>CM069908.1:142765245-143054683 GCA_036172215.1 Camellia granthamiana | reverse complement strand
AAATGGAATTTGGTGAATGATATAAAAATGCCATGAAAGTTGCAATTACTAATAAGAAGAATTGCATGGTCCTTGACTTACCAACAAAGACCGAGACTTGAGAGAAGACAGTAACGACCACGCCAGACATCAAAGTTCTTTTTTCTTTTTCCCTTTTTTGGTGGAAAATTTCCAGGAGAGTGATGGGAGACAGAGAAAATGCAAAGAAAACTCGGCTAAAGTGGAAGTACTTTCCGTAAGAGGAATGACAGCAGGAATTGCACACTGACATCCTAAGGTTTTCTCTTGATCAATGCGTTTTCTTGGTGGAAATTTTCTAGGAAAGTGATGGGAAATAGAAAATGCAGTGAAAGACTCCGCTTGTAATCGCTAGTTCCTATCTCATCTTTTAACAAAATCAAAGATCGTTATTTTAACGATACATTAAACGTGCACACCACAAAAGCCTCATATAATAGCCCCGTTTGATGCAGCTTAAAAGTTACTTATTTTAATTTTTAGCTTAATTTAAGTTATTTTAATGTGTTTGGTTTAATTTATAACTTATAACTTATAATTTTTTGGAAGTCAGAAATCAGCTTATTCTTTGAGTGGGGCGGGAGATGCTTAATTTATAAGTCAGAAATCAGCTTATATTCATAGTTATAAGCTATAAGCTGTTTAGGCATAAGTTATAAGTACTTTCCCACAGCTCTACCAAACAGGGCCAATATTTTTAAAATAGTGTAATAGTTCTAAGATTTTTGACTCTTTAAATTTTGTAAATCTTTCATAAAGAATCCACTTTGAAGAATTAGCCTCTAAGCGTCAACATCAATAATTAGTACTTCAGTAGAAGAAGACAAAATTCGTAGAAAATAAGGCTTCTCTTCAATTATTAGAAAAATGCGCACCCAAGATATTCTGTAAATTTTTTTTTGTGTCTGTAATTATTGTCGGTAATAAGGATTTTCCTTTTCTCACTACTTTAATAGAGCAGATGACTCATACCCGCTCCATTAAAGAAAAGCTGTGAGAATCCTTACACGTGTCGTATAATAATTATAGTATCAAAATTTTGTCAAAAATAAAGTATTGAATGATGTGCGATGGGACACAAAGCAGTACCCGGCATCATTATCCAAATCCTTTATTTGTTTTTATCCGTAGAAAGTTTGCATATAATTGTATATATATAGGTTTGTCCTTATTAGACTAGATTTTGAAAAAGCCTAACACTAGGCTTATAAGTTTTGAATTTGGGAAAAGCTTTAAACGTAGGATGCTTAGCATAGATTTAGAGTTTTTTGTTTTTATCTCCTTTGTGTTGTATAAATTGGCATGCATGTCAACGAATGAGGCAGAATGAAAAATTCCCCTTTACTCTGCTTTGTAAAAATTTCCAACCCCTCTCAAAAACCTCTAAGTGTACTAAGTCTTTCAGAATTTCAGAGTCTGTAATATAATCTTTGTAAGTATATTTCTTATTAATATGAAGTGTGAGTAGTTTCTCTTTTTCCTTAAATATTTCAAAAAAGTAACTCTTCTATTCTAAAAATTTATTTTCTTTTTGGAAAAACTAAGTTTATGGAATGCTTGTTTGCTCATTAATATTACATGCTTTGCACCTTCGTAGTATCTGCTATTTTCTATTTTATTACTGAGTGACCTTAGCTGAAGAGCCCGTGTGAGCCGTGGTTAGGCGTTGGAGGGCAAATTGTAGGCAGAAAGGGAAAGGTAAAAATTAGAAAATAAAAATATACTATGTTGAACGAGGCTTAGCTTCAAGGTTGGAATACATGTAATGAAAACAAATATTACCTAAAAATAGTTTTGCCAAAGAAAAAGAATTTTAGAATAAAAGGAGAGCAACCCGAGTAAAAATATTAAGGAAATATTGTCTATAAAAGGAATTTAAAAAATCAAAACTTTATGCCCTTAGAAGAAAAACTTAGGATTAAAATCAAAATTAGTACTGAACTTATACAAGAATTAGAAGATCAAAAATTAAGATATCAGTTTCTCTTATCATTAGCCTCTGGCAAATCCCTAGAAAATTACAGTTTAAAAATTTCTCAAATAAATAGACAGCTAACTGTAAACAAGAAGCCTTAAAGCTAGCCATACAACAGCTTGAAGACCTATTAGCATAACTGTAGAATTAATTAGATAATTCTCAGCCCAATTTCCAAATAGTGGTAGACCACTAACTCATCACCCCCCAAAAAAATTGGTATCAGAGCAGTGTTCGGTTTTAGGACAGTTTAAGTTAGTTTATGCATTTTGCTTATAGAAATAAAGTAGTTTTTATTTTTGGACATTTTAGTTATAAATTTCATGTTATAGTAGCTTTTAATAATTTTAAAATAGGATTTAATTTTGTGTATGAAAAGAGTAGAGTATCTAGATTTATAACTCAGCAGCCATAACCATCGTCTTAATATAGATAAAAATAAATTTCGTTGTAATTTTGAAGATATTTTTACACATCAGCTTCATAATGAACATAACCCACAGTTAAATAGTATTGTAGATTATCAGATTAATTTTGCAGAAAATATTAAAAAGGATATAGATAAAATTAGTAGTCTTTTTACTTCATCCATAGACTATCTTCGTAATACTCGCAGCATAATTAAAAACCAAGATAAAAAATTAGATTTATATCCAAGACCAGTGTAGTTCAATTTTACAAAAAAGAACAGATTTAAATTTAGAAAAATTTCCCACCAAGCTAGAAATAGAAACTTTAATTTCAGCTATAAATACTAGCAGCTCAAAATAAATAGAGTTAGAATTCAAACAACTAATTGAAAAAATTCATAGTCAGATAAATCAAATAGCTAAACAAATAGAACAAATCAACCAAATTCAAGATAATCTAAAACAGAAATTAGAAATTTTAGAACAACTTGTAAGATCTTAGTTTATGAGTAGTGATAAGAAAGCTAATAGAGACTACCAGATTATTTAAAACAAGCAGAAGATTTTCATAATAACCCAGAAGGAATCAGTAGCTATCAAGGAATAAATCAGTCAGATAAAATATCAGTAAGACAAAATAATATAGAAATTTTATTTCTTATTAGATTATGTGAAAAATTTGAATATCTGTCAGAACAACTACACAGCTTATAAAATCATTTAGCTTTTTTAGAGAAAATAATACTTCAAAAAGGAAAATGAGTAGAAGGACAAATAAACAAATCTCAATCTCAGGTAAACGAAGAAGATATAGCTAGATATTTTGAGAAGCTTAAATTACCAAGAAAATCCACCTGTAGAATTTACAGAAAAATAAAAATGTTTAAACAGCTAATAAAAGGAAGTAGTAATAAAAAGCGTAATGAGAATGAAGATATTAAAATGGAAGAATTTATAGATGTAGAACAACAAATAGAAAAATTTAAGAAGGAAAAATTAGAATTAATTCCCGCTAAATATGTATATAAGTGTAACAACCCTCATCACTGATCACTGATTAATTGCCGATTACTGTTAAACCGAGACTGATTATGATTGATAACTAAAGGAATCGAAATACTGAACTGACTGATTGATTGTATCTGTTTAAGTGCATTCTATCTGTTGATCGTTTGATTATCTGTTCATGTCTTTGTGTTTAAACTGCAAATTGAAGGCCTTATCAGCGGCCGAATCTGAAATTGATTGATGTTCTGTGTTCATTAGGATTTATATGATTTTATGGTGTATTTAATTAAAAATTGATTTGGTATGACTAAATTAGATTAAATATTGATAAAATGCACAAATTAGACTTAATTACTATTTTGCCACTTAGTGGCCCACTATCTAAACCTTTTTGAAGCTTTGTTATACACTTAGCAAACATTTCCTCAACTCATTTTGAGGAGCATAGCCAACCATAGAGAGAGAGGAAGTGAGAGAGTGAGTTCATCTTGCTTCATCTTGAATTGGCTTGAAAGACTTGAAGAAATTGTAGGAGATTTGCCTTCTTGAGCCTCTAGACTTGTATTTGAGGACCTAGGTAAGGAATTCAGCCTCTCATTGTTGTCTTTAAGTTGATCCTTGCATGATTCATGTCAAATTGTAGAGCTAAGGCATGATTTAGTTCTAGCATGTTGAATTGAAGCTCATTCCATGCATGCATGTGTGTATATTGAAGAGTTTGAGTTGTTTTTCATGGCAAAAGGTTACATGCATGCTCATATTCATGTTTAAGTCCATGATTTCATCTTATTTTGAAAAGAATGAGCTCATTAGAGCATGTATTGAAGCTTTAAATTGGTTTGAATTCATGCATGCCATGTTTGAATATTGTTCATGAAATTTGGTTTGAGGATGAGTTTAATTAAACACCCTTGGGCCTTGGCTTTTTACAAATTGACCTTTGAAATATAATATATCATGTGTTTACAAGTGTTTTTCCAGAAAATGGGCCCAAGAGGATCGAATTTGGTGTTTGAAAACATGATTTTGAACTTGGAGCTCAAATCTGGATTTTTCCAGATTTTGGTCTTTCGCTCGAGCGGGGAGAATGACGCTCGAGCGGGAAATTCGAGCTCCTAGTTCTTTGCACTGTTCATCAGTCCGCTCGAGCGAAGGAATGTACGCTCGAGCGGAGGATTGGGTGACACGCTCGAGCGGGCGTCAAGCGAGCGTTTGAGCGTGAATTTCACCTATCCAGTACTTTTTGGTCCGCTCGAGCGGGTAGGTTGACGCTCGAGTGGGGACCTTTGTTTGCCAGTCCGCTCGAGCGGAGTAACCTACGCTCGAGCGGAACTCTGTTTTTCTGAAAATTCTGAAAATGCTTTTGAAAGTGCATCTTTGCATCCTCATCCCATCGTAGGCATTCTTAGGCCTAGTTTAAGACATTGTAATGAGGATATAGATGTAGCACACGCCGAGGCAAATTAAGGATTAAGTCATTATCTTTCCCAACTGTATAGCTTAGTGTGTGTTCAATCTGTAAACTGTGTAGGGTTGGCTTTCCGAGGAGACGCTCTAGCTTACCGTAACCCAGAACTCTGTGAGTAACAATTGTGTAAAGATATGTTCAACTGTGAATATTTCTGACTGTTTAACTGAACTGCTTTCTGAACTAAAACTGTTAATTGAATGAATGTATGTCCTATATTCTGAACTGTATTGTGACATCCTTAGCAACTACTGTTACTAACTGTTACTGTTACAGAGATCTCTGTCGGTTCCCTTGTTGGAACCTGTAACACGTCTCGCGAGGGAACTCACGGGTTACACGCTACAGTTCGGACTCGATTTTTGTCACGGTTCTTAATCTGAACCAAAGAGTCCAAATTCGGCAAACCGTTTTGAGAAAACAGATTTTTGAAAAGAAGTGCCAAACATGGACTGCTTTGCCAGATATAGAGTCGCCACCTAAATATTTTTTAATGGGGAATTTAGGAAACCCTGACTCGATGCCAAAGGCCACGTGTCCGTCATCACCAAAGTTGCCTCGGCTCGGGAACTTGGGTACGATTGGGGAAGGTCAGCTATGAGCACCCCCTCTCGCCCGATCTGAAGATCGGCCTCTACTAACCGTGATATCCGTTTTTGAAAACGTTATGTGTTCTTATTCCGGTTATTAGCCTAGAATTACTATGTTATGCTCACAGCAAACAAGTATAGACTAGATCGCCTAATTTGGAAATAAGCATTGCATATCCGTTTGTTTTGAAAATGTTTTTGGAATTTGCTACTCGCAAGTAAGCTAAAACACGGATTTCAATGAGCTATTCCAACTCAAACAATCCAACCTTCACCCACAGGCATTCAGGCAGTTTATAGCACACAAGCATTTAGCCACATAGTAAGCATGCTATCATGTTAACATTCAGACGCATGCGATATGCTAAAGCATAAAGGTACTTACATTGTACTCCGTGCTAAAACAGTAAACTGGTTAGCAAACATGCGTGATCCTAGTCCATGTTAAGTGGCTAATGCATCGCATACAAAATGTCATTAAGATAGGCTCGGCTAACCCTAAAATGGCATGTGGAATACAATCATTTGATGCACGTATTCAAGTTAGATTTGAAATACTAATGCAGTTAGCATAATGCGCTGAGCCTGGTGCATGCAAGACAGATGAATGGATGTACGCATGCATAGCATAAGATATGCTAAAATAAACATGTCCTAATACTAACCATCAAAACAGGTAAGTAAAAGGGAGAAAGAGGTGGGGGTTGGAAGACATGCACACACACACCCACACTTATTACAGATTGACCCTTGCTCGGAGGGACCAAATAATAATACAATTCGAATAATGAATTAACTATCCTAGCTAATTAATTATTACAGACCAAACTAAACTAATTAAGCAAATTAATTAGTCTAAGAAAGCAATAAATAGCAGCCTCGGGGAGATGGCTCGATGCAACGCATGCTCGGTTTCGCTCGGAAAGCCACTGCCATGCATAGTCTGCCTCTGTTTTCCCTGCTCTGCCCCTCTGAAGACTACCAAAGTCTCAGAGATGCTTCTCTGAACACTGGGGATCACCACCGGCTGAGGAGGATTTCCACCGGCCGCCAAATATGATCATCGGCTGCTGATTTAATTATCGGCCACTGATGGACGGCCGGTCGGCACTATATGTTGCCGGTCGGCCAAAAATGCCTGCTGAACCTGCAACTTACAGCAGCAGAGGACAAGGCATAGCATGGCAATGCATTTCAAGGAATATATGCACCTATCGCACCCCTTATCATGTTTATGACTCAAAGAAGGATGTGCCTCGATTCTCGAACCACCAATCACACATTTCCATGCATGATGGCCCAAAGAATCAAGTGTGCAACTTCAATTTCAAATGAATGCAATCCAAATAAACACACAAGGAGACCCAACCTCTATCACACTCATCTCAAGAGGTCTAGCATGCGTGCTTATGTGATGCAATCCTAAGCATGTTATCTAGTATGCAATCATGCCGATGCAAATGAGCATACAAGCTAATAAGCATGCAAGGCATGAAACCTCAATGTAAACCAACAAGCACGCAAGATGCAATGTGGACGTCCAAGCATGCAAACAAGCATGTGACTTCATTCAGTCATACAAGTACTAACATGCAACAACTTACCAATATGCTATAACACTCAAGGAGCATATGCAACCAACAAAGGGATGGGCTTAAACATGATTTAGGCAACTCTAAATAGGCCTAAAACAGTGGCCACAAGCTCAAAAGGTGAGACCAAACACACATACATACATGCACATGTCAAGGCTTAAACACTTAAGCATCAAAGGACATCTTTTAAGCACACTTAAAAGGGAATAATCATGGACATATGGCATGCATTAAGCTCTGAAAATCATGCAAGAACATGGTGCCAAACCAAGCAAACAAGATAGGCTAAGCATGCAACAAATGGCCCAAGTATTTGAAGCAAGTCAAGGGGACTTAAACCATGGCTAAGCCAACCAAGCCTCACAAGGCCAAGAAGGCTTAAAACAGGTCCAAGGCAGACCTAGACCATGCAAAGGGAGCCCCCTAAATGGCATCTAAGTGGCTCGAATTCAAGAGCATGCACAATGGCCAAAACATGGAGCATACAACACAAGCTTTCAAAGCATCAAAGAGGCATCCAAGGCAAGCATGTGAGCGTGTTAAATGGACTGAAATAGCATGTTAAATGGTTCCAAACCACTGAGATGATACAAGCAAGGCATGCTACACACTCACACACTTAAGGCTAACAAGCCAAAATGTAAAGAGGCCATGCAATGCATGCTAAAGTTGACCCAAACAACTAAGGGTAGACCTTAAACATGGCAAAACAAACACAAAACCTTCACAAGGCTAAGCCTAAAACATGCTTGAATAAGGGTTTACAACCTAAGGCATGCTAAGGCGGTAAAATGGCATCACAAGGCATATATGCAAGGCATACATGGTGTACCAAAACCAACATACAACAATGTTATTTCATGACAAAATAAGCATAAAAAACAGTTAGAACATGGTCAACACACACTTGAACATGATGCTCCCTCAAGAGGCAAAAATGGTCCTTTTCAAGGACAACAAGGAGAGGGGGGTGGCCCTCTCATTCTTAGGACCTCAAGGCACCATCCTCACTTCTGAAATCCCTCAAGATTTCAGTGGTGAGGAGGCCCAAACACTAGGGTCCCGGAGCTCACACAAAATGGCACAAAACAAGGGCCAAACAAGCCTTTAGAGGGGTCAAACTTCCTCAAAGCTTAAAGCACTCTTAACAAACTATTTAGAGGCCTTAAAAATAGAACTTTTATGTATTAAACACTAAGCTTGAAAACAGTTCTAAGATGGTCAAAAATACAATGCAAAAGTGGGGTAAAAAGGGCTAGTGTCTTACCCTTGTAGACCACCTTCAAAGATAGTGGACCAGCAGCCCCTTGAGCTCCAAACCAGCTTCAAAGCTCCAAAAACAAGCCTCAAGAACCTCAGTTCCAAGAGGATGGTGTGATGGTAGGTGTTTATGCACAAAACTAAGCCTAAAACACACACAATGGCAAGAGAGGGAGAGGTATAGATATAGGTTAGATACACTAACTTAAACCCTAAAACCAGAGTCCTCTCACTCTCTTCTCTAACTTTTCTAACCCTAGGACAAGGGAGAGAAGGCCTCCTCTTATAGAGGAGCCAATCTTGTAAAGCTTACAAGGTAAGCTAACAAGAGGGCCATCCCTCCATACGTGTATGGAGGGGAAGCAAATGTAAGACAGTTGTGCTAAAATATCTGCAAAAGCAGATGCACAGTAGTCGGCCGGCCAAAGATGTCATTTTGACAAAATTTACTGCCGACCGGCAACATACATTGCCGATGGCATAAAACCCTGGCCAGTGGCCTCTAGCCACGGCCGGTGATGTGTGGGGATGCCTCACAAGGTATTCCCTGCCCCTCCAAGGCAAAGCACAAGCGTTTGATGCAAAACCAAACACAAAACAGTCGAATTCGGGGGTCCTGAGGCAAGGCGCGTAGCCGAGACCTCCGGGAACCCCAAACGAACACAAACAAGGATGATCACCTGGTGTTCAATCGGTGACGTCCAAGTCTTGAGGACGGTCAAAAATGGGATGTCTACAGAACCATTACTATTTACTGATTGATGGCCATCATTTACTGTCCGGTCTTTTAAGACTTACTGTTTACTGTACTGCTATGCTAATTGATGTACCACATATGATTGAATGACTGATATACTGAATCAATGAACTGTTTTCATTACTGTAAGGACATTCATTCTTAACCCCTTTACGCATTATGTTATTCACTGGGCTTTAGCTCACTGCTCATATATATATGTAGGTGTACAGGCACCAGACCGGAGCTAGGAGCGTGGGGTAGATTTCCTTTTTTGTCAAGCCAACCACCGTGCCTCACTGCGAGGTTCCGAGCCTGTCAAGCTTTGGCTTAGGGGTGTTTTAATTTCCCCCGTCTGTCTTTGTATATGTTTTTGTAATAACCGCTTAGACTGATAAACTGTACTGTACTGTTTAATAGGGATTAAGTCCCTGCTCTAGATGATTGTATATTATGTACATACTGTTTTGTCACTGACTGTATATATGTATGAGAAGTCTTTTTGCATTTAGACTGTTACAACTCATTGGACATTGTTTACTTACTGTATTGGCTTCCGCCAGCCCCTGTATTCTGTTTTACTGTCTTACTGTTAAGCAGGCCTTCGGTAATCTCGGATTACTGCCCGGTTACGGTGCTAAACCCATAGGGGCGGGTTTGGGTCGTGACAATAAGCTAGGTAAGATTCATAAAAACAATATCTATTTAAACACTATGGTGAACAAATGATTAGTGTAACTCAAGAGGATGAAAAAATAGAGCTAAATTTAATAGATAGAGAAAGCTATAAATATGTAGTAAATGAACACCTCAAAATGACTCACTTAGGATTAGTAGTGGTAGGAGTTAAAGCTTTAACTAGAGAAAATTTAGGAACTAAAATTTTTGTATGTCTTTATAATGATGGATTTAATGATGTAGGACAAAGTATTTTAGGCAGCTATGAATTAGATATGAATTCAAAATGAGGAATAGTTTATTTTACACCAGATTTTTTATTATCAACCTCGAACTTTCATAAAAAGATAAAAATAGGAATAAAAAGTAAGGGATACAACATGAAAAAAGGAGAAAAGAATTTATTAGTTTGTACAGGATTTTTAGGCTTAGCAGTCTCAGAAAGTAATACTCATTATAGACTCACAAATGACTAGATAGTTAAGTTATTAGGCGCAAAAGGAATAAAAGCACTACCAGCTAAAAAATTTAATTCTGAAAATAATGCAGTACTAGATTGGAAACTAGGAGATTTTCTAGGACAAAAGAGATTAGCCCCTCAAGATAACTTATTATATCAAACAGCAGATGGAAGCTATACAGTAAGATTTACTCAGTATACTTATGTAGCACCAGAAAAATCTGAAGATGATGAATTTAGTAGTATAGATAGGGAAGAAAATCAAGATAATCGTAGTGTCATAAATCAGCTTTATGTAATGACAGAGGAAAAAACAATATCACAAAATAAGATATATAATATTGATGAGATAGATTTAGAAAATTTCACCCTAGAAGACATGAATAAAATATTAGATGCTAGATATTATGAATACTTAGCCAGAGGAGATACCCATGATGAAGCAGTGTCATTTTTAGACAAAGAATTCCATACAGAATATGTAGATGATATCATAGAAGATAAAATACATCCTAGCAAAATATTTAAAATACCAAAACAATCCAATTTAGAAGATACTTTTTACATGAACACAGAAAGCACAGGAACTAGTAACCCACAATCAACTATAGAAGATCTCGTAGAACCAATGCATTATGCAGTAGGAGGAAGAAGACCATTAGCCAGTTCAGGACGTAGTCACGCAGATCCAAATAAAAGCTATCGGTTTCATGGAAAGCGTAGACAGCCAGATATAAGTATACAATTACAACCAGTCAATAATCAAGGAACCCTTTTAGATTTAGCCAGATTCGACCCTCAGATATGGCAAGAAGTAATAGAAAGATGGGAAAAAGATGCAGTAAAAGCATGGATGACCAGTCCTTATGAATCAACGGATATGTGGGAATATATGGAGACACTTTTAGGAGATTCAGCTTATAATATTTATTTAACTTTTAAAGGAAAATATGAAGAAATAATTAAACAGCTTAAAGAATTAGGAAATAACCCGTGGAATTTTACCAGTTTTATTAAAGAAATACTTATAGGATATGATCTTTCTAGAAGAAATGATTCCGCTCAAAGCGTAGCATTAACTGAGCTAAACCAAATAACGTTAGGAATTTGGAAATATATTGTACCTTTTAGTAAAGAATATTTAGCCATAGCAGCCAGAATTGGAAAAAGTTTTGATGAAGAAATAGGAAATAAATATTTTAGAAAATTACCCGGAGAACTAGGAAGAGAGATAGAAAATAAATGGTCAGTTTATTATGCAAGTTTACCAGCAAAAATAGCCACAGGAGAAATAAAAATAAAAGGAACTTTAGGAATAGGACCTAAAATAGTTTTTACGTTTTATAAGCTCAGAGAAAAATGTATAGAAGTTAAAATACAGAAAGATTTGAAAAAACAAAATTATGGTTTTTGTAGCAGTGTAATATATACTCCTCAGCAATATGAAAATAAATATAATAAGAAAAAATACAAAAAATATGGAAAATATAGAAAAGAAAAATATTGGAAGAAAAAATATAGAAAACCATGGAAAAAATAGAAATTTATTAGGAAAAGTATAACTTTTAATAAGACAAATTATAAGAGATTACCCAAAGAAGAAAAAGATAAAAGAAAACAAAAATATGTTAGAAAACCCAATAGTAAAAAGTGCAATTGTTTTACATGTGGAGAGCCTAATCATTTTGCAAAAAACTGCCCAAAATGACAAAGACCTAATACTAATAAACAGATAGAAAGACTACATATTATAGAAGACTTAGAAGAAGATATAATTAGCATAAATAGTGATGATTCAGAAGTATATAGCATAGTCAGTGATTATGAATATCAAATAGAAGCCATAAGTTCAGATAGTGATTCAGAAAGTGATACAGATGTAGATAATCTTTTAGGACAACTCAACCAAGAAATAGGAATGACTCCTTCTCAAGATACTTTCTTTATGATGGAATGTAATGCAGATACTGAATGTCAGCATAATTTTCAAATAGGACTAGGATTTGATACCACTAGATGCAGTTATTGTAGTTGGTTTCCGGCTAAAGATAGGAGAGCTTAGTGTTTATTATGCAGTATAACCTATTGTATAATCTGTCTCGAAAAATTAAACATGACACATAAGATAACATTAGAAAATAACAGCAAAGATCAAAGTATAGAGAGCAGAGAATTGCATCTAACAATTAGAGAATTAGAAATACAAATAAGAGAGCTCAAATTAAAAATACGAGAAATAGAAACCAAGACTAGTTTTGACATAGAATGTTTAGAACTAGAAAATAGACAGCTTAAACAGCAGCTAGAACAATTTCACAATAAGTACCCTTTAAAAGATAAACTTGTTGAAGAGCATATGAATTCTTTAGAATTAGTCAACCTAGTTGATTCTCAACCCTTTAGTCAATACTCTCAAGCACAGTCAGATAATACATATTTACCATTTAATTACCCTGTTATACCCAAACCCAATTTAGTTGAAATCGCTTGTGTCATTAAATTTGTAGAAAAAACCCTTAGTATAGATGCCATGATAGATACCGGAGCCAGTAAATCATACATCGAACAACACATAGTTCCACCAGGATGGAGCACAGCTTTAACAACCCCAGCTTTAGTCAGTATAGCCGATGGCACTAAACAGACATATACGCATTGTATTAATGGCGCACAGATTAGTTTTCATCACCTAGGTTCTCAAGCTCAGCATACCGAATGGTTCCCTTTACCTCAAGTTTGGATTAGAAATACTCGACAAAATCACCCTTTCATCTTAGGACTCAACTTCATACTTAGTTTACAAGGCGGCATGCTTATCAGTCAAAACAGCATTAGCTTCTTCAAACGAACCGTACATACACCCACAACATATGTCCTTAGCACCATAGCCCATTCATCAGAGTTGCGTGCGAAGCGTGGTGGTACCATAGGAGTAGATTCAGTCCCCGCTAGTTTTTTATTTCCTAGTAGAAACATTTTTCCCGAGTTAGCCCAAAAGTATATACCTGATGAGACAGCAAATACTTCTTTAGAAAATTTAGACATAGAAAATTATGAGTTAAAAGATTTAGAAGAGTTTAATTTTGAAGATATGGGAGATTATTAGAACCTAGAAGATTTTCAACAACCAGTTAACCTAGAATTAATTTTTGCAAAAATAGGAAAATTAAAGAAAAAACTAGTATACAGAAGAACAGAAAATGATTTAGATGAAATAATAAGATTAGCTGAAACAACAGAGATTTTAGGAGAACAGCCCATGAAATATTGGGAAAGAAATAAAGTTTTAGCCAGTTTAGATATAAAAAATAAAGATTATAGGATCACATCAGCACAAATAGATCATACGCCAGCAGATATAGAAGAATTTAGAACACAGATTAAGGAGTTACTAGATTTAGGAGTAATTAGACCTAGTAATAGTCCGCATAAGAGCGCAGCATTTATGGTTAGAAATCATGCAGAGATAAAAAGAGGAAAAGCTAGAATGGTTATAAATTATAAAAGATTAAATAATAATACAGAAGACGATAGATATAATATACCAGATAAAGATCAACTCATAAATAGAATACAGACAGCAAAAATATTTAGCAAATTTGATTGCAAGTCGGGATTTTGGCAGATAAAAATGGAAAAGGAAAGCATACCTTGGACAGCCTTTTGTTGCCCACAAGGACATTACGAATGGCTAGTTATGCCTTTTGGACTACAAAATGCACCTTCCATATTTTAGCGTAAGATGGATAGTATATTTAATAAATATAGTTTTATACTGGTATACATAGATGACATATTAGTATTCAATCCAGATAAAAATAGTCACATAGACCATTTATATATAACATTAGAAGAATTCATAAATAATGGAATAATAATTAGCAAGAAAAAGATGGTATTAAATAAGCCTTATATAGAATTTTTAGGAATAGAATTAGGAGATGGAAAAATTAGGCTACAACCTCACATAGTTAAGAAAATTTTAGATTATCCTGATAAATTAGAAGATACAAAACAACTACAATCATTTTTAGGAATTTTAAATTATGCACGAATGTACATTCCTAACCTTAGTAAAATAATAGGACCTTTATATAGTAAGGCCACACCCACAGGACAAAAATATTTCAATCAACAAGATATAGCTCTAGTTAGAAAGATAAAAGACATTTGTAAAAATTTACCAGATCTACAACTTCCCTTAGAATCAGAATATATAGTCGTAGAAACAGACGCAAGTCAATTAGGATGGGGAACAATATTATTAGCTAAACCTAGTAAGTATGATAGCAAAAATAAAGAACGCATTTGTAGATATAGTTCTGAAAAATTTAAAGAAAAAGACACGACCATTACCAGCCTAGATTTTGAAATATTAGGAGTAGTATGTGCAATAAATAAATTTAGATTATTTTTGCACAAACCTTTTACAATTAGGACAGATTGTGAAGCTATAGTCAGATTTCATAACAAACTTAACGAGCGCAAATTAAGTACTAGAAGATGGGCAAAATTTTTAGACTGTATAGTAGGACAAGGATATAAAGTAGAGTTTGAACATATTAAAAGGAGTGATAATAGGTTAACAGATTGGTCAAGTAGGAAAATTTATTTAGAAAAAGAAAATAATCAGCTTAATTTTTGTGCAGATAATAGAGAACAGCAAAACCATGAACTTTGGGGGATTCGCTCTTCCTATTCATGAAGGCAGAAACAAGTTCAGACCATTAACAGGAATAGACCTAGACCCAGTTCAATAGTGTCTTCTAGATAACCTTTGGAACAGTCATAACCACCCAGCTAAATGTCTGTCAGCCCTAAACTCTCTTAGTATATATTTTTCAAAAATCCAAAACAAACCTTTGTCTAAAAGTTTTTCTTTTTATGTAGTAGCTATAGGAACCAAGCCTGGTATTTACTATGACTGGTTAGAAGTTGAACCCTTAGTTAAAAATTTTCCCACGCCTCAGTATAAAGGATTTTATGATTTTGAGTCAGCCAGTACCTATGCCCGAAGACAAATAGGAACCAGTTACTTTATTAGCCAGATAACTAAAGATTACCTGGACATATTGAGCAAGATGCAGTCAACCATTCTTGCTACTAGTGGAGTTCCAGTTAGCCAGATAATTGGAAGCAGTAGTACTGGAAGCAGTAGTTCTAACCCTCATATAGATTCTCAAAATCCTCTCCAGATATGCAGACATTGTGAAGGCCTTACCAGAAATTTCAAGAAAATTATGAATAAAGGCAAAAAGGTCAGTGAAGAGCTAGACCAGCTCCGAGACGAAGAAAAACAATTGAGGGCAACCATTCGAACCCTAACCAACCAGCTTAAAAAATTAGCTCCAGGAAAAACCACTACCTACTTTCCTAACCCAGAAATCAGACAACTCACCTGTGAAGAATTTGAACAATTGAGTGTTAGAATGTATTTCTTCAGGCATTCTATCATTCGATCTTTTTGTGAGAAAAGCCAAGTAATAGAAGACCTAAAACCCTATATATACACCTTAGCCGAAGATAGCAGAAATAGCGAGCTAGTCACTATTTAGCAATTTCTTCAAGAACTCTCCATAGCAGGAGTTGAATGCCCTGGTATAGCATATCAATGGACTTATACATATGAAGATGAAGAGCAGCCCTGCTTAGAAGAAGAAAGATGTAAAAAGAGGTCAGAACATTTTGGTCGATGCCAGTGTAATTTAGATTTCAGCATCTGTTTTTGCCAGATAAATCTAGCAACATTAGAACCATTAGAGATAGAGCTTAGGGGCAAAACGCGTTGTCTAACAGCCTCACAATTGTTAGATTACGGCTTTGTCTCTAGAATAATTTTTTCAGATCCAGATTAGACAAATAGCTTTGGGAATAAACTTGCTCATGCAGTACTTTATGTAATGGAAGAGCATCACCCATATGTAGAAGCAGTAATTGATAGCAGATTACCAGAGTGGAAGGGAATATCATGCAATCCAGCTAAACATAAAATGTATCTTAGAGGAACCTCGACGTTTCCAGGATACCCAGGACTTCCCAATAGAAGACCCTGGCCATGTAAAAGATTTCCACTCAGAGACCAACTCAAAAAAATGAAGGAAGTTTGCTAACAATCCTCTATTAGCATATAATGGAAATTATGGACGACTAGTTTGCAAAGATAGAAACTAGAAGATATCTTGTAACTTAGCCATCCCAGGATATCCCTTCAGCAAAGAGACATTTATCGAAGAAAGTCTGTATTCCAACTATCAGCATAGCGTCTCCCACGAGTCACCAGTAATAGATGACCAAGATAATCAATGGCACGACGAACCAGCCATGGGGGATGGGGATGATTTTTACGACCAACTCTCAGCGGCAGACCTGGACGACCTCTCAGACAGAATGTATGGATGATATTTTGAGAAAAAAAAAAAAAAAAACAAAACGTGCACACCACAAAATCAAAGATCGTTATTTTAACGATACATTAAGTTCCTATCTCATCTTTTAACAAAATCAAAGATCGTTATTTTAACGATAAATTATAGATTTGTTTAAAATGTAAAAAATAAAAAATAAAAAATTATTAATGATTAAGGTCTCGTTTGGAAATATGTTATTTTAATAATTTTTTAACTTTTAAAAAAAATATTTATAGAAAAATAGAGAGTAATATAACAATTTATAGTGATTTTTTGATTTTTTAGCTAAAATATATAGTTGACAAACGAGGTCTAAGAATATTATTTATTATAAGATTATAAATTTGAAGGAATGAGATGTAAATTTTAAAATTATATCATGGGAGATTTTATTTACATACCAAAATACATACCATTTGTTTTGTTCTGATATAATTTTCGAGTAAAAGGTAAATGTTTAGACATATATTGATGAACAAAAATAAATTGTTTAAATGTTTAACTATTTATGTCCGAATAATTACTTTTTATTATAAATTTACTAACATAATTACCCGTGCTATTCACGGAGTATAAATAAATAATTAAAAATTAATTTTTAAGATTAAATAATAATCTAAAAATGTTATTTACAATATTTAGTAAAAATGATTTAGAATCAATTAAATTTTTTTTATTTTTATCACAGTTACATATAAAACTTTTTATTTTTATTTTTTATTCTTATGTCATTAATTGTGTGCTCTAAGTTCTTAATTACAAATACATGTCATAATTTAATTGGTAAAAATTAAAAATAAATCACAAAAGTTATATTTATGAGAAAATATAAATATATTTCATCTTATGAGTTTCGTAAATTTAATTTTTCATATGATAGTGGTAAATTATAGGGTAAATTAGTGTAAAGTCCCTCTCTCATTTTTAGTAATAGAAGAGATCCACAATATTATTTTTTGATGTCTAAGGTCTCTCCCATCTATCACAGAGAAATTTGATATATATCTCACTCTCTCTGTGTCTCTCTCCCGCTGCTCTCTTCCACTCCTCCAAATCCCCAAACTCAACCTTCTTCTTCGATATCACTTTCTTCTCCAATTCAACCTCATTGACGTGCCATACGCCCAGCGAGCTTAGTTTCATCAATGGAAGCTTCGGAAGGTTCTTAAGCTTATCAAACCCTCTTGAATTATTGACCAGTTGAAAAACCCTAGGTTTAGGCCGTTCATTGTTGTTTCTCTTCTTGTTGAGCTCTGGTTTTGCTTCGCCTTTGGAGTTGGGTTGCTTTAAAGGCTTGTTTCGCTGCGATTTTTTGTTGGGTTTGAGATGATCGGTTTTGCGAAAATCGAAATTGTCAAAGCCGCCGGAGAAGGTTGGGAGAGAAGAAGAGAGGCCGATTGAGGAGGCGAAGGAAACGACGTCGGATTTCAAGAGCTCTAGGTCTTGACTACGTTTTGGTTTCTTGGAATCTGAAATTGCCGTTGTTGCCAGAGCAGAGCTGTGATGTGAGGTTTTGAGAGTGACAAGTCTATGGAGACTCTCTTTGCAAACTATGGTTTGATTGAATCACTTCGCGGTAAATATTGTCAAGATAAATGGGTCAAATTTCTCTGGTAAAGGATTTAAATTTTCTCTGGTTTCACAGAGAAAGGATTCTATAGAAGCAAACAATTTTGTTCAGAGAAATTTCAATTTTCTCTAGAGAGAAGAGAATTTTCTCTAGTGAGCACTTTACTTTGGTTGTATACTATTAGTATATATATTACACTTCTCATTCTTCATTTTCTATTCAACTGATAAAGGATTTGATTGGTAAAGGATTTGGAATTTTCTCTGGTTTCAAGATTTTGAATTTTCTCTAGTAAAGGATTTGAATTTTCTCTGGCAAAGGATTTGAATTTTCTTTGATTTCATGGAGAAAGGATTTTCTTTGGGGTTGAGTAAATTTCTTTAGAGTGGACTAAATTTCTTTGGTTTGTATCTATGATTATTGTGTAAATAGAAGGGGAAATTTCTCTGGAGAGAGGGAATGCCAGAGAAATTTCCAAAATTTCTCTGAAGAGTGGGAAGGTTAGAGAAAGATCAGAGAAATTTTCAAAATTTCTCTAAAAAATCCAGAGAAATTCTTCTTTGTTGAGATTTTCTCTATGACAAAATAGGTAGAGTTGAATCTGCTGTTCTATTGATATAATAAACTACCCCAGAGAAATTCTCTCAGTCCAGAGAAATTACCTTCCAACCCAAAGAAATTCACAAAAAGTTAGCGAAAATTCCCTTCCAGTCTAGAGAAATTCACAAAAACTCAGAGAAATTTGGAATTTTCTCTGTGATGTATCCAGAGAAAATTCAATGAAATTCTCTGGATCGAATTTTCTCTGAATTGATGTTGAGGGATCTTAGACATTGTGAAAATATTGAGTGTCCTTTATACTATAAAATCTTAATACGAGGGACCTTAAAAAAAAATCCCCTAAATTATATTTGTCGATATATTAATTTTTTCATATTTTGTAAAGTCTAAAAATTTGTCTTATATTATAAGATTTACATAAAAATGGATTAGGAATCAATTGTGATATTAAATTTAGGCTTAATATTAGATTTACGATAACTTGTCCTCCACCTAATCATTAAAAATTGTCTTAGTCTATTCCCAACTTATATGAATCATTTGGCTTATCTATTTATTAAATTAGTAAATAGATATTTGTAAGTATTTTATATAATAAAAATAAGAAATATGGACATATTTTATGCTTTAAAAAATTTGAACTTAGTTTTAAAAAAAAAAAAAAAACTATATATTTATGTTTAAAACAATTAAATGAATAGTTATATATATTTATGTATGAAAAAATTATCTAATAGGGCCAC
The DNA here is from genome assembly GCA_036172215.1 of Camellia granthamiana. Classification (NCBI taxonomy): domain Eukaryota; kingdom Viridiplantae; phylum Streptophyta; class Magnoliopsida; order Ericales; family Theaceae; genus Camellia; species Camellia granthamiana. Next base: position 143,035,204 of record CM069908.1, on the reverse strand, counting down.
CTTAAATTGTAGGTCATATTCTAGTCCTAATAAATTTAAATTTTATATTTAAATTATATCATAGTTTATTAGTTCGTGACTGATATGAGCTAATTTAGGGATTCTAATATTGGATTAAACACTAAAAAGTAGTAAAGAAAATTTAGTTTGAATCGATTTTTTGGCCAATAATTCTTGATTTAAGCTTAGTTCTTGAAGAATCGTCTAGTTCATGTCCAATCCATGAGTTAGTAGACCCACCTATTTATTTAATTTTTAATTAGCAAATATATATATTTTTAAAAATTATATCAAAAATAAGAAATATGTACATATTTGTTTGGTATATTTATTAACAACTTTAAAATTAATTAAGAAATTGTGTACTTATTCTTAAAATGATAAATTACATTGGTAGTCCCTATATTTTAACTCTTGTGTTATTTTTGTCCTTGCAATTTTAATTTGCTTGATTTTGACTCTGAATTTATAATTTTTTCTCAATTTGGTCCAATTATTATAATTGCTAGTGTTTTTTTATTTAAAATACACACATGAGTAGCATCTGTTATACTTTTATAGACAAAATTATAAACTTGTTCAACTCAACAAGTTAATCTCAACCAACTCAATAACTATTTTCTTTAAAAAAACCTTAACTTGCATTATCAATTAGACCAAATTAATACAAAATATAAAATTATGGGTCAAAATTAAACTAATTGAAATTACAGAGACCAAATTAACGATCAAGAGACAAAATACAAGAGGACTATCAATATAATTTACCCTTCTTAAAATATGTCTAATCAATATTATGATATATTTATATCTGGAAAACTATTTAAGACCAGATCAGGCTAGAACCTAAATAAAAAAATTGATGGCTTATTAAGAATATTTAATAATTATAAATTTAAATTTGATCAATTTTTCATTTAATTTTTTTCATAATAGAATTAGGTTGTTTGATAATTATAATTTATTGTTCCAATTTTCCTTTGTATTTTTTTTAAATATTTAAAAATTATATATAATTATAATTTCTTTTGAACTTTCCTTTTCAATATCAAATTAGTTATAACTTGAATTTGGTTAAAATTTATTTTTGACTTCTCATCTACAAAAACTAACAATGAACATAAATTATTTTTTGAACATTGTAAAAAATAAATAAAGAAATATATTATCAATAATAATAACAATAATAATAGCAAAACATATTTTTATGACGTGTCACCACTACATTAATAATAGACATTAATAATAAAACTCATTACAATAACACAACAATAATACATCAGATGATAAGCAACATGTGATCGCAATAATTTTTTATAGTTATACAAAAGTATCCAAAATTATATATAAAAAAATAATATATGATCCATATTCAAATTTTATATAGTAAAATTCACACTTAATCTCAACCACACATTAGTTTTCTAAATTAATTTATCACCGAAACTATCTACTATTCTTTCAAGTAATATTCACATTTTTAAAACTCACCCAAACGATACTCTGGCCGATCGAGCTCATCACCATTCTTGTTGTTGCCATGTTCACCACCTCTACTAACCACTATGCAACTACGGTTCAGTTTTTTATCTTTGTAAATTTAAAAAGACAGTATTGGGGAAATTAAAAGGTACTGTTAGAGTTTTAAAGAGTTAAAAAAAAAAAAGTGTCGTTTTAGTATTTCTTATTCCATATATGGGTGATAATTTTGTTTTTAAAATCCATAAATTATGGAACAGTGTTCATTATTTAAAATTTTATTTATTAATGGGTAAGTCAATTAAATGCTTTTAATTTTTTTGCAAATTAAAAAAAAAAATTGAAGTTTTGTTTAAGAAATTAAAAAAATGGCAAAATCATAAAGAACAATGTAAGACGTCCTATTCTGTGAAAAACTCATAACTGTATTATGAATTTACATATATCAAAAGAAATAATAACAACAATATAAACAATAAAAAATAAAATAAAAGTACTACAAACATATAAAAAATACACAAAAATCCACCAAAAAGAAATTAAAAAAAAAAACTTGAAATCAACTCCCAAAATAAAGATAACTAAATAGATATAACTTTATTATCAAATTTAGTTGGGGAAAAAACATTGAAAAAAAAATCATATAGAGAAAAAAAAATACTTACATGAAAATAGAAATCAACACACACACACACACACAAAAAAAAAAAAAAACACAAACACAAACAAATAAACAAATTTCAAATAAGTTTGAACTATTAGCAAAGAATGAGAGAGACTAACTTTTGCACCATTACATTTGGAGTGGAGTTGGCTGGATTGAAAAACAGATCAAATACTGGATATTCTAAAGAGAGAATTGTATGAATTTTTAATTTGGTTGTTTTTTTAAAGTTTTAGGTTTTATATTATTTTCGGAAATGGTGAGAGTGGAGTTAGGGTGATTTACTATATTATTTTGAATTTTGAAATTCAAAATCATAAATAATTATAGCCTTTTTTGTTTTTTATGTTTTGGTTTTTTGACTCAAGGAACTAACCAATAGATGTTTCTTTTTATTTCTTTAAGAATTAAAAAATTAGCAAAATTAGTTTAAAAATAAATACATGTGATCATAATAATTTTTTTTATAGTTATACAAAAGTATCCAAAATTACATATAAAAAAACAATATATGATCCATATTCAATTTTAATATAGTAAAATTCATACTTTAAATAAATCTCAACCACACATTATTTTTATAAATCAATTCATCACCTAAATTATCCATTTTTTTTTTAATGTAATATTCACTTTTTCCAAACCTACCAAATAATACTTTAGCTGAGCTCATCATCATCCTTGTTGCTATGCTCACCACCTCTGCTAACTACTATGCAACTCTAATCTAGTTTTTTATCTTTGCAAATATAAAAAGACAGTGTTGGAGAAATAAAAAGGTACCATTAAAATTTTAAGGAGTTAAAAATAAAAAATAAAAAAATCGCGTGATTTTAGGCTTTCTTATTCCATATATAGGTGTTAATTTTTTTTTAAAAATTCATAAATTATGGAACAGTGTTCATTATTTAAAATTATCTTTATTGACTGGAAAGTCAATTAAATGTTTTTAATTTGTTACAAATAAAAAATTTTGAAAATTTGTTTAAGAAATTAAAAAAAAATGGCCAAATCATAAAGAACAATATAAGACATCCTATTCTTAAAAAAAAAAAAAAAAAAACTCATAACTATATTTATCAATTTACATATATCAAAAGAAATAATAAATAACAATAATATAAAAAATACAGAAACATCCACCCAAAAAAATAAAAATAAATCTTCAAATCAACTCCCAAAACAAAGATAGTTAAACAGATATATATATTTATTATCAATTCAGTTGGAAAAAAAATACATTGGAAAAAAAAGTAATATAAAGAGGGGAAAAAATACACGAAAACAAAAATTTACCATAAATAAATAAAAACAACCAAAGTTGAAATAAGTTTGGACTATTGGCAAAGAGAAAGGCTAACCTTTGCATCATTACATTTTGAGAGGAGTTGGCCAAGCTGGAAAAAAGATTGAATATTGGGTATTCTAAAGAGAGAATTTTATTGAATTTTTAATTTGATTGGTCTTTTAAAGTTTTAGATTTATATTAAAGGAGGTAGTTTGTTGTATAATTTGAAGATTCATAGAGCGATTTGCTGAGGGATTTCTTGTGAAAGATGTTGCTGTGTTTTCAAGGTAGGTGGAATAAAAAATGGGTCTACACCCTTGATTCTCTATGGAACAAATGGTTTAAGTGGTATGTATACAAGGATGTTAGTTTAGGGTATAATTGGAACATGTGAGGTGTGAACTAAGAACAAAAACATAAAACCAATTTTATAAGAGTGTGCATTGAGAAATTATATATATAAAGATAAAAGAGTGTGTGGAAATAGAATTTCCCATGAGGGTGGCTTACCATATTATTTTGAATTTTGAAATTTAAAATCATAGATAATTAGTGCTTTTATTGTTTCTTTATTTGAATTGTTTTGATCAACGTTATTTTTGAAAGGAGTGAGGATGACTTATCATATTGTTTTGAATTTTAAAATTCAAAATCGTTGATAATAAGAGTCTTTTTTTTTTTTTTTTTTTTTTGGGTTTTTTGACTCAAGGAGCTAACCAATAGATTTTTTTTTTTTTAAATTTCTTTAAAAATTAACAAATTAACAAAATCAATTTGGAGTTTGGAACTCCCATAATCAATATTCTTAAAAACTCTATTTTCTTTATATAATATATAGATATCAAAATATTTGATTTTCATTTAAAAATTTATTTTTGCACGATATAAATAGTGTCTATTGAAATTTTCTGTGATATATAAATAAAATTACACGTATACTATATCTAGGGGAACTTACTGATAAATCTCATACATAAAGTTCAAAATCCATCTAATTCCAAAACAAAACGCTTGTACCGATTAGTCCTATATATTTTTAATTGATACCAAAAAATCTTATTTTTTTTAAAAATAAATAAATTTAAAGACGCTACTATATCTCACCACCGCTGGGCTTCTATTAAACGGTCATCGGAGACTCACCGGAATGTTCAACATCACCAGGAAGTAGCCAGAATATCACCGAAAATTCGCCGGAATGTTTTGAATGTCACCAGAAGTTATCGGAATGTCTAGAATGTTTGCTGGATCTCAAGAATATCGTTTGAGACTCACCGAAATATCTAGAATATTGCTAGAAAAAAGAAGAAGAATAAATTGAGAAATTAAAATGAAAAAACATAGCAAAATATGTTAAATATTGATAAACTGAAAGAAGAAAAAAATATAGGAACAACAAACAACGACAATGGAAATAAGACATGTTATTTTCAATTTTTGTAGAGTTTAAGCAAATAATTTTTAATATTGATCAAAATGAAAAGCAAGTTAGAAACTGTAACAAAATATTACAGTTTCAAAATATGGTTCTATTAAATATTTATTCTTATTAATCAAACTGAAAAACATGTTATGAAATTACAAAATTTTACAGTTCTAAAGAAAGTTATGAAATTGTAAAATTTTACAGAATAATTCATTTCAGCACCAAAAAAAACTGAAACTGTAAAATTTTACAGTTTTCAACGCTTGTAATTAAAACTCAAAAACAACTTTTTCAGAATTTGAAAATTGTCTCCATTATAATAGGAAAATAAAAATGTGTAGTACAGAATGAGTATTAAAACCGAGAGATCGAAAGAAAGAGACAAATATAGAGAGATGCTTATACTCCGACAACTTTTTTTGGTTTAAATCTAGCTGAATCTAACGTAGATCTACAATAGATTTGAGTAGATCTACTCATTTTGTTCGTTGGAAACTTATCTCTTTCGCCGTTGGTGAGTACGAAGTAAGGAATTGGTGCTCGGTAGTTGCACATGACTCCAATTAATGGTGGTCAGCGATCGCCAGTGATCGTAGATTAGAAAGATAAAGAAAATAACGAAGGCATGCTCGTCGTCGTTGCCGATATCAGAAAAAGAGAGATAAAGACAAAAAGCAAGGTCTAGGAAAGTGTGAAGAAGATAAATAGATATAAGACTTTTAAGTCTATCTAAAAAGTTTTGGAATTAAATAAAACACATATTTTTCAAAAAAGGTTTCGGGGTAATTTGTCCCTATATGTATCTCTCATTATCTTAAATTTGAAAAAACGGCTGATTATAAATAAATTGTTAAAAAGAAAATTCAGCTAAAGTCTTGATATGATTATAATAACAGAATATAACTAGTACAATGCTATAGGACTCTTCAATTAAAACAAAGAATCATAATGACAATTATTGTAGGCTCAATCACGATATGTTATTATTTACATGATATTTTAAATCAAGAGTATTGTTATTTAAGATAAAAAAAAATTAGATCCAATCAATTAATTAGGATATTAAAGGTAATACTCTCTTTTATATCTTCTTTAATCCTCAACTAATTATATCACTTACAGGTCATTAAATCTAAAAATGGGTGTGCAAAGTGGGATTGTATATTGTTTTCTTTAAATCAATAATGTAGTACAAATTTTTATAAAATTAATGATTTATTCACACAATTTACTCTACCCGAATGTACACAATTGAAACTTTAACCGGTAAGAATTTTCGAAACAAGAGACTTACTAATCAGAGTCTCAATTGTGTATATTTGGACAGAGCAAATTGTGTGGATGTAGTAGTACTGTTTTTATAAATTGGACATTGATTTATCTTTGATAGGAGGAATTTTTGATTGGTAGTATATGTATTTGTGATTGATAAATATACCACTTGATAATGCCACATGGTACCCTCCTAGCATATAAAATTTCTCATTTGATAGATAGTTAGAACATAAAAAGTAACTCATTTAATATATTTTACTCTTTTTTATTTACCAGGATATAAATACTAGTTTGTCATGTTTTCTTTCCTTTGTGAATTGTCGTCATTTGATTTGGTGATAATTTGCTGTCACCATTGCAGAAGTGTCGACGGAGTTTTGTTGAATTAAATAAGTAAATCTATATGTAAAATGTCTCTCCGTTTATCATTCAAAAACTTATGGGTAAATTATGTAAATAGTCCATGTACTTTACATGATGTATTAATTTGGTTCTTGTAGTTTCAATTTGCTCGATTTTACTCCTTAATTTAATGAATTGTGTCATTTTAGTCTAATAAATAACGGTTGTTAAGCCTTCGTTTGACAATGATTTTTTTAGTTGGCTTTTTGACTTTTTTAGCCTATGACTTTTTTAGTCGTTTGGTATTCTTATTTGACTTTTTTGGCTTTTTGGCTTTGAAATGGTGTATTTTTTTTTTTGTCTTTTTGCTTATTTTGTCATTTTGTGATTTTTTGATTTTTTTTGTCCTTTTGTGCTTATTTTGCCCAAAAGGAAAACCAACCACCATTTAACAGAAAGTCAAATAATATGTCAATTTGGTCTCTGTATTTTCCACAATATGTCAATTTAATCCCTTTCAAAATCGAGAAAATTGAAATTACATGGATCAAATTGACACATCGTGTAAAGTACAGAGACCAAATTGACACATTATTTGACATTCCGTTAAATTAATTTAATTGTTATTTATTGGACTAAAATGACACAATCCGTTAAATTAAGAGACAAAATCGAGCAAATTAAAATTATAAGGACCAAATTGACACATCAAGTAAAGTATAGGAACTATTTACATAATTTCTCCATAATTTTTTGAATGATAAACGGAGAGACATTTCACATATAGTCTATAGATTTATTTATTTAATTCAACAAAACTCCGTCGACACTTCTGCAATGGTGACAACAAATTATCACCAAATCAAATGACGACAATTCACAAAGGAAAGAAAACATGACAAACTAGTATTTTTTCAAGGACTAAAACATTCAACAAGCATAGAAACTGAAGCTTCAGAGTAAGTCAACAAGGGCAAGTTGAGTTTGGGCATGACACTAGCCAAGTTGGTTGAACTCTTTTTCTGTGCTTGAACCACTTGGCTCGACTCAGGAGTGGTTGGGCTCGAACCAGCTTCGAAAATGGTTCGATCTTTGTTGTTGCGCAGCTTGGCAAACTCACTAGTCCACATATCCACCAGGCCAGACATGGTCACTTTCAATATATAAAATGACAAAGACAAAGATAGATCTAAAGGAGAGAAAAAGATCTTGAAGTTTTTTAGATGAGTGTTTGATATTTTGAGGTATGAAGGGTTTCCTATACTTATATATATGGGTGTGTATAAGAAGATTGAGGGGGTTTTTGGTATATATGGGTGTGTATAAGAAGATTGAGGTGGGTTTTGGTTCATAGAATATGTATATATATATATCTATGTGCTAGGAATATAATATTAGATTAATTAGAGTAAAAAGAGATTTTAAATGATTCAGTGGCTGGTTCACTCAAACTAGGTACTATTTGAGTGTAGTTGTAAAACCGCTGCTAGTTTAGGTAGTATCGTGGGTATAGAAAACAATCCATTTTCTGTGTGTCATTATTATTGTAACATAAAGCTTTTCAAAAATTAGGATAAATTACATTTTGCACTTTTATATTTTACATCAAATTTTATTTTAGGGTTGATTTGGGGTGTCCTAAAAAAGTACACTTTTTGTCTTTTTACGAAAAGATGTGCAAAAAAGTAAAGAGGTGATGTGATGGAAAAAAGATAAAAAGATAAAAAGATGGATTATATAGTGTACCCCAAACCAAGCCTTAGTCTTTACACATGAAATTATAATAGTTAACTCTCTATACTTTTGGTCAAATCTCACTTTAATCTTTATACATGAAATTGTGACAGTTAACTCCATGTATTTTTGGTTAAATCTCACTCCTAGTCAAGTATTTTTGGTCCAGTATCAATGTTCATTTTTTGTTATTCAATTGTTTAAATCTTTAATAGAATCTAATCATGTGACAAAAACATGCATACAACAAGAGAGTAATAAAAGAAAATCATCTGTATTTTTTACCAATACACACTTTGTTCCAAAATTTATATCAACTTATGATTTATTAGACTAAAACAAAACGCAGATTGTGAACCATTAAGAACATGAATTAAAATTTTCTATAAATTGCAATCACGAAACTCTATTTTTCACAATAACACAATCTTTTGTCTATTCATTTTCCTTTCTCTTTGATTTCTTTGTCACAATTTTTATTATTTCAAAAGTTCTATTTTATTGTGTCTTCATCACAATTTTTAACATACGAACACATATATATAATATTATATAACTCTCACGTACTTATCCCGTAAGACAAAATGTATTGGTGATATATATGGATGATTTTTCTTTTTTACCCTCATTTCGTAGTCACAAGATTGGATTTTGTTAAAGATTTTAAAATAAAATAACAGAAAAGAGACATTGACACTTGTGTAAAGATTAAAGTGGGATTTGAGTAAAAATACAAGGGGTTAATTGTTACGATTTCATGTGTAGTGACCAAAGTAACATATGACTAGGAGTGAAGGATGTTGACTATCATGATTTCATGTGTCGAGGCCCAAGTAAGATTTAGTACAAAGTGTAAGAATTCAAATGTAATTATCTCAAAAGTTAATCCAAATTTATTTAAATATTAAAGAATTTAAACTTTTTAATTTAGAAATGAATGGGACAAGGTTGCTCGGGTACGTGGAGTTTATCATTGTTTCTGTTTAATAATTCAGTTGGCATGGCATCCACCATCCATCTCCTTAGAGGGTCTAGCGTTTTTCATATAAGCTGGTACTATTTGTTGAACAATCTTCACTGTAATTAAAATAATTAATTCTGTTTGGGTACTAATAGAATATAAAAGAAAAATAGAAAATGAGAGAGAATGTTTGATTACAAAAATCAAACTAGAAAAAGAATTAAATAAATAAAAACAAATTTTATTTTGTTACATAAACAAAATTAAAATCTAATTTAAATAAATAATAAAACAGAAAATAAATATATAACTTACTTGATTAATATCTTGAATATTATTCTGATCAAGTCCAGTGTTCGACACTATGTCCTGAAGACAGATTCGTCATCTCCACGGTACTTTCAGAAATATGGACATCTATTTCCCAGGATGAAATGATCAACAACAAATAAATGCTGCACTACAATTTATTTGTTCAACGAATACACTTAGTCTATACACTCTTTCTGACAGAAAAAATAATAGAATAAATGCTGCAAAATGCAAAGATGAATTAGCAGCAAGAAAGGATGAAAATTGTGAATCCATTCATCAAATGAGGGCTGCTTATTTATAGATGGATTGGTGGCTGCTGGTTTTGAATTAAACAGGTAGCATACTTGTTCAATTTAAATTAAACAGATACAAAATCTGTAGGCACTGTTTGGTTTGAATTGTAAACAATTCGGATTTGAATTTGAACAAATGCAAAATTTTTGAAGAGGTGCAAACCAGAAAATTTGAATTTAGAATCTGAAATAAAACCGGACAGATTTCACTTATAACCAAATAAAATAAAATTCAAATATTTTTGGCCCAAAAATATTAGTATTGGGCCGAACAAGCCCAACCTAGCCCGCCTGGACAGACGGTGGCGTGCGTATGGTGATTTTTGGATCCAATAGGTCTAGCCCATAACCTCCCTTTCTACAAAACTTGGGTACCCCTTGGGGCACACCCCAAGTTCCAATCCCATGCCTTATAAACCCATTCAAAACTTCCCATCAAATCAATGTGGGACAAGCCATTTTTCAACCTTTAAGGATTTTTCACCAAAACTCCATTTTCATGGAGCACACTTTGGCTTCAGTTTTCCATTCACTCGATAATGGTTTTGAGCAACCAAATATACCACGTGAATCACAACGCGGCATAGAACGCGTTACCACTTTGACCCGCGAAAATCGACGCACGGGGCCCACCTAAAAAATAGACCAAACTTAAGAAAAAATTCTGATTTTACCCAGAATTTTTCCCAGAATTTTTCCAACCATTTCTAACACTGTTCACCCAAAAAAATGCAAGCTAGTACATTGGGATGAAATTATTTAAATAAAAATAAATATATTTTATTAGGATCCATCTAACTATAAGAAATTTCTTAATATGATGTCATTTAACTTTTTTATATAGTATGTATTTTTAAATCTATCGTGATAAAATTATTTAATTTAATTTTTTAGATAGTGTATTTAATTTAATTTTTAAATTCATATGCAAAGTATAAAATTTAAATTTGAGTAATTAAAGTCAAATTCATACATTTCAAATGCACTTCCATTCAAACGGACAATTAAAATCTTCTATAAATCCATCATTTACGTTAAATTTAAAAATTGATAAATCAATGGTCAATTTTAATTCATCAATATACAAAATCTCAAGATTCAATTTAGTGTAAAATTTCCACATAAACCCAAACCGAACTAATTAGCCCATGATTGAGTTTGAGATCTAGTGCTTGTTTGGCATGCATTAAAAAATTACACTTTTTTTTTTTGCATACATACACTTATTTGGGTCAATATCTATTAACATCTCATCTTTACTTTTCTACCAACTTTCTTTACTTTTTTATACAATTTTTTTTTATAAAAATTTAAAAAGTATATTTATTTAGAACATTCCAAACCACCCCTAGTTAAAATATATATTTATTATTATTTTTTCTTTTTAATGATTTTTTTTTTCTATTGCGTGTTAGAATTTTTTATTTTTCAAGTCCATCTAATATAGAAGGATTTTAAAAAGAATTTTTTTTTTTAAAAAAAAAAAACAAATCTAAGACAAGGTTCACTAAAAATCAAAAAAATATTTTTTTTAAAAAAAGATTTTTGATAATTTTCTTGTCTTTAATAAAAAAAAAAATTCACGTAGAAGCTAAAAATAATGTAAAACTTTTTGAATTTTCCTTTTTAAAAAATTCACATGAAAAAAAGCTAATAATAATAAATAAATAAAAACTCCAATAACATAAAAAAAGGGAATGGCATCCATCAACTGCCAATAATTTTGGATAAATTATAGATATATTCATTGAGATATATTTAAAATATAATTAAATTATTCTTTTTAATTATAAAAATTATATATATTTTTAAGTTTATAATCGCATAATAAATGGTATATTTTGATCTTATTTGGAAAGAAGGTTAGGTTGAAATAACTCATTGAAAAATAAAGTAGATTAAAATAGCCAATAAGACAAAATATCACATCCAACCCATAATGATTTTACTTTTTCTCTCACAACAATCAAATCAACTGCAAGAAAAGCCAATCAACTTCCAAAACACAACTATTTTAGCTAGGCCAACGCCTCGTTTGGGGGCTAAATATTTTAGCTAAAAAGTCACTATAAGTTATCACATCACTCTTTCTATTTTTCTGTATATATTTTCGTAAAAAGTTAAAAAGGTACTAAAATAGCCTATTAAAAATAATTAAAAAGGGATTTTTTTTTTAAGATCCCTGGTATTAAGATTTTATAACATAAAGACAATCAATATTTTCATAATGTCTAAGGTCCCTCAACATCTATCCAGAGAAAATTCGATCCAGAGAATTTCTCTATACAAATCACAGAGAAAATTCCAAAATTCTCTGGATACATCACAAAGAAAATTTTACACATCACCCACACGAAATTTCTCTGGACACATCACAGAGAAACTTTATACGTCTCCAACACCAAATTTCTCTGGACACATCACAGAGAAAATTTTATACATCAGCAACACCAAATTTCTCTGGGTTCAAATTAGAGAAAATTGAAACTTCTCTGAGTTCAAACTACAGAATTTTTTTTCCTTTTCCTTTTCTTATTTCAACTTCTGTTTATTAACAATACTGTTGCTGTTGACCATTACTCCATATCTAGTTTATGCAACCATTTATGTATAAACTAATATTTCTACAAAACCCTTTACAATGACATTAGAATTAAACATTCAAAAAATACAAGGACCAACCAACATTCCAATCCTTACTACGCATTTTGTATTGTATGATTTTCCTACCTGGCTAGATCTGGATAAACTTGGCCGCCTTGATCGTGCACGTCTCTAAACATCAAAAGAAATGAGTTGAACCCTTTAGATGAAACCCCGCCCAAGATCCACAATAGCAAGTTACTAAACGAATTCATGGTCCCAACTTTGTTCACAATTTTTTTTGGCTTTGTTCACATCTGTAGATGCACATCTTTGACCAGGCAAATGTTGTGTTTTCTTGACGGGATTGTCTTTCACTTTTGTACATAACGATCGCTGCTTCTGCTTTGTGTATTGGATTGATTTCTCTGGTTTGGACTAAAGAAATTCTCTGGTTTGAACTGAATTTTCTCTGAGTTAGTCTAGAGAAATTCTCTGGTTTGGATTGAATTTTTTCTAGTTTGAATTGAATTTTCTCTAGGTTGGTCCAAAGAAATTCTTTAGTTTGAACTGAATTTTCTCTAGGTTGGTATAGAGAAATTCTCTGTTTTGGATTGAATTTTCTCTGGTTTGATCCAAAGAAATTCTCTGGTTTGAACTGAATTTTCTCTAGATTGGTCAAGAAATTCTCTGGTTTGAACTGAATTTTCTCTAGATTGGTCAAGAAATTCTCTAGTTTGAACTGAATTTTCTCCGGTTTGGTCCAAAGAAATTCTTTGGTTTGGATTGAAATTTCTCTGGATTGATTTGAGGGATCTTAGACATTTTCTCCTTGGCATTTTATCAAACACCTTCTTTGCTGAATCTATGTCCCCAGCTCCCGAATACATCTTTTTATGCAGATTTCTTCATTAAATGTTGTATGAAGATTTTAAGATTTAGTTTATTGAGATCAACAATAAAGACAATGAAGAAGAAACAAGAAAAAAGTAAGAGAAGCAATGATAAATAAAGCACTATCAAGAACAACAATGAGGACTAGTGATCTACTTCATATAAATTTTGTTGTATAAAGCACTATAATGAATTTTCATATAAATCGACAATCTTCATCTGCACAGCTTTATAAATCTTGCTAGTGTGAATTCCTCCGTCGTAGTCAATGCCAGTGAAGCTTTGAACAATGTTGCAGACAAAGAGGAGAGAGAGAGAGAGAGGAGTTGTTTGGCGCAAAAAAAGAGATGAAAGAGTGGGTGTTATATATGGGTATGGGTGAGGAACCTTAGATTACAAAATTTTTTATTGTGGACTTCTTCCATTACTAAAAGTTGGAGAAGGATGTTAAACTAATTTTCCCTAATTAAAATAGTCAATTTCCCAAACAAAGCCTTTATTAATAAATCATGAAATGAATTAACAATTTTAATAATGTTAGAAAAAAAATTATTAATAATTTAAATAATTTTATTATTATATAAAAAAATAATTAAAAATTTTAATTTTTTAAGTTAAATAAAAATTTTCCATTAGGAGAGAATCTGTAATTTTTTCAAATTACGTATTTTAAAAGCAAATTTTTATTTATTTATTTGAACAATATCAACGGCTAATTTTTTTAACAGAATCAACGGCTATTTCGAATAAAACCTAGCCTCCTCCACCCCATGCTTCCCACCCCAAAACCATCTTTTCTCTCCCCTTCAAATCCCCAATCCTCGATCGATCGATCACAATCAGCAAAGAAACGAAACACACAGAGAGAGAGAGAGAGAGAGTTGAGATATCGTCTTGTAGATGTCTTACGACGACGTGGAGATCGAAGACACGGAGTGGAACGACGACCTTCAAGCCTTCACCTATCCATGTCCCTGCGGAGACTTGTTTCAGATCACAAAACAAGATCTCAACCTCGGCGAAGACATCGCTCGATGCCCTAGCTGTTCCCTCTACATCACTGTTATTTACAACATCGAAGATTTCATTTCCGATTCATCCAAGAAGAAGAATCTCGAGCCCCCCAATCAACAGCCCCTCGCTGTCGCTTGACAAACCCAACAGGTCACAATTAATCTGTCTTAGTCTTGCTCAATTTTGTTATTTTATTGTGTTAGAGTTTGGTTTGGAGGATTTAGAGTTGTAAATTTTTTTTTGAATTTTGAGATCGTTTTAGGATTTTTAATTTTAATGATTGAGGGTAATCCAGTGAAATTTCCTTTGGTGTTGCCTGATTCTTTAATACTGCTATGTTCTGTTCACTATTGCAAATTTGCAATGTTTGAATCTTGAATTTGTTCTTGTGTTGTTTGTTTGGTTTGAAGGATTTAGAGTTGTTAAAAAAATTCTGGGTAGTGCCAGAATTTTGTCTAGGAATTTGAGTTATATGATTATTTTTGAGTGAATAATTGTTATTATTGATCTGATTTTTCTGAGTTTTTTTTTGTTGTTGTTGTTGTCTTATAGTTTTTAAGAAGTTGTTTTTAGGCATTAATTCAACTAATTTTTTTTACGGAACTGCTACATTGCTCAAAATTGTCGAGCTCGAAATTGGCTTGAATCCAAAACCACGCCGTTTTGGAGATTTATTTTCGTTTTTTTGAAGATGAAGGTGAAGCAGAACCAGAAGCGGAGGGGCCAACATCAACCAGAAGAAGAAGAAGAAGAGAAGGAAGAAGAAGAAGAAAGAGGCAGAGGCAGAGGAGGCGGAGGTGACGGCGGACGAGCTGCGACGAGGGACGAGCGACGAGTTGCGAGCTGCGACGATCGGCCGACGACGGAAGTGGAGGGGCTCGGCCGATGGCGGAAGCGGAGGGACCCTCTATTCTCTCCATTCCCTCTTCCCCTCCTCTTTCTCTTCTCCTCTCTTCTCTCCCTCTTTCTCCTCTGTCTGTATTGAAAAACAAGAAAAGGAAAAGAGAAAAAAGAAGAAAGAAAAGAGGCGAGGGAGGCGAGGACTTTCGAGCCAATTCGAGCCAATATATTCGAGCTACGGCTCATTTTCCTTTTTTTTATTGTTTATTTTGGGTGTTTTCTGAGTTCTTTCTTTCTTTCTTATTTTTTACATTTTTTTGCCTGTACTTTTTATTTTCGGTTTTCTGGCTATTTTTTTCTTCCCTTTTAATTTTTTTTAAAGTTGTTAATTAAGTGTTTTTTTTTTTTGTGGCTATTTTTTGTATTTTTCTCCAGTTGGTTTGAGTTTTTTTTAGTATTGCTTTTGGTTTATTTTTTTGGAGCTTTTTCTTCTTCTAATTTTTAAGTCGTTTTCAACTTTCAATTCATTTGGTCTTTCTTTTCTTTTTTTTAATATTGTTTTTTCTTTTTTCTTTGTTGGGTGTTTCTTCAATTTCTGTATTTATTTTTTGGGGGTTCTAGTTTTTAAGTTGTTGTTACTAATCCTTAATTCATCTTTTTTTTAAAAATTGTTTTTGTTAGATTATTTTTTTTTAAATTAGATTATTTTTTGTAATCTAATTTTTGCAGCTGTTAATGC
The DNA here is from genome assembly GCA_036172215.1 of Camellia granthamiana. Taxonomy (NCBI): domain Eukaryota; kingdom Viridiplantae; phylum Streptophyta; class Magnoliopsida; order Ericales; family Theaceae; genus Camellia; species Camellia granthamiana. The sequence continues at coordinate 143,019,357 of CM069908.1, read as the reverse complement.
AAATTTTTTTGTTTTTGTTTATTTAGCTTTTAATGCAACTGTTTTTTAAAATTGATTTTTCGGTGTTTTCTGAGTGTTACTTTTTTTTTCTTTTTTTGTTACAGCTTTTAAGTTCTTTTCAGGAATTAATTTATCTATTTTTTACTGTTTATTTTGGGTGTTTTCTGAGTTTATTTTTCCCTTCTAATTTTTCCTTTTTATTTACGATTTTAATTAAGTTATTTTTTTGCTATGTTTTTTGTTTTCAGATGTTCTGAGTTTTTTTTAGTGTTCTAATTTTTAAGTTGTTTTTAACTTTCAATTTGTTTGTTTTTTTATTTTTATTTTTATTATTGTTCCTTTTTCTTTTCGTGGGTTTTTCCTCAATTTTTGTATATTTTTTTCTTTATTTAGTGTTCTAGTTTTCAAGTTGTTTTCAACTTTCAATTCATTTCTTTTTTGGGCAAATTACCTACACTTCCCTTGAGGTTTAACGAAATTACAGATTCCCCCTGAGGTTTTAAAAATTACATCTCGTCCCATTACAGTTAACCCCGTTAACGGATATCATAAATTGACTAAAATGCCCTTTGACAAATAAGAGCAAATTACCTACACTCCCTTGAGATTTAGCTAAATTATAGATTCCCCCTGAGATTTAGTTAAATTACAGATTCCCCTGAGGTGTAGCTAAATTATCATTTTTAAAGAAGTTATGAAATGCAAAATTAAAATGGAAAAACACTTATCATACTACAAAAAATTAAGATTTTAGAGACCAAAATTTAGGAACAAAATTATTTTTGTTGCGAAAAGTGTCATTATATTTTTAACAACGAAAATTGAACATTAGTGGTTAATTATTATCTTTTTGATATAAAAATTTTTTGTGTCAAAAAATAAATCATTTTTAAATTAAATTATTTTGTCTCTAAAAGTGTATTTGTTATTAACATTTTCGAAATTTTATCACTAAAAGTCTTATTTTTGACTTTTCATGGCAACCTTTTAGCGACTATCCTTACGACGATAGAAATTAGTTCCCCTAAATGTCTTTTGCAATAAAATTTTTACTTTTAGAGATCAAAAAAATTGGTCTCTAAAACTCTTATATATTGTAGTGTCAGATAATGAAAATATCATAAAATTAACAAATAATTAAATAAGTTAAAAACAAAAGAAATGGCTTGTCAAAAAATTCGTTAGAATATGTTTGATTTGATTTTTAGAAATTTAATAAAAATTAATTTGGTTGAGAAATAAAAATAAAAAATAATCATTATTTTTATATAATTTTATCTTTTGAGTGGTTAGAAATAATTTTTACAAATTAAATATATTTTTTCATATTTATTTTTATTAAATTAGTTTTTATTTTATTTTTTTTAAATTCTGAAATTTTTTTCTAAACAAAAAATCAAACATGGTTCCAAATTTATTTATTTATTTTTATTTCATTTAACGTAATTCTTTTGTAAATTTTGTTGATTTATATCAAAGGGATTTCAGCAGGAGCACTATCATCCATCAATTTATGTTTTGGTTATTAACCATTCTTAATGTTTAGTTAACGGTAGGGGTTAAATTGTTATGTGAATATAAACCTCAGGGGCGAGATGTGATTTCTGAAACCTCAGGGGAATCTGTAATTTAGCTAAACCTCAAGAAAGGTGTAGGTAATTTTGTAGCGCCCCACTACTTGCTGGCCCAAGTAACTTGTGGGTCAACCAACAATACCCAAAAATTTAAGTCTAAGTTACTTAGTAGTAGTAAGGTAGTAGTGCTTTATATGCCTAAGATCACCTATGCAAACTTTTGATGTGGGACAGGGTGTTACAAACTCCGCCACTTATAAATTATCGCATCCTCGCGAGGATCTATAATCAATCAGAATATCACGACAAACTCGTTGTCAGCCCAAAATAAATGGCAAATATGGTTGTGTGCACGGGTCGACTTTGATACCATTTGTAACGCCCCACTACTTGCTGGCCCAAGTAACTTGTGGGTCGATCAACAATACCCAAAAGTTTAAGTCCAAGTTACTTAGTAGCAAAGTAGTGGTGGTTTATATGCCCAAGATCACCAAGGCCGGCCCTGAGATTTAGGAGGCTTAAGACGAATTTCGAAAATTGGGGCCTCTCTTACATTGAAAAAAAAATTATGAATAAAACGATAAGTTACAACTTTTTTATTTGTTTGTAGCCACAAAAAAATTTACTTGCACATATAATCATTAACAAAACAATTTAATGAAACAAAATTAGGACAAAAAAATTATGAAAAAATTATTCAATTAGAACTGATAAAGACCTAGGTAAAAAAATTAGGGCAAAATTATTTATTCCACTAAAATCTAATAGATAAAGAAGATAAAATAAAAAATAAAAAATTAGGACCCATGTATTGTATGTATTGTTCTTCTTGGGCCCAAACACTTTTTTTTTTTAATATATATTTTTATTTTAATAAATATGGGTCAAACTACACTTATAAATAAGTATAGGCTAAACCATACATTGATCCAATAAAATATTTTGGGGCCTTTGAAATTGTTCCCAAAAAACAAAAAAAAAACATTGGGCCTATAACATTTTACTAAATTTAGGGGTCATATTTTTGGGGCCTAAGGCACAAGCCTTATTGGCCTTAGGCCAGGGCCGGCCCTGAAGATCACCCATGCAAACTTCTAATTTGGGGTGTTACAAATTTGTCCTTGTTTTTTTTATTGTTCTTTCTTTTGTGTTTCCTCAATTTCTGAATTTATTGTTTTTTGGCTTCTAATTTTTGAGTAGTTGTTTTACATAATTCACCTTTTTTGTTAAATTGTTTTTCTTATGTGTTTTCAGTTTTTAATGTTTTTTTGGTGTTTTCAGTTGTTGATGCAATTTTTTTATTTTTTATATTTTTTATTCAGCTGTTAGTGCAACTATTTTTTAAATTGATTTTTTTGGGTTTTATGAGTTTTTTGTTGTTTTTTTGCAGCTTTTAAGTTTTTTTCAGGTATTAATTTAACTGTTTTTTTTCAACTATTTTTTAAATTGATTTTTTGGGGTTTTCTGAGTTTTTTTGTTGCAGCATTTAAGTTTTTTTTCAGGTATTAATTTAACGGTTTTTTTATTGTTTATTTTGTTTGTTTTCTGAGTTTTTTATTTTTTATTTTTCTTTTCTTTCTTTTCCGGTCTGATTTTTCTGTTTTATTAAGCTTTGAAGTTCTTTTTTTGGCTTATTTTTTTTAGTGTTCTAATTTTTAAGTTGTTTTTAACTTTTTTTTTTATTTTTACAATTGTTCTTCTTTTTTTCTTGGGTGTGTTTCCTCATTTTTGTATTTTATTTTGTTTTAATTTTAGTGTTCTAATTTCTAAGTTTTTCCAACTTTCAATTCATCTGTTTTTTTTATTGTTCTTTCTTGTTTGTTTCTTTTGTGTTTCGTCAATTTCTGTATTTATTGTTTTTTGTTAAATTGTTTTTTCTTATGTGTTTTCAGCTGTTAATGCAAAATTATTATTATTTTTTTGTTTATTCAGCTGTTAATGCAACTATTTTTTAAATTATTTTTTGATTTTTTTACAGCTTTTAAGTTGTTTTCAGGTATTAATTTAACTGTTTTTTTTATTGTTTATTTTGTTTGTTTTCTAAGTTTTTTTTTTTTGTTTTTTCCGTCTGATTTTTCTGTTTTATTAAACTTTTAAGTTCTTTTTTTGGCTTTTTTTTTTTTTTGGTTGTTTTGAATTTTTTTTAGTGTTCTAATTTTTAAGGTATTTTTAACTTTCAATTTGTTTGTGTTTTTATTTTTACAATTGTTCTTCTTCTTTTTTTCTTGGGTGTGTTACCTCATTTTTGTATTTTTGTATTTTTTTTTTTTTAATTTTAGTGTTCTAATTTCTAAGTTTTTCCAACTTTCAATTCATCTGTTTTTTTTATTGTTCTTTCTTTTTTGTTTCTTTTGTGTTTCCTCAATTTTTGTATTTATTGTTTTTTGTTAAATTGTTTTTTCTTATGTGTTTTCAGCTGTTAATGCAATTTTTTTTTTTTTTTTTTTTGTTTGTTTGTTTATTCAGCTGTTAATGCAACTATTTTTTAAATTATTTTTTTGGTTTTTTTTAATTTTTTTTACAGCTTTTAAGTTGTTTTCAGGTATTAATTTAACTGTTTTTTTTTTATTGTTTATTTTGTTTGTTTTCTAAGTTTTTTTTTTTTCGTTCTAATTTTTCTTTTTTATTAAGCTTTTAAGCTCATTTTTTGGCTGTTTTTAGTTTCCAGTTGTTCTGGATTTTTTTGTGTGTGTGTGTGTTCTAACTTTTAAGTTTTTTTTTTTTGTTTCTTGGATTTTTTTTCTCAGTTTCTGTATTTATTTTTTTTGTAATGTTCTAATTTTTAAGTTGTTTTCAATCTTCAATTCACCTGTTTTTAGTTTTATTTTTTATTGTTCTTTCTTTTTTGTTTCTCTTGTTTTCCCTCAATTTTGTGTTTTTTTTTTTGGGTTAAGTGGTTGTTTTCTGCTGACCTTAATTCTTATGTTTTTTCAGCATTTAACATTTTGGGTGTTTATTGAGTTTATTTTTATTTTTATATTTTTGGGGTTCTAGTGTTGAAGTTGTTTTTTGGGGACCTTTTCTTACCTTAATTCACCTGTTTATTTTTTATTTTTTGGGGGTGTTTTTTGTTTTGGTTTGAATTCAATTTTTAAGCTGTTTTTAGCTTTTTAACTCCACTGTTTATTATTTTATTTTGGGTTTTTTGCTGCGGTAAAAAAGTTTGTGTTTTAATTTTTACCTTCGTTAATTAAGTTGTTTTTTGGGTTCTTTTGGTGTTTTTATTTATTTATTTTCTTTACCATTTGAGTAGTTTTTGGTGATTGATTTTTGAAATGAGTATTAGATTCTCTTTTAAACTTAATGATGTAACAATTTATTAGAATATCTAAGACAATTGCCTTTTAATTTCACTTTAGGAGTCTTATCCTAGTTTGTACAATATATTCTATCTCAAAGATAATGCGGCTAATTTGATTTTCAAAAATGATTCATACCTCTAAAAAAAGACCACTAAAACACCTCTAATTTGTCTTTTTCTGTCTTTTTTTTTTGTCTTTACTTCACTGTTTTTTTTTTTTTTTTTTTTTATACCTTGACAGGTCACTAGTGGTGTACTGCAGCACCTCTAATTAGAGGTCTGCAGCACAGCCCTTTTGATTTTTTGTGGTTCTAAAGCAGAAATTTTACCCCTCACATCCATATTTGACTTGCTAGAAGATTTTAAGGGTCATGTGAATCAGTGGTAAAGATATAAGGGTTCAGGTGCTCATCCTCTTTGAGGGAGTCACACTTGGCAATGTGGAATAGCTTGTGATGACATGTAATAGAGGTGCTTGTGGTAATTCATTAGCATGTTCTATTCCAAATAATTTGATGACATGTGATTATAGACAATAGTGCTGGGAAGAGGATAGCAGCGGATAAATTTGGCATAGCATTGATACTATACTGGGTTGCTTTGGGTTTTTCTTGCTTTTTACTGAATATTAACTCATTTTACATATTAGTAACACTCAATTTGTTGTTTTTTAATCGTATCATGTATATCACCCATTTCATATCACTTTCTACAGGGAATTCTCTGTATTGGAATGGGCAAATAATTCTCATGTACTTTTTACGCAACATTGAAATTAGCACCTGGAATAGATAAAAGGTGAGAATAATTTGTTAGATAGCTGCGTTTGCCTTGTCTAGTAAATCCTTGTCAATATTGTTTAGTGGTCATTGGTCAGAGATTATACGTGTTGTTGTTGTTTTTATATATGGGGTGTGATGTTTTAAATGTTTGGTTAAATGCTTTGGGTTATGCTTCTTGAAAGTTACAGCATAGCTGGTAGTGATAACTAGAATGAATTTTGGAAAAATTGGGCTTGTGAATGTATCAAAAGGCAAATTTGGGAAAAAGTTCTCATTTTTCTGTTGGAAATAGAACCTAGATTGCTAAAACCGCCAACTATTCTTGTTTTTCCAATACGAATGGAGCCGGGATTGATAAAACCACTAATGGGATTGATAAAACCACTAATTACTTGTTGCAGTAACTTGATTTTTGGGCAACTTGTCTTGTGGCATCTGAACAGTGGGTTGTTCAGATATCGAATTATGGGAATGATACAGTGTAATTTCATAAGTAATTGTGTCCTGATCTCTAGATTCTTGTCTTTTAAATGTCTACAAGCCTGTGATCTTGAAAACAACTTCTGAAATATAGAGTTTCAGTCTTCAGTCATCTGGCATGGCACAACTGAAATTGATTCTGGGAAGCTAAGACAACTTTTGTCTGTAACCTTTTACTACAAGTCTTACTTTATACTTGTCTATTGAACGATCTGCTTTTATTTTTCTCTTGAATATCCATTTATATCCAAGAGGTTTAGAACCAGGTGGAAGATCCACCAATTCCCAAGTATGATTTCGTATAATGGATTCAATTTCATTATTAACAGCCTCTTTCCACGAAGGTACTTCAGGACCTGTCATTACTTCCTTAAAGCTTTGAGGTTCATTTTCTAACAGGTATGTCAGAAAATCTGGACCAAAGGATTTTGATGTTCTTACTCTATTACTTCGTCTTGGTTCATCATCAGTTAAATCCTTGGTCGAGACCATTACTAGTCTCTTGTGTTTGATTGTCATTAGTCTCTTGACTTTGTATATAATCATAAATTCTTTTCTGTGAACTTAATTCCTGTCATTTCTTGTAAGGAAAGACGTATTCAAAAAACATAGCATTCATTGACTCTATAATAGTGTTCACATTTATATTAGGTATTTCTGATTTCTAAGTCAAAAACCGATATACACTACTATTTTGAGCATAACCAATAAACACACAATCCACTGTTTTTTGTCCAATTTTAGTCTTTTTAGGAACAGGAACTTCAACTTTTGCTAAACACCCCCACACTTTTAAGTATTTGTAGAAAGATGGTCGACTTTTCCACAATTCATAAAGAGTGCTGTTAGATTTCTTGTGGGGTATTCTGTTAAGAACATAATTAGCAGACGATAATGCTTCCCTCCACAAATTCTGTGATAAGCCTGAACTTAGTAACATGGCATTCATCATTTCTTTAAGGGTTCTATTCTTCATTTTAGCAATTCCATTTTACTGTGGAGAATAGGGTACTATAGTTTGGTGAATAATGTCATATTGTGCACAAAATTTATTTAATGGTGCATCATATTCACCACCCTTATCACTTCTAACCATTTTAATGGTTTTTCTAAGTTGATTTTCAATTTCAGTTTTCTAGAGTTTAAACATTTCTAAGGTTTCATCTTTACTTTTAAGTAAATATACATAACAATATACTGTGCAACCATCGATAAATGTTATGAAATACTTTTTGCCTCCTCTAGTTTGAACAAATTTAAGATCACATACATCTGTATGAATTAATTCTAGAGGTTCAGTTTTCCTTTCAACCGATTTAAATGAAGCCTTCGTTAGCTTCGCTTCTACACAAATCTCACATTTGTGATTGGGATCAATTTCAAACTTTGGTATATAATCCAAACCAATTAATCTACGCAAAGTATCAAAATTCACATGTCCTAATCTACTATGTCATAAATTCGACTCAAGAATATAAGTAAAAGATGTGTTATTTTTATTCATAACAAGTTTTGGTACAACCGTCATTACATTCAATTTGAAGAGACCATCACTCATCTATCCCTTACCAACATACATACCACTCTTTGTTAATACAAATTTATCAGACTCAAAGACAAGCCTAAAGCCATTTTTACTTAACAAAGAACCAGAAACCAAATTCTTCCGGATGTCAGGTACATACAGTACGTTGTTAAGGGTAAGTTATTTCCCTGATGTCATCTTCAAGATCACATTTCCTTATCTAACCATAGTAGAAGTAGAAGTGGAAGAATTTCCCATGAAAAGTTGTTCACCATTTGCAGCCTCATTGTAAGTTGTGAACATCTTCTTGTCCGCACAAATGTGACGAGTTGCTCCAGTGTCAACCCACCATTCCTTGGGATTTCCAACCAAATTAGCCTCAGACACCACAACAGAGAGATTGATGTCATTTACTCCGTTAGAGATGTAATCTAATTCTGTCACATTAGCTTGTTGGTGGTCTTCTTGCTTGTACTTCCGCGATCCTTCTTAGAGCAGCGGCAATCAGAAGCTCGATGTCCGATCTTGCCACAGTTATAACATTTACCTTTGAACTTTTTATTGCCATTGTTATCGCTTTGTTTAGGACCATCTCCAGTAAACTTCCTCTTTTTGTTATGTGGTTTGTGCACTTGTTCAACCACATTAGCCTTAGACTCAATGGAATTTTTTTCATTCCTCTTTCCAGCCTTTCAGTTATCTTCCTCAATTCTCAATCTTACAATCAATTCATCCATGGTCATCTCCTTGGATTTATGTTTTAAATAATTTTTGAAATCTTTCCAAGCCGGTGGTAACTTTTCCACTAAAGCAGCAACTTAGAAAGACTCGCTAAGAGATATACCTTCAGAATGAATGTCATGCAAAATTATTTAAAAATTTTGAACTTGAGAAATTACCGTTTGGAAGTCCACCATGACAAAGTCCAGAAATTTACCGACAACAAATTTTTTCATGTCGGCATCCTCTGTCTTGTATTTTTTCTCCAAAGAATCCCACAATTTTTTTGCTATTTTCAAAAGGCTGTAAACATTATACAGCATGTTGTGAAGGCCATTGAGGATGTAGTTTCTGCATAGGAAATCAGAATGTTTCCAAGCATCTACAGCGGCAACAACTTACCAATCACTTTCATCCTCTCTAAGTACTAGAGCCTCTTCACGGAAAAACTGGGCCAAATTTAGAATTGTAAGATAGAACAGCATTTTCTGCTGTCATCTCTTAAACTCAATGCCATTAAATTTTTTCGATTTTTCTCCATGATTTATTGGAACTTGAACATGGTTCTGGATAGGGACCGGAGTCGTTGTAACGATTGGATTTGGAGTACTACTTTCAACAGCCATAATATCTGATTACAAAAATTAGAAAAAAAAAAAACAAAACACAAATTAATTTTCTAGTTACTAAAATCAGAAAATAAATTATAACACAAAATAATTTTTTATAACACAAATTAATATTCTGCAATTGTTAATGACACCAGTATATTACAACTAGTTGTCAAAGAAAATAAATAGTATATTACTACTGTTTGTCAAACAGTATATTACTACTATTTGTATTTTTGAACCAGAATATACTTTGTGAAATCACAAAAAATTAAATACAATGAAGACACCAAAAAATGAATCTGTCTTAAGATTGTTGGACAATCTTCACTGTATTCTGAATAAATTAAGTTTGTTTACTTAACAACAAACAAAAGAAATAAAGAAAATGAAAGAATATTTTATTACAAAAATCACACTAAAAAATAAAATAAATAAATAAATAACAGATTTTTATTTTGTTACAAAAACAAAATCAAAATCTGATATAAATAAATAATAAACCAGAAAATAAATAAATTTTTTTATCAAGTTCAGTGTTTAACACTGTGTCCTTAAGATAGATTTGTCCTCTCCACAGTGCTTTCAGAATGTGGACGTCTATCTCCGAGGATAAAATGATCAACAATGAATAAATACAGCACTACAATTTATTCGCACCACGAACACACTTTATGTTTACACTCTTTCTCACAAGAAAATAATGTAGTTAATGCACCAAAATATGCAGAGAGCAAGAGCAGAATTTTGGATGAAAATTAGAGTGAAAATCCAAATGAGAGCTTGTCTTATTTATAGATAAATTTGTGGCTTTTCATTTTGAACTCAACAAGTACAGTACCCGTTCGGACATATACAAAATCTGTTTAGTTTGAATTAAATAGGTAAGGCACTGTTTTGAACAGATACAATCTGTTCGGTTTGAATTTGAACAAATAACTGAATCTGTTCGATTTCTTTGGACAGATATGGACCTGTTAGTTTTTTTTAAAATTAATTTTGAATTGTGGATAGATTTTATTTTATCAAAAAATAAAATAAAATTCAAATATTTTTGGCCTAAAAAGATAGATATTGGGTCGGACAAGCCCAATCCAACCTCTTACCATGTACTTGTGCCCAACCTGCTTGATTGGATGGCGGCGTGTGGTTATTTTTGGGTCCAATGGGTCTAGTCCAATTTGCCCATGACCTTCCTCTCTACAAAACTTGGGTGCCCCTTGGGGCCTACCCCAAGTTCCAACTCCAAGCCTTATAAACCCACTTAAAGTTTCCCACCAAATCATTGTGGGACAAGTCATTATTTAAATCTTAAGGAATTTCCACCAAAAACTCCATTTCCATGAAGTTCACTTTGACTTCAATTTCTTATTCACCTGATAATGGTTTTGAGCAACCAAATATACCATGTGAATCACAATGCGGCATAAAATGCGTTACCACTTAGACCTGCCAAATTTGGCACATGGGTCCCACTTAAAAAATAGACCACAGTTGAGGAAAAATTTAATTTCCAAAACCATTTCCAACAGTTTGTAGTACGAAGTCAATCTCATCACTGCAAGTGTTCTTGCCCTCCCTGTCAACCATTTCTAGTTTTAATTCCTGTGTGCTTGCCTCTTTTGTTTTTTTTTTTTTGGGGGGGGGGGTAAGTCATATATTTAACCAAAATAAATAAATGTTACAATAACGTTCATACCACGCCTAAAGGCGACACACCCTACAAAAGGGAAAACACACCTAGCTGCTACACACAATAGATTAAAATTAAAGTCCGGAGCTAGGCTACCACAATATAACACATTGGACAAGTTAATAGTAAATTATTTCAGTCCAATACATCATAAAGGCTACCACAATTCCTGTGTGCTTGCCTTTCTGATTAATTTTATTATGTAGTTGCTGCCTGTTAACTTATAAATCATAAAGTCAATCACTTATATGTATAACTAGAAGTTACAGAGGCAGTACCCTGATCCGAACGGTTGTGATATGTAACACTTTGATTGATGGGTGCTGCAATGAGCAGTGCACAGGGATATTTTTCCAGATGTTACATTTTTTTTTGGGTGAGTGTTCCAGATGTTACATGATTCAATACCCACCCACATTTGGTATTTCTTATGATTTTGTGAGATTTGAGGTCCTACGTATTACCAAGCCAGACGGTATTTGTGCCATTTAAATGCAGGAATTTGGGTTCCACTTGATTAACAATCCAATCTCATGCTCTGATACAAGAATCAAATATGTCTTTAGAGTTGAGATGAGATGTTGAGGTATGTTTTTCAATCCCACCATGGGTCCTTTTCTCACTTACAATGCCCTTATCTATGAAGCACGGGTACTCTAAAAATGGTATCGTACGAGTACTGGGTGCGGATACGTGTACCAGTATGGCGGTACGCGTACTGGGTACGCCAAATGCATGCCAGGTACAGCAAATACATTTGGGTATGTCGTGAGTACGGCGCCAGTACAGCAAAGTGATTTTTTTTTTTTTTTGTGCAGCTACTAGAATTTATTACAGTCTTTATTATTCTTCTTTCAATTTTGAAAATATCAATTAATTTATTTCCAACACTTTTTACCCATGAGTCGTGATTTTTCTCTCTTTTGCATCTTGTTTTAGACAATCAAAAAAGAAAAAGAAAAAATTATTTAACTTTTTAGATAAGTTCTCTTTTTAGTTTAACTTAGATTTGGATGTTGGATGTTTAAAAAAAAAAAAATTTGCGTACCCCAGCTGTACCCTTACCCTACTTTTTTAAAAATTTATCGTATCAACATACTCGTATTGTACCCATATCCGTACCCGCACCCATGCATCATAGGCCCTTATACAAGGCTTATGCCAAAAAGCCCCTCAATTTCAAAATTTCTTGCATAAAAAGTTTTTGTTTATCAAGGACAATTCAAAATATGACAAAAATAATACTAATCAAAATTTCACTAGCCTCCTCCCCCATCACCTCACACCACTGCCGATCACCAACAATTGGTGATTCTGCAATAACCATTTTTTGGTAAGAATACAACCATTTTCAAACAACTCTCTCTACCCTCTCCAGTGACTCTTCTCATCCAGCATCCAACTCCGACCACCAATTGTCTCCCCATCATCACACTATCACGACCACCATATGCCGCACTACCACTACCAAACAAACAACAAAAATGCTATCCAAATTTCACTGACTTAGCTACTAACAAATAAGTGAAATTTCAGTTATAGGTTTATATTTGAAAAGTGACTGGTATAAAAAAAATAAAAATAAAAAATACATTCAAATAATTTTGTCATGTTCCCTTAATTTAGAATTTTTAACCCTCAAAATTAAAATTATTGTTCCTCAATTTTGCGTTTTCTCATCATTTTTGAAATTTCACTTTTTATTTGAAGTAGCGAACAAACTAAAATCCATGTATTAAACCACAAAGAAATCGACTGTTTTTAAGCTAACACTGAAATAAGAACATTACCGAGAGAGAGATGAGAGATGAAAGATGAGAGTGTTTACGGGTAAAAATGTTGAACCTGTCATTTTCACAATAAAAATTATAAAGTGAGGGACCTTATGAGCTAAAATTTGTCCTGGGCTTCTCACAAGATGCAACTCATTTGAGGAAATTTTGGCCAAAACCCCCATTGCAAAAACCAGGAGGGAGATCATGCAGAAGAGCACCTAAAAGAAATAAGAGGTGTTTGGGTAGAGGGTTGGGCTAAAATAGCTCACTAAAAGATAAAATGGGTTAAAATAATTAATTAAACAAAATATCACATCCAACCCATAATTATTTCACTTTTTTTCTCACAACCATCAAATCAACTACAAAAAAGCCCAATCAACTCCCGAACACAACTTTTCTAGCCAGACTAAAATAGTCAAAAAGCTAAATAGCCAACTAAAATAGCCAACTTCTCAAACAAGACCATAGTCAGCAAAGGCCCCGGATAACATCACTTAGATTTCTTTAATGGCCCCGGATAACATCACTTAGATTTCTTTAATTGAAGGGATAAGGAAAGTTGATAATTTTATGGTTAATAATGGTTCCATGATTAAGTTTGTTTGCCAATTATTTTACCTTTAGTAGAAAGATAACTTGTAGAATAGTTCTTAGTCTTGAAGTATTTTGTCATTTCTTACTATGAAAATCAGCCAAAGGAAATCTACTGGCTGATCTATCATGCCATTGTTAAATTAGTTAAAGTAGATATTGAAAAATTAAAAGGGTTTTTATAAAGCCTATATGGTGGGATCTAGACATGCCCTATTATACTATCTTACAACCTACTTTACTTTTTTATTCATTATTTATCAGTCAAGACTTAACCCTATCTGTGTCAAGCTTTATGTTGTGTTTAGTTGGGGGATTTAGGGAGGGATTTGGAAAGAGAAAAGAAAAAGATGTGTAAAATTAAGTGAAGTGTAGAAATGTTTTATTCACATTTCACCTAACTTTTCTCTTTTCTTTTTCAAATCCCTTCTCAAATCCTTCAATCAAATACAGTGTTAGTGTTTTATTTTTTTACAGGGCAAGCCACAAGCCCGGACAAAAGCAAAGTGTTGTGCTAAGTCACACCTTTCTGAACATGGTAAGAAATTTTCAGTTGAGTAAATTATTAGTGAGTACTTTGCTGTTCTTTAATACAATCCACTTCAAATATGTTCAAATTATAAAACATTGTATGAAGCAGCACATACTCGCACGAAAGAGTGATTACTTGGAGAAACAGAATTGTTGAAAGGTTTTTGCAAATTTTTACCATTTTAATTCTTGTTTGTTGATGAAACAGTTGCTGCGAGGAGATGCAATATATGTTGATAGATGGTGCTTAAAAATTAAGGTTTTTTGAAAGATTAGTGTTCAGTGCTTGGCTAGTACTTCGTGGATTTGATATATATATATATATTGGTTGCTTCTCTTATTTAAAGTTGCTTCCTTGTTCTGAATTTGCTAGAATATTAAAACCAATCAGGTGACTATACTACATGAATCGCGGATAGAGTGTTGTTTTCGTGTTGGATACTAACACTTGTTAGATACTTCTCAACGCATGTATTTCGAAACTGGTCTCAATAACAATTTTTTTTTTGCACCACTACCCTATATTTAGTAATATTCACTATAATATATAAGAGTTTTAGAAATTAAATATTTTGATTTCTAAAAATGAAAATTTTGTTACAAAAGACAATTAGGGACCAATTTCTATCGTTATGATGATAGTCGCTAAAAGATCGTCTCGAAAAGTAAAAAATAAGACTTTTAATGACGAAATTTTGAAAATGTCACTAATAAATAAATTTTTAGGGACAAAATAATTTACTCTCAAAATAGTTTATTTTTTGAGACAAAAAATTTGGTCCCAAAAGGATAATAATTCATCACTAATGTCCAATTTTTGTTCTAAAAATATAATAATAACACTTTTCACAATAACATTATTTGGTCCCTAAAAAAAAAATTATCCCTAAATTTTGATTTCTAAAACCTTAATTTTTTTGTAGTGATTCCTGGAATCTACTTTACTGGAATATATACTTTTTGTTAGATGATTAAAGCCAAGAGGTGATTTGAGTTTTCTTGAATGAGTGGGTTCATTTTATTTGGTATGGTTAATATATTGGAGACATGTCAATGTTCCACTACTTGTTAATGGGGGTATTCACCTGCCATTAATTTAATCTTGAAGAGGTAAGGCTTTTTTTCTTCAAGCACCAGCATGGTTGTCTCTTATGGTGTACTAAAATAAATAATCAACCATGGTAATCTCCTAATAATATCATACATTTTTGGCCATTGATCTTCAGTGGCATCGACATCTTTGGAAGCTGAACTAAATCATGGACCTCAAATTAGTACCATAGGTTATCAAATTCTCAATGTAATTTGATAGGTATCAGTATCCTTTTCATTTCACCTAGGGATACTCTTTTCTAGTGGTCCGCATTCTTTTTCTTTTTGGTACATCAGAGGTCGTAGCATAGGGGACGGGGAAGCCTTGTGTGTGAAAAGATTCGAGCTCATGACCTCCTAGTGGGGCTGTAAAATGAACCATGCTACTCAAGTTCGACTGTGTTCGGCTCGTTGAAAACTCGTTAAGTTTCAAGTTAAGTTTGAATAACATACTACTCGACTCTATAAGTATATATACAATAAAAATTAAAAAAATTAAAACTTCAAGTTGCTCAAACTCGACTCATTAAAAACTCACTCAAGATTTGCTCGTTATGTAAATAAGTCGAGCTTGAATATGTTTTGAAATTCGTTTAGTTTTTAAATCAAGGTTAAACAACCTATTGCACGACTCGTTTGCAACCCTACCTCCAAGTGTGAAGCAGGGATTGTGGCCAGCTAAACTAGTCCCAGTTGGTTATGTTGTGGTCCAAATTCTTCAAATAATACTCAAAGGTCGCAAGATGGTTGTCTTTTGCGATTTTGTTTGTGGAAACATATGCACCATGCACTACTACCCATTTGATTTTATGCCATTTAACTTTTTTGGGCATTAGCCTCTGCAAATACAGTACTTCCATGTTATTTAAACTTTGCATGAGCATCGCAACCAAAACACCCCCTTGGTCTCTGAAACTAAAGCTTCTTCGATGGGCACATTTGTGGGGCATATACTACCTGGTTTGGCCATGGTTCTTCTTGGCTTATGGCACACCATCAACACAATCAATGACTACTATCTCAAAGGCTCTCCAAACTTTGTTTCAACTTTCTGGTACCCATTCAAGTGCCCTCTTTCCAAACTCAAACACTTGGAACTCCTGCTCATCCTATCTTTCTCCATCTTTGCCATTTGCATGGAAGTCTTAGACTACCCTTTCTTCTGTTTCTCCTTCAAGCTCGACAATTTTGAGCACGCAACAATGTTCCTCCACCTAGCCATATTTGCAGGATTTACCCTCTGTGCCGAGTTAACTCATTCATCTGATATCCTCTCCGGGGTCTCTGGAGTCCTGGCTGCCTCTGTTTTTGGTCAAGAGCTTTTCCTACTCCACTATCACTCGGCCGATCATGTTGGCCTCGAAGGCCATTACCATTGGCTTTTGCAGCTCATAGTGTTTGTCTCCCTCGCGGCCTCTGTGTCTTCAACTAGTTTCCCTACCAGTTTCCCTGCAGCACTTGTTCTCACGATTTCAGTTGTTTTCCAAGGTTTCTGGTTCATTAACATGGGATTTATGTTATGGGTTCCAGAGTTTATTCCACGGGGATGCGTTGTTGCGCGGTTGGGTGATGCTGGCACTGACAATATGCAGGGGGCAGTCATGTGTCAGACGCAAGAGGCCAGTGTGAGGGCGATGGCGCTGGCCAACATGCAATTCAGTTGGATACTTGCTGGGATTATGATTTTCACATCATGTGTTTGCTTAAAATTTGGTAGGAAATCTAAGCCAAGAGGCCAGTCAAGTGAGTATGAGCAACTTCATAGCAAAGGTGGAAGTGTCTCTGTTGCCATTACTGGCTTCAAGCAAGCTAATCCATGAAATATTGCAGTATATGTATATATATATAATGTTTCTATCTTATATCTAAATGGACTAAATTGTATCTGAACTTGTGTCTTGGTAGTAGGTTTAGATTGCTGGATATGCTGTTATTTTTCAGGCTCTTAGAACAAGTACTTGTGAGCTGGTGTGACCAACCCAACCTGGGCTTGTTCGTTTGCTTCTTAACAATTGTAGAGCATGGAAGAGGAAGAGACTATTCCTCTTGGTGGTTTTCGACTCTTTTGAAAACCATGAAATTTGTGGCTGCCATGAGGACACGTGTGTCTCCACTATAATAATGAAAAGCACTTCTCGTGGAATAATATTTTGTTTTATTAGAACATTACGTGACTGTGTACCTGTCCAATATCAGTACAAGTATAAAGAGTTCTGAGTCAATAGACTAATGTGCATCAATGAGTACATATCAGTAAATATTGGAAGTAGAAAATTTAGATAGGTATCAATGGAAAAGCCAAAGCATATGCCGGAAAGAGGAACATCTCACCATCATTATCAATGGAAAAACCTAACGCATACACCCAAAAGCAAAGGATGAAAGAGTAAAAAAAATAGAATAAAATAAAATAATAATAACAGATTTCACAAGTAACCATGATTTCATCAAAAAAAAATGTTGGGATTGACAATGAAAGAAATTCATAACAATCAAAAGCAACTGTGTGATTGTCAAATTCATAAAATTTCCTATGCAGCTGCTGCTTCTGAATCAGCACCAACATCAAACTTGTCTGATCGTCGTTGTTTTGATTCATGTTCTAACTCTTTCACAACTTCGCTGAATCGTCGTCGGCATGTTGGCAGTCGTGAGACTGTCAAACAAAAGCCTTGCAACCTATTATGAAAATTTAAAGATCATTACTAGCTAAACCATGATCACCATCAAAAGGGGGAAAACAATATATCCATCGATGGTGGGTTGAAGAATTCAAACCAAAAGTCAAATAGGAAATATTTTTTTGTGGTCAATGGAAAACAACTTATTTGAACAAGAAAACTGTTCTATCAATTTTGAAAGACGAAATTTTTTTTTGGACTTAATTCTTACCAATGTCATCACACTATCACTATCATGGTGCCACCACTAAGGGTCATCATGTGGCCCACGGGCTTTTATTTGACACAAGTCCATATCCTGAGTGAGCTAGCCTGACCCGAACGAGGCTTGACCTAGGCTTGAGCCCTGAGTTTAAAGCCCAACAGGCCCATTGGCCCATCAGAGGCAGCCCATTGTCCAGGCCCACAAGTTGGGAGGGAAATATGAAAAAAAAATCCAAAAAATATAGGCTTGAATCTCAGCTCTTCATTGGCTTGTGAGAGGCGACCATATTGACCCAACCCATGAGTCTGTCTAGGCCAAGCTTGCTGGGCAAGGCTTGGGCCTAAAGTTTTGGCATGCGAACAAGACCAGCCAAGTCCACTAGATAAAAGTTTGCAGGCAAGCTTGGACACCATTTTTGCGGGACCAGCCGAGTGCCGACCCTCAGTACTTTCACTAGCACATTAGTTTCAAAGTCGCGATCAAATACAAAAAAACAGAAAATGTTTTTTTAGGAAAATAATCATCACCGAAACAAATGGATCATAATTTTTGAAAAAACAGGTATTATAGGTTATTGTACCTTCGACTTAATCCCTCCAATTGAGCTCTTCTAATGTCATCTTGTGGGGGGAAGCCACCATTTTGCCAAGCTTGAATTCTCACCATGTCGCCACTGTATAGACAAAATTTGTAGAGATACAACTCTTCGGTCTCTGTCAAGTTTAGGCTCTTGAGCTGCTCTTTCATGATGCTCATGGGCTCAAACATCCAATCAAAAACCCTTCCCTCTGGCCTATTCAAACTCGTTAGTTCACTATTGTCACCTGATACAATTATCCAAGAACAGTAATTAAGATATAACTTCATAACTGGACATGTCAAAATAGAAATTTTGTTTTCATTCAAAATATGTTACTAATGAAGTTGAGACTGCACCAACGATGGAAGAGTTTTCCATCAATTAGTCAGTCTAAAAAAAACCATTAGTTGTGTTGCCCAGTGATGTAGAAGTAGTTAATGGTCATGGAGCAGTTGGATCAACAGAAGTGAAACGGGAGATCAAATTAAGCACAGAAACTTAATTTTCATAGCAACTCAGAATCCCTTCAAATTTGGTAGCCTAATTGGAATCAACATTTTAAACAAGACTCGGTCAAAGAAGAGATACATTAGGGGGAAAAACATAATTTTTGGAGCAGTTCATAATCCTCTCAAATTGGTGATTTTGCTTTATTTTGAGATGGATTTAAGTTTTGTTTTAGTAATAACTATTGGAATCATACGTGTACGTCCACATGGCCAGCGCACGACTTTGTCTCCCCCAAAGTTTCTTGGGAAAAGGCTTTGTACTAGGAAGATCTGAAGTCTTTGCTCAAATGGCATTAGACATCCTTTCCACATTCGAATTGGCATTATAAAACAATTGATAGATAGTATGCAGGATTTAAGCAAAGAGCATACACATCACAAATCCAGGGGAACCACTCTTGATGGAGCGGAGAAAACACTCCAGAAATACATAAGCAGGAATTCCGATGTTGAATATCTTGGTTTTTGAATGTTGCCATGCCTCCAGATCCGATATCCCAATGACTTCATCTCTGAGGAGCTCTTTCCCAATATGCTCGCACGCTTTGATGAAGTCATTCCATATCTGATTAATGGATTGATATGCCAAATGTTAGCTACTTTTCAAAGCAAGTATTGGTGAAAGAGACAAATCATAGAGAAAAAAATTGCACCAAAATAGAAAGAAAGAAAAAAGAAAAGAAAAAAAAAGGCTAACATACTAGATATATAGTTATCTGAGACATTTTAACGCTAGAATTCATTTATATAATTGGAATTAGCTTGAGTAAGTTTTATTGTTCTTACCACTACAGCACTGAGTGTCTTCTTCTCAGAGGAAATCCTTGACAAAGGTTCCTTGTTGCGAAAACTGTCAAGTTGCTGATGTAATCCCTTTACGGGAAGCAGTGAAGAAGAGGTAGTTGCTTCATCCCGATAGTTAGGTCTGGATGAATTATATTAAAGAAAATATAGTTACATTATATCTAATGAATGAGGCTAGCAAAGACCGGAAAAGACTTTTTGTCGTACTGTATTGAAGTTATCACCTTGGAAAGCAGGACCCTTCTCGGAGGTAAAGGAAGTCGTTGGTGTACTCATCAAACAAGGATACAGAAGCAACTACATAGAGCAATCCGTTCTTGGTCGAACTTTCCTGAAACAATCACAACGATAAGCTCATAAGTTTGTAACTTGTACCCTACACCCAGAATGCCTAAAATGAGGTGACAAGAGTAAATAAAGCGCCTCTTGATGACTAGTGTACTAATCAAACAACGATAGAGAAGCGACTATATAGAGCAATCCTTCCTTGTTGAAAATTTTCTGAATCAATCACACGATTAGCTCATAATTTTGTGACTCATACCGGAAAAGCCTAGAATGGGGTGATAAGAGTGAATAAAAAAGCCTCTAGGAAGCGAAAAAGAACTGTACAATTTCAAATATAAAAACCATATAATACCTGATATGCAACAACAGCAGCATAACATCCAAAGAAGAAGCTCGAGACAATTCCTGCAAAGGTAGACAAAATAACAGCGACTGGCCACAACAAAATCAGAAGCCCGGCAAAGGGGACACAAACAGTTTCCAAGAAAGGCCCTTCTCTTCCAATAAGATCTTGTACCAGCCGGTGCCATCCTTTGAACAACATGATTGGAATCTTGTAGAGAACTATTACAGCAACAAAAGGCACATCAACCATAAGTCCTAGAATTGCACACAAAATGCACCCGGGTATTTGAGCAATCCTACATGGAAATCGATATACAACATCATCAATTATCACCTTGACAACATTGGTAAATCTAAGCATAGACTCACTTTAGTTCTATGGGATCTTCCCCTTTTGACTTGAGCAAACCATCCATGAGTGAGAAGTAAGAATGAAACGAAAAGTCTGCAAAATCACGAACGATGGTGCAGGCTCCCCAAACAGTGGTCCAAGTACCATCCTGCACAAAGTCGTCAGTGCACAATCACCAAATGTTCTCTATATCTATCAAGCAATGCCTCACCAAGAGAGTAATATACACAATACCGTGAAGCATTTGACTAATTTCTTTGGAACTGAAATACCCTCATTGCTAATAGCGCGAAATGTCTCCAACACTGGCCAAACAAAGCCATACCCAATACCCATAATCACGCTTCCTACTACTCCGACAACTGTCCACAATGCGATTGGTACTGGGACTGTTGGAATCAATAAGCACTTCATCCATGGACCGAGTTTCTTTGTTCTGTTCTTCAACAAAGTTAAAAGTTTCCTCTCAATTGCTTGCATATCTCATCGCTCAATTTGATTGCAGAGAAAATTAAGAAGATGAGAAGGAAGTGAAACAAGTAGTTGAAATTTGAATACATTTTCTCAGCAACCAAACAAATTCAATGGAAGGCAATAAAGAAATAAACAAGTCAAAACCTTGCTATGCAGTATATACTCCACACAAGATGGCAAGGCCATAAACCAATCACCACAGCAGCATCTCCCAAAGCAATCACTACGAACACAAGGGGGCTGAATGTAGCTCCTGCATTCAAATCCATTCACGGATTCAATCATGTAAGGTGTGAGAGAAAAACATAAACAAGAGAGAGAAAAAGAAAGTAAAAAAGAAAAAGAAAAAGAAAAAACCTTTGATGATGCCCAGAACAAAAAGGAACAGAAAGACAGGGAGGAAGAAGAGGAAGTAACAGACATAGGTAAGAAACCCTTTTGAATCTCCCATTCTTTACACTGCAAAACATCAAATTGGAATTTTAGAAACAAATTCCAAAACAATAAATCAAGAAAATCAAGAAACAGAGTTGAGGGATGAACAAAACAAGTCATATATACATTGAATGATGAACTCAGTAGTATGCTTTCATGGGTGAATCCAACTGTGCCTTCAATTCTGGATTGGGAACATGTTTTCTTTTTGAACAAAGCGTAACATTTCATTTGATACCTTTGAGCCTAAGAAGCACGGGTGCGGGTACGAGTCCGGTATGGGTACGAGTACGGTACGGGTACGCCGATATGGCAAAATCCCAAAAAAGTAGGATATACGGCTGCGGTACGCCCATATTTTTTTATTTTTTATAATTATGGTGAAAAGCTTATACATCTAATTTAACTAAACTGCTTATTACATCCTATAAGCATAAACTGTTTTTTCAGGAATAACTAATTTTTTTTATTATTAGCATTTTCATCTCAAATTTTTTATTATTAATAACTAATAATAATATTTATGATTATTACCATTTATGATTATTACCATTTTCATCTCTAATATTTATTATTAATATTTATTAGCATTTTCAGTATTAATAACTAAAGAAGACACAAGAAAAAAATAATAATAAATAAAGATGAAGTAATTTTTTATTATTAATAACTAATAATAATATTTATGATTACCATTTATGATTATTAGCATTTTCATCTCTAATATTTATTAGCATTTTCAGTATTAATAATAATAACTAAAGACGAAACAAGAAAAATAAATAAATAAATAAATATTCAGAGATATACGTATACCTCTGATCTCTGCGTCGAAGAGGAGATTAGGGCAAAACAGTGATGAGGAGGGTGATCTGATCTCTGCGTCGAAGTCGAAGCCGAGGGTCGAAGTCGAAGACGAGGGTCGAATCTCTGGGTCGAAGTCGAAGACGAGGGTGAGTGAGGGTCGAAGTCGATCTGTTTCGAAGTCGCAGACGAGGGTGAGGGTTGAAGATGAGGGTGAGGGTCGAAGTCGATCACTGTTCGAAGTCGCAGAAGAGGAAAATGAAGATGGTCGAAGTCGCCTCTCTCTTTGCTTCGATGAGATGCAAAACAGTGATGAGATTTGGCCATTCGTATACGGTATACACATTTTTTCTTTTTTTTTTAAAAAAAAATTTCTTAATATTGCTCCGGTATCTCCCAGTTTTTCAAAAAATTTGATTTCTGTCCCCCCAACGTATCCAAAACGTACCGAAGGCGTACCTATGTCGTACCCGAGCCGTACCCATGACGTACCCAACTGAGGCAGACGTACCGGATTAGTTTTTGCCGTACCCAGTACGCATGCAGTCATACCGATACTCGTATCTGCACTCAATAAGTATCCGATGCGTGTACGACACTATTTCTAGAGTACTCGTACTTCATAACTTTGAGCAAATACAAACGTATTATTATTAGAGGATAAAATTTCAAGGGAGGCCGGGGGGGTTGGATGTGGGACCTATTCTGCAAAAAAATTATGGACCCAGCTTCCTCCCAGTCTCATTTTTTGTACAAAAGGGTCCAATTTATGTGGATGTGGACCCACTTTAATTTGAATTACTTATTTTTTTTATAGATTGTTTATAAAAAAAAAAATTTAAATTGATTACGTATTAAAAACAATTATTTCATCAAATTACATTTCTCTTTAATAAAAATGAACAACTAAGGCCTCGTTTGGGAACAGGCTAATTTAGTAACTTTTTGGCTATTTGGCTAAAATGTGATGTAAAAAAAACTAGTATGTTTGGGATGACTTTTTGGCTTTTTACGAAAAGATGTGCAAAAAGTAGAGAGAAAAGAGAATCTTTGACTTTTTGGTATGTGTTATTGGCTTTTTGACTTTTTTAGTAATTTTTTGACTTTTTGGCTAAAATAGCCTCTTGCCAAACGAGGCCTAAGTATGATTTCAAAAGTAAATTTTCATTTTTTTCATACAAATATAGACTGACTATGTTTTTATCGATATTTAATAGACTTGATTTTTATATAAGTGTTGGCTACATATTTTGTAAAAACCAGTTACAATTCGGCACGTAGCAGAATAAGGGTATTGTGGGAAGATGGTTCAGGTCTTCAATCCTAATCGTACACGTGGCGACGAATATTGGTTCTCACGTGATCTGAGTAGTACTAGATCAGTAAAGAGATGCAAGGTGACGTGGCTTCAGCGGTTACCCATATTCAAATTCAAATACGGGAGGGAAGCTCAACTGCAAGTGAGGGCGTAGTGGAACTACTTCTAAGGCAGCATGATCAGCGATCATGGAGGAGCAATTCGACGGTTCGAAGTGTAGTTCGAAGGTCAATCTTGACGAGTATAAATAGCAGGGAAGCCCCAGAAAAAAAAAAACCCCCAGACTCAGATCATACAAACCAGTCTTTACTTCATATTTTCCTTTCCAGTTTTACATTTTCTGTACTTTAAATTCCTGCACTTTAAATACCTGTTCTTTAAATACCTGCACTTTAAATACCCGCACTGCACTTCAATTTATAGGAGTAGTTTCAAGTAGATTCAAGTAGACTGTTGCTGTAAACCTCTTCGACGCTGAGTTTGGACTATTGTAAGTGTTCATTTTAATGAAATGCTTCGATTGTTCTTCATATTAACTGTTATTTCTCTTAATTTCTCCTAAGTCAAGCCACCAGTAAAAGTCCTCTTCATTGAGGCTGAAAGAACTAAAACACAATCGTCTGATAATTGGTTGGCAATTATAATTTCTGTAAGGACTAATTGATCCTTGCTGGCACGCTCGCATTTACAAAAATACCCTTCGAAAAGCCAAAAAGCCAACAATAAGCATCTAATTTAACGAATTTTATAAGTTAAACGTTCAAATCAACAAAAACAAATCCAAAATGGGTCCCAAAACAACATAAGCTAGACCAATCAGTCCTAACATAGGATTGGAGGCAAGCTGGTTTCAAAAATTGTACCATTACTGTAAAAATGATGTTATATTAACAGAAAAAGCATACAGTTGGCATACACAATTATACAGTTACATTGAGACATATATCATTTTAAAACAAGGTATTTATTAAAATGATATTTAAATTGTAAATGAATAAAATTGTCCCTTTGTTGACAGGCTTGACAACAAAATAATATTAAACAAGCAAAATTCTTATTTAAAAAAATAAATAAATAAATAAATAAAAGGAGAGATATCTGCCTATTTGTAGATTATTTATTTATTTATTATTATTTTAATCTATATGCTTCTGGCATTAACAGGCTGCCTAATAATTGATCTAATACTTATATTAGCGGCACTGCTGGGGGTGACCCCAGCACCCCCACCTCCACGTGGGAGGCAGCAAGTGGCAGATCAAAAAAATATATATATATATAAATCAATCAAAAAACAGTAAGAGTGGGGAGGGTCACTCTACTGGGATGGGAGTCTAAGACATTTTCCTAGTGGTTGGTATCTCTGAACTTTCTTCCTCTAGGATGCAGGGCCACACATTATTACGAATCAATGATGCCCGTGTTTTATTCTTATTTTTTTACACACTGTGTTTTGTGACAATTTATGAATAAAATATATATATATAATTGTAAAAATAGTTTTTCTGTGCACATAATTCGATCACAATACGAAACATAGCTTACTCTCACATGAAGTGATTGTATGAGTTCAAGTCTATAATCAAATTCTATGCATTTAAAATTTTCAATAAAAATTAAAAAGAAATCATGAGGGGTGGAAGTTGTCATTGAGGTCCATTTCCTTTAGAAGACAGGATGGCTATTTGTTTTGGCAAATTAAAAAGGATTATAATATGTTTCATAAGTTTAGCAACATTCAAACCGTAAAGATTAAATATTAAAATTTAAATAAAAAAAATCGTTTGGGCCTTCTCCGATTGGACATTCAATTGGAGAGGTATTGTTAGATTTCAGTGAATACATCTTAGGGCCTATCTTGATAATATAAATAATTTAAGCTTAGATGAATTACATGTTTCAAAGCTAAGGTTTCCTCTCTCTAGAGTGCTAAGGTTTCCTCTAGGACAGGACAATGCTTCATTTTGCTTCAAGCTAATTCTTCGGCCGTAGTTAAGGTGTTATTTGTTCTTATTCTTTTCTCAGCTATTTTGCTTCTTCCTAGTGGGTAGATTCAGTTACTAACACTGTCTTGGATTGGTAAACTTTTCCTTTGCGTTAAAGTAATCATTTAATGGGGTTTATTCAAAGTCTTCGGTAAATCCTTAGGTTGTTCCCTTTTGGGTAAACAAAAGTGGGAATTCCAACTGTGGTAGTCCGAGTGGTCCCAAAGGGGAGTGAGGTCATCCACAGACGTGGAAGCTGATGGCTACTATTTACTTACGTGAAGGGGGTTGGACCGATAACAGTGGAACTGATGTTGGTAGTGAATATTCAGAGGAAAGGCGAAGCCTTCGGCCTAACCAAGTGTTTCATCCTCCATCGCTTCATCATTTTCGGAGCGGCCTGAGCATGGTACTAGAAGACTCAACGTGGCAATTAGAACAACATGAGCTGGAAAGATGTTTGATTGGTTATGTTGCAGATGTTTGTCGTTTTGGCTCCTATCTTATGCAAATGCATGTCAATGATTTATGAAATTTGGAAGGGTCGGTGCATGTCTACGGCTGTAGTAAAAATCACTATGTTTTTCTGTTTGAATGCATAAGGGACATGCACCATATTGTTGACAATGGTCCATATGCTATCCAAGGGGCACTACTAATTGTCGATTATTGGAAACCGGATTTGGTTCTAGATCGATTGATCTTTGATAAAATGATGGTATGGGTTCAGTTGTATAGGCTACCGTTGGAATGCTTTACTAAAGAAACTGGGTTCAGATTAGAACGAGCTGTTGGCGAAGTGGTTAAAGTAGATATAGACTCTCTAATGCCTCGCAATATCCGTTTTCTTCATCTCCGAGCGTGGGTCTCCCTTGATAGGCCATTGATCAGCGAATTTTTTCTCAAGTTTCGTGGTAGGCAACAGCATTGGATAAGTTGTAGATATGAACGAGTGTGTAAGGTTTGTCGGAATTGCGGTCGAGTAGGCCACACGATTACAACTTGTGCTTTATCATTTAAAGAGGCTCAACGGCAAATTGATGCCAATCTCCAGTACATGGGCTGGAGACTCCATTCCCAATTGATGACTCAAGAAACACATTCAATGTACTCTGCTAGTATTTGAGCTAATCCACACAGGTCGGACCGTCGCACTACTCGTATCTTTCAAAATACGATAAATTCTCATATGAAGATACCTGAAGAAGTAGGCCCACATCGCAATAGACATAATGTCAATATGGATGTGGACTTTGCCGATATGTGGGAACGGGATTGGGACACCGGATTACAGCAGGGGACGCCTGAGGATAGTGAGTCACCGATGCCAGCTCTCAGGAGGGACGGAGTTCGTCCGCCAACATCTTTATCGGAGACTTGTCCGGTTGTTTCCGATGTACTTTCGGGTTTGGGTCAAGCTCCAGTGGATTCGGTAGGTGAGTTAGAAGTAATATGGAATCAATGGAAGGGTCAACTCTCATCAATAGGGATCAAACCAGGGCAGTTGGTGATTAAAAGGGTCGGCGAGTTGACAGTTTCACCGCGTCAAGCACAGCAAAATTATCCTGGTATCAGCTCCATTAATGGCCTTGACCAATCCCTATTAGTTGATCCAAATGAGGATGTCCTTCAAGCTCTTCAAATTAATGGGCCTAGTCTACGGTTGAACATACCTATAGGCGAGGCCCCAATTACTATTCGGGCCTTCACAAGAGCAAGCCCACAAAGGCGGAGGAATATGCACTTTGTCACTTTCGAAGTAGGCCAAACCAATTCCACAATGGATAATGGACCCCAGAGTTCAACGTCAGTAGCTGAACCTTCTCCTCCTATTCCTCCTATATCAATTCAATGTAGGCCTTCAATAAGGAAACGACTATGTGAAGTGGACTCAGGCTTCGAATTTTTATATGATACAGAGCCAATGGTTGCTATAGACGAGATGAGTGGCCCATCAGAGCACCGAAAGATTGAGTTGGCCATGCACAGGTCGAGTATAGTCTCAGATTCCATATGTTATCTCCACCGTTTGGGATATTTTTTACGGAAGCAGTACAGTCGACTGAAGAAAGCACGGCTATCTCTACTGTCGATTATGCATGGCCATGCAGTCTCGTATATAACAAGGGATGGGTTGGCCAGGTTTTCGTTAATGCGACGCTGCCGGAAATTACGTTATAGGTCTATGGGTTCTCAACTGGGTTCAGCACATAGCTCTCGTCGGGGTTAGTTTTCACGTCAGAACAGAGCCAACCAGAGGGGACGCTCCATCACTACAGGTTTATCTGCTCAAGATACTATCACTTCGAAATTGGGTTACGACACTGGAGAAAGTTCGCCGAAAAACCGTGAACTCTGGTACGAGTCACCATAGTCAGGTATTCAACTGGATTTAGCTCATGTTAATCAACAAACTAGTCAGTTTATGGCATTAGTTGTGGATCCTAGTATTGTGTCGAATCGAAGGGTTTCACAGGAGGTTGTTCCACAACAACCTCCTCGTACGCCATGAAACTTTTCAGCTGGAACTGCAGGGGTCTGGGTCATCCCCTGACAGTTCAAGCAGCTAGAAATTTGACCCGGAAGTACAAGCCAGACATTTGTTTCTTGATGGAGACCAAACGCACGGTTCAACAGGTCAACCAAATTAGGTATTCTTTGGGATTCAAATATAATTGCGGAGTTGATAGTACGGGAAGAGCTGGTGGATTATGGGTTAGTTAGCATGATGGCAACCTGGTTGAGGTATGTGAATAGGATGCGAACTTTATTATTTTACAGGTTCAAGACAATGTGCAAGGAAATTGGTTTATTATTTTTATGTACGGGTCTCCTTTCACTCTAAATAGGGGACAGGTGTGGAGTAGTGTGGAAGCCAAGATTCAGCATATTCAAAGGCCATTTATTATTATGGGGGACCTTAACCAGGTTCGGGGTTAGACAGAAAAATTGAGTTCCCATCGGCGAGCTATTCCTAGAGCATCGGCCTTTAATGAATTAATATTTCGCAACAGGCTGGTTGATCTTCCATCTCAAGGGGTGTGGTATACTTGGTGTAACAATCGAAAAGAGTCCGATGTGGTTTATAAACGTCTGGATAGGGTGTTGGCTTCTTCTAGTTGGGCTGCAATTTTCACTCATTTTTCTTTAGTCACATTGCCTATACAGAAGTCAGATCATAGTTCTTTACTCCTTGATACTCGCCAAATGGAACCCCAAGGTAAGAAATGGGGCAGATTTAAGGCGGTTTGGTTAACCGATCCATCAACACAGGATATTATCCACAAAGCTTGGAAGATGCCCATTCACGATGCAGCTTCATGTTTACAACACCAAGCCATAATTTTCAAACATCTGAAGAACTGGAATGCGTTGTCATTCAGGAGCATGCAAGGTCAAATTGATGACATTCAAGCTCGTTTACAGCAGGTTCAGGGCCCGCTTCAGTCATCGGGATTACATTCTACGGAGCAGGACTTGCATCTGCAGCTTGATATATTGTTACAGAAACAGGAACTATATTAGGCTCAGAGATCTAAACAACATTGGATGCATTTGGGGGACCGCAATACAAAAGTTTTTCACCGAATGGCGTCCTGGAGATGGAGTAGGAATCGCATCACTTTTATTCAAGATAAGGGTGGACATGTTCTCATTCATCTGCAGGACATTCAAAGGGCATTTGTGGAGCATTTTCAACAACTTTTTTCACCTTCAAGGGACTCTTACATTGAATCACTGGAATCAGGTTCTTTTCCCCCCTATTTTAATTTACTTAGTGTCACTAATTGTCATTTGACTTTAAATTATTTCAATCTTTTGGAACAACCATTTTCCACTGAGGAAATACAAAAGGCTGTATTTTAAATGGGGAAGTTTAAGGCTCCGGAACCGGATGGGTTTATAGTGGGTTTTTATCAAAAATATTGGTTGATTGTGGGACATTCGGTTTCTGAGGCTGTCTTGGAGTTTCTTAATACGGGGTCCTTATTTAAACCGCTTAACAAAACATTCATCAGCCTTATTCCTAAGACGAAGAGCCCACTCATTGTGAACGATTATCGGCCCATCAGTTTATGTAACGTGCTTTATAAAATAGGCGCTAAAGTTCTAGCCAATAGACTTAGTTTGGTGTTGCCTGATTTAGTTGCTGAGAATCAATGTGCTTTCTTGAAGGGTCGACTTATTTCAAATAATATTTTATCGGCCCATGAAATCCTCGAATATATAAAGAAGAAAAAAAAAAAGCAGGGGTGTTTTTCCAGTTTTGGGTTGAAGTTGGACATGAACAAGGCTTATGATAGAGTCAATTGGGTTTTCCTTGAGGCGGTAATGGCTAAAATGGGGTTCTTCGCTAAGTGGATTCAATTGATTTCTCAATGTGTCTCTACTGTCCAATTTACTGTCTTGATTAACGGAACCCCTTCTGAATTTTTTGAACCTCATGCGGGTCTTAGGCAAGGAGACCCCCTTTCGCAATATTTATTTTTGTTGATCACGCAAGTATTGTTGGAGGGCTTTGCTCATTTGGTGTCTCTTAATGTTTGTCGAGAGTCGGAAGTCCCCCCCCCATTTCACACTTGCTTTTCGTTGACGATTGTTTTATTTTCCTAAACTATAAGCCAGCTGAAATTTGGTGTTTTTATTGGTTTTTAAATGCATTCTGCTATTATTCAGGGCTGTGCATAAACTTTCACAAATCGGAGCTTTTTCTCAGTCCTAATTTTTCACATTTAGCCAAGGATTGGCTTGTCTCCCTATTTGGTGTTAAGGTCGTAACCAAACCTGGAATCTATTTGGGTGCTAATTTGGGGTTCTCAGGACGCACTAAGTCGGAGATCTTTAATTCCATTTTGAGCAAAGTCAGTTCTAAGTTACAAGGATGGAAATATGATTTTTTGAACTTTGCAGGCAGGGGAATTTTGGTGAAACATGTCTTTCAATCCATTCTTGTGTACTTAATGTCTGTTTTCCATATGCTTGACTCTTTCCAACATAAGATTACAGCTATTATTCGTCAATTTCTTTGGGCTTCATCCAGGGGTAAAGGGATATCTTGGAAAAAATGGACATATTTATACCTAACGAAAGATTGGGCCGGTCTGGGATTTAGAAACCTTACGTGTTTCAATCAAGCATTATTAGCGAAGCAGGCATGGCGGGTTTTGTCTTCTCCCAATTTATTGCTTTCACGAGTTTTGCTAGGTAAATATTGTCAACGACGTTCTTTTCTTGAAACTAAGCAAACTTCGTCATCATCATGGGGATGGCGGAGTATATTATGGGGACGTTCGTTGTTAAGTTCTGGGCTTCAGTGGGTTGTGGGGAATGGACAGCGCATTAATCCGTTTAAGGATCAATGGATTCCATTAGTTTCCAACCCTTGTAGGGCCAGAGGTTTGAGTGATATTTGTCCTGACATACAGGTTGAACATTTCACTGACCCACCACTTTGCTCTTGGCATGTGGATTTATTGAAATTGTTTTTTCCTGATCATAGTCTACCTCATATTTTATCCATACACATTTGTCAGGATGGCATTGAGGATAAAATTGTTTGGAGTCTGACTAAACGTGGAGAGTACTCTGTCAAATCGGGTTACAAGTAGGTGTTGATCCGACAATTCCCAGACTATTGTAGGCCTAATTCGGACTGGATAGTCTGGAAATGATTATGGCAATTAAAGATTCCTCCCAAGTAGATTTTATTTGTGTGGAAATGTCTTCACAACATTCTCCCGGTGAAACGAGAACTTAAGAAACGGGGGCGGAATATTGATCCAATTTGTTCAAGGTGCTTTGAGCATGAGGAACATATGGAACATTTATTTTTTGATTGCCCAATCTCCCAAAGGGTTTGGCACGGGTCGGCATTGGGATTAGATTTTGCAGCTGGAATTCCTTTATCCTTCTTTTCATGGTTTAAAGGTTAGGTGCAGCAGATTCGTGACTTAGAGACTTTAACCCATTCCATTGCTTTATTATAGGCTATTTGGCAACAACGAAATTATGTTGAATTTCATGCTACACCTATGTCAATTGAACGCACGTTAACAACAGTTCATGATTTATTATCTATCTTTCTTTCACCACAGCACAATGTTCCCTATGATATATCCCACTCTTGTAATTTTTCCCAAAAGATAATTGCTAATCAAGTTATTTTGCAAAATGTTGCATCATCCACTGCAGATGTTCAACGAAAGCGCATTGTTGTGGACCGATCTTGGCTCTCGGTCAGCGAAAGGACTGAATTGGCCTGGGTATGTTTTGATGAAGGTAACCAGCTTGTCCATGAAAAAGCTATTTTAGGGCCACCAATGCTTTCCCACAAACTGAAGCGGCTGCAGTGTTCCAGGCCCTGCATTGGGCATGCAACCAGGGCATCAAAAGTCTTCTTCGACAAACACATTGCTTGGTACTAGTACTGCTATTACAAAATCATGAACAAAACAATGATTGGAGTCTTCAATCTATTTTGACTGATATATTGTACTATAGTAAACATTTTGATTATGTTGTATTAGAAAAGGTGGAGAGAGATGTGGTCCAAGATGCTCATTACCTTGCAATTGCTGTAAGACAACGTTTTGCAGATTAATGGAACTCTTATGCTGTGTTTTGTCCTAAAAAAAAAAAGATAATATGAATAATTTATTTTGTAGTGTTTATTGTGCAATTATCAGAAAACACATGATTGGATTGGATTATTTTAAGAAAAATATATGATATATTCTCAAAATTATATTTGTCATTTTTTTTTTTAAGACGTGCTCTAATAATAGAGCTATTGATATCTAATTAATCTAATTTTTTACATGAATAATCTATTTATGTTGTGTTTGGTTGAGGGATTTAAGGAAGGATTTGGAGAGAGAAAAGGAAAAGGTGTGTGAAATTAGGTTAAATGTAGGTATATTTTATTTAGATTTTACCTAACTTTTCCCTTTTCCTTCCAAATCCCTTATCAAATTCCTCAACCAAACACAACATTAATAAACTCTCTAAAATTATTTAGAATAAAGCTATACACACTGGTTGATATACTAATGGATGATATAACATAATTTTATTAATTTTAAGTCTTTATAATTTGTATTAACAAATTATTAATTCTGTGCTCACCAAACCTATATCTTTCCAATTACATGCCAACTAAACATAAACCATTTCCATAAGATAAAAAATAATTTTAAAAAATGTGGTAACATGTAGCACCTGCTGAAAGTAGAGGTCAAATGGTAGCCCATTAAATAACTATTTTTTTTATTTATATTTAATTCTGTTTTCTATTAAATTAAATAACTATTTTTTATAAAAAAAAATTAGTGATATATTTCTCTCTAACTTTGTGTAGTAGGAGAGGTTTAAGATACTTTTTTTTATTAGCTAAGGTACCTCAACATTTTTACAGAGAAAATTCAACTCGGAAAAATTTGTCCAACTCAGAGAAATTTTACCCGGTTCAGAGAAATTTAGGCCCTAACTCAAAGAAATTTCTCTAGTATGATCACAGAGAAATTTCAAAATTTCTCTGTGGATTCAGATAAATTTCACTCGACTCATAGAACTTTCGGTTTCGACTAAGAGAAATTTCGAAATTTCTTTGGCATGATCACAAAGAAATTTCAAAATTTCTGTGTAAAAATCAAAATTTCACTGAATTGGGACGAAATTTCTCTGAGTTCGGCAAAATTTTTCTGAATCGAATTTTCTCTGTAAAAATGTTGAGAGACCTTAAGTACTATAAAAATATTATATATTCTTCATCTTATAAAATCTTAATATTATGAATCTTAAAAAAAAATTCTTTTGTTTTTTTTACGTGTGATTGCGAAACATAAACCATTTCCATAAAATAAAAAATAATTTTAAAAAATGTGGTAACATGTAGCACCTGCTGAAAGTAGAGGTCATTGGTAGCCCATTGAATAACTATTTTTTTTATTTATATTTAATCCTGTTTTCTATTAAATTAAATGGCTATTTTTTATGTGTGATTGCGTATCACAATCACTTGAGAGATTGTAAGGATGAAGATCAATTTTATTTCAGTTTAAAAAAAATTAGTCCTATTATTGGGGATACATGTTTAAAATATAATGGAAACAAAAGAGAAGTGTACTCGATTCTAGTATTTTGTTGGTGCCATATGATATCGTTAATTTTAATAATTCAATTCGATCATTTTTTAATTTTATGTGTAAATGATTTATAAAAAAAATTAAATCAATTCAATAATTATAGTTACATTAGTTTATTATAAGTATTTTCAAAAAATAAATAATATATTCTTGATATTACATTGATTTTTTTTTAAATAAAGAAATATGATTAAATATGTGATGAATTATCTACAATACACAAGTAATTAAAAAATGATGGCAAATTGTGAGGCTAGACTGTCCAAACTGTTTTAATAGGTAGATTTATTATTCAATAGATCTTATAATAATTAATGATATTTTTTATCAAACACTATTAAAAAATGTCACCAATTATTAATTTTCAGCGACAGTTTGAAAATTTTGTCACAAATTTTAGCGAGAGTTTAAAAAAATTGTTATAAAAAAGTTATTGATTTTTAACTTTTAGCGATAGTTTTAAAAAGTCGTCACTGAAAAAGTCACTAATTGTAAGTTTTAGTAATAATTTATAAAAATCGTGACCAAAAAAGTCACTAATTACTAATTTTTAGAAACATATACAAAAAAAAAAACTATTTTTAGCGACGATTGACGATTTTATTATGACTTATTTTTAATAGGATTTGATAATAATTAAATTCAACTATTATGACATATTGATAATTTATCCCAAAAATTACGGCATCCTAGCCATGTGTTTTTGTTTATTATTTTAATTTATATTAAAGCATGTGTTATTAATGTTAGGATGACTTTGGGTACAAATTCATCATTGGTTTTTTGGTTTCTCATTGGGCATATTTTCTTTGTCACTTGTGTAAAAGTTTTTACTATATGGTAATTAAATAAGTCATGTATGATAATTGATACAATTTTTTGTTTCTTTATTTTCTTCTTTTTCTTTGTGTCATTCTAACTTTATCAGATGTTCTCGAATTTTTTTTCTTCTTTTTTAAAGTTAGGTGATGCAAATTAAATTAGTTAAACGAGAAAAGTTTTCCTTCGGCCACAAAGCTAATTTCTTTGTGATAAGCGACATGTACGGTTGATTGGTAGATGAATGATTATTTTGTTATATTATTAAATATATATATATATATATATGATAGCATATAATGAGTGTATTATAGGACACTTGAGAGAATCATGTCAAAAGGAACTCGGCAAAATGACTTGGTGGTAACTTTGGCAAAATGATCTTGTAATTTCGGGAAAAGGGATGCACTTCTATCTTTTAATTAGGGAAGTGATACATACCACGGTAGTAATAGTTTATTAAAACTACAGGACTCTACTAAGTGGTAACACGATGTACGAAGTCTGACATTTGTCCAGTGCTAGAAGGTCGGAAGGAGAATTGTTATAAACTTTGAATGGAAGCCCCCAGTGAACAACAGCAACAACTCTCACTGTCCTAAGGTAGTGAAATTCCTTGTCACATAAGTAGCGACCTGTATGAATGGTGTAACGATTGTCCCGCTCGACATAGACCCAGTGAAATTGAATTTTCTATGAAGATGCGGAGTACAAACAGCTAGACAGTATTATGCAATACTTCAAAATTTGAAAATTCATTGATAATAATTTTTTAAATCTATATATCCGACTTCTTTTTTTATTATTATTGAAACACTTATATCAATTTATAAAACTTTCTTTCATTAGTGACTTGAGAAGCTTAAATTAATTGAAAATAGATTATAGCAATTGATAAATGTGTTTTTTTAAATAATTTATATTAAAATTTTAAAATGTCTATACTCAGGTAATAATTTGAAATTTTTTTTTATATGAATAATACATTTGAAGAGTTTATAAGATGATTGATTTTAATATTTAAGATGGATCCGTGGTGGGCTTACAAAAGCTTGGCAGAATGATCAAGTTCGCAAAAGTACCTAATATCTAGTATTTTTAAAGATAAACATGCTTTTATACATCTTCAAAATTTACCACCCCCAAAAAAATCATTCTCTTCTTCATGGCTACTATCCCTCTCCCTCTCCTCCCCACATGCCACCGCTGCCACGACGCCCCTCCCCTCCCTCCACCACCCCACACTCACCCCACTTCCACTTCCCCACCCCCACCAAGTTTACCACAACATAGAAAATACACATCCTTGAGCATTCAAGGGAAAGGACAACTTAAAAGAACCCAAATTGAAAATTTTATCATTATAGCATCTCTCTGTACCATAGTTTGCTAGCAATTGAACATAAAATAGACAAAACAACATATTTCAAAATTAAAATGAAGAAGAATTAACAAAAATACAAATCATATGACAAACAAAACAACACAAACCAACTAAAAGTTTTCCAATAAAATCCTCACTCAGCAGCTTCCTCAACTGCTGCTTCAATCCGAAGAAGAGCAAAGCCCAAAGCAACTCCAACAAGAACAAGCCCATTCATGATTGCTGCAATCCTGAAAATCTCCTCCGCGGCATTGCAGGTGGAGGAGAGGGCTCCTCCTCCGCTGCCTCGGGATGAGAATTTCAAAGTGCTTACAATATTTGCAAAGGAATGTTCAGTGCAAACAGGCAGGCCTAATGAGGCCACATTGTTGTGAGCTTTGAGCCCACCAAAAGAGTTCAGCCCACCAATGTAGTTCACTCTGGTTTTTGTTTTCCTACCCTGCGAAGAACGGGCTGGGCCCACGGCGGCGGCGATTGTTGCCGGAGAAAGGGTAGCTGATGCTGTTGCCATTGTAATCTAACCCACAACCTGCTATATACAGTGAAGAATCAAATTTTCTATTTGCATAGAAATCAAATTCTGACACAACCCTCTCATAGTTCTGTAATCAATTTCTATGTTCCTGTGGAGAATTTAACAATAAAACGAAGAAAAATTTAAAATGTACAGAATTCGATGATAGAATTGGATACAATCCTCTGACATGAACCTATGCATTGCGTAGATTGTGTTCAGTTCAGTAATTGAATTATGTGCACGTAAAAAAAAAAGGGGGGGGGGGGGGTTTGTTGCAAGTGATGCATAAGCTTCAGTACACAACAAGCTAAGTAGAATTGCAATAGCTGAGAGAGTACTTAAAGAAAATGAGAAATGTTTTCAGGGCGAAGGGGTTTACCTGATATGAGATGTTGTGTTTGAAGGGTGCCTCTGATAGTGTTGAAATTCAGAGATGACGATAGAGAAAAAGAGAGAGAGTAAATAAAAGAGAGAAGTTGGATAAGGTGGGAATATGGGATGGTTGGTTGACAAGTAGATTAGATGAGCTTATTTTCCTTTAGAGGGTAACTATTCAACTTCTAATAATGGCCAAGAAAAAGTGAGACTAATATGTGGAGGGGCACTCTTTTTGTAGAGTTTTTTTTTCTTTTTCTTTTAAATTAAAATTCCCCTAAAAATTTAGCAATACATAATTAATTGCAGAAAATAAAAGAATCTAGGTTGGGTAGGACCCAAACCGAGTGCCTATGTATGGCATGACCTGTTTTAGTGAGAATAGACATAATCATTGATTGAGTACACATGTAATGTTAAATAAGAAGTGACCATGGGGTATATAAATACATCCATTGCATTCCACCCAAAATGCATATGAATTCCAATGGCGTATTCTGTATCTTCTCTCTTTACTCTCTGAGGAAGGAAATTCAAATTCATAGGAAAAACACATAAAACATCCTTAAAAGTCCTAACAGGTTAAGGTACACTTATGATCCAATTCACTTCCTCTTGTATATATTTTTCCTACTAATAATAATCATAATCGTAATCGTAAATATCATAGTAAGACTCACCATTAAAGAGATTGTTTCACTCAAATTACTCCATCTGTATTTTCTATATTTGGTTTTGTAATTATTTCATTAAACTTGAAAAAAACAAAAAATAAAATAAAGAACTTGTCTTGAATTTTGGTGCCACATTCTGGCGGACTGAACTGGACCATCCATTTTATCATGCTAGAAACTTGACTCAATAATTTGCACAGTTGAAAGAAAATTGACCAAAAATACATCCCTCTAAAATCACTGAACAAGATCATTTTAGGAGTAGCCCACCCCATCAAATGCACCAGAATCAACATTACTGCCCTTAAGACATATAAAACTGCACAAATGACATCACATAACCAAACACAAAATACATAATCCATATGTAATGAATCCAATCTAATTGCTCCCCCAAGTCGCACCTCAACAATATTACAGTCTACATGTAATGAATCCAATCCAATTGCTCACCCAAGTCGCACCACAACAATATTTAAAATCCATAATAACACAAACATAAAGAAGACATAATTAAGTCCTTTATAAAAAAAAAAAAATGGAAAAAAAAAAAAAAAAAGCCTGTATTGAGTCATCGACAATGTTCATGTATTTGCTAGCGATGATGGACTTATTTTGGACTCCCTTGAAAATGTCTCTTATCAACCTGATCTCGGTGATCTGAGCTCAGTACACTATCTTCTTTTGGCAACCATGACCCTGCCCGGAGAATGCACGTCTTTATGAAAAGGCCCCGCCGGCCCTTTCCCCGAATGAATTCACAGATGCACCTGTCCTCCCACTTCAGATTGTTCCACTTGCAGAAAGCTTTCCACCCTACGGTGAGCCATGTCCGGCCATCATTCCACTGTACAACCTTTGTTGACCACTTCCTCCCTTCTTCATCAAGGAGGATCAGATTTGAAGGAAGCTTAAGATTATGATCTCTGATCACATCCATAGGAACATACTGCAATAAGTAGTAACAGAAAATAAATAAATTATTTGATCAAAACTCATGGCATTGGCAAAAGTCCAAGGAAAATCTACCTTGTTAAACTTAGATGAGGTGATAAATATGGGCATAAATCACCAAGAAATGTGGAGAAAAAAATATATAAAGGGAAATAAACAACGAAACAATCATCATTACTCATGAGAAAATCATTAAGGCCAGTTAGACAACAATGCACTATCAGCAAATACCAGAATTAACCCGAACACATTTGAACATTTCCACACTTGGGTGGAGTTCAGCGTTTTTGCTTTTTGGCTTATTTAGTCAAAAAACAGCTTTTTAAGCCCAAGCCAAGCGGGGACTCCTATTTTGTTGAGATCATGAAATATGGCAGCATATTGGAAATCTTTAATTATTTGAGTATTCTCAAGCCCTGCAATAGAGTGATTTATGATTTTTATATTCATTATGATCATTAAATAATTATTAAAATAATTAGTACAACCACATGAAGAAGCAACCAATAATTGCATTGAACATGTAAATTAACTGGTAGAAATTAACTACTGTAGATAGCATGGATAACAGAGGCTATCTCAACAGTATCCTAAACAATATATGCAAGCGGAACACAAAGAGATGGAGGTTAGTTTACACTATGAAAAAGCAATCCGATTTCACGGTGATGTATAAAGTGGTGGATATCCTTGGAAAGGCAAAGAGCTAATACCCATATCCATCCAACAAAAATCAACCAAAACAATCACCAGATTTATTAGCATTTATCAATAAACCTATTTAACATATTTCGGTTTTGACTCCATCTATGTACAGTGCATGTGCTGGATATTTTGAAGGG
This sequence comes from Camellia granthamiana, assembly GCA_036172215.1. NCBI lineage: Eukaryota > Viridiplantae > Streptophyta > Magnoliopsida > Ericales > Theaceae > Camellia > Camellia granthamiana. The sequence continues at coordinate 142,980,190 of CM069908.1, read as the reverse complement.
CAATCGTGAAGCATGGAGTTAATTAACTTAATGTAATAACAGAACATGCCAAAGAAACTTATGAAAGGATAATAAAATGCTCACAGATTAGTGCATTTCAGATAGGTAACACAAGTCTTACCAATTCAGTCCGTCTCGTTGATCGAAGTTTTGCCACAAAACAAGGATTTTTAGGCCAGGAAACCATTCCATATTTAAAAACATCCTCATCATCCTCAACCGCAATTGTATCAGCTCTTTTGTTTCCACCTTTACCTTTGATAGTATCTTTTCCTTTATTGCCATCTAAATTAAGTAAACCTCTAGATTAGATAGTGACGAGAGGAAAGGAAATCAATCTCGTACAAACACAGAAATGGCAAAGAAAAGGAAATGAAAACTTACAGCTAGTGCCTTGGCTAATCTTTTCCAAGCCCTTAGCAGATTTTTCACTTTTTTCCTTTTCTGTTTTCTTTCTCAAAATTTTTGCTTCAAGTTCGTCCTCCTCATCATCATCATCATCTGTCTCCTCCTCCTCCTCCTCCTCCTCCTCATCCTCAACCTCCATTGTATAAGCTCTTTTGTTTCCGCCTTTATCTTTGATAGTAGCTTTTCCTTTATTGCCATCTAAATTAAGTAAACCTCTAGATTAGATAGTAACAAGAGGAAAGAAAATCAATCTCATACAAACACGTAGAAATGGAAAAGAAAAGGAAATGAAAACTTACAGCTAGTGTCTTGATTAATCTTTTTCAAGCCCTTAGTAGATTTTTCCCTTTTTCCGTTTTCTGTTTTCTTTCTCAAAGCTTTTGCTTCAAGTTCGTCCTCCTCCTCCTCATCATCATCATCTGTCTCCTCCTCCTCTTCCTCAACCTCCATTGTATAAGCTCTTTTGTTTCCACCTTTATCTTTGATAGTAGCTTTTCGTTTATTGCCACCTAAATTAAGTAAGCCTGTAGATTAGATAGTGACGAGAGGAAAGGAAATCAACCTCATACAAACACATAGAAGTGACAAAGAAAAGGAAATGAAAACTTACAGCAAGTGCCTTGATTAATCTTTTTCAAACCCTTAGTAGATTTTTCACTTTTTTCCTTTTCTGTTTTCTTTCTCAAAGTAGTTGTTTCAAGTTCGTCGTCCTCCTCATCGTCATCATCTGTCTCCTCCTCCTCATCCTCAACCTCCATTCTATAAGCTCTTTTGTTTCCACCTTTATCTTTGATAGTAGCTTTTCCTTTATTGCCATCTAAATTAATAGATTAGATAGTGACAAGAGGAGAGGAAATCAATCTCATACAAACACAGAAATGGCAAAGAAAAGGAAATGAAAACTTACAGTTAGTGCCTTGATTAATTTTTTTCAAGCCCTTAGTAGATTTTTCACTTTTTCCCTTTTCTGTTTTCTTTCTCAAAGTTTTTGCTTCAAGTTCGTCCCCCTCCTCATCCTCCATTCTATAAGCTCTTTTGTTTCCACCTTTATCTTTGATAGTAACTTTTCCTTTATTGCCATCTAAATTAATTAAACCTGTAGATTAGATAGTGACAAGAGGAAAGGAAATCAATAACATGGAAATGGCAAAGAAAAGGAAATGAAAACTTACAGTTAGTGCCTTGTTTAATCTTTTTCAAGCCCTTGGTAGATTTTTCACTTTTTCCCTTTTCTGTTTTCTTTCTCAAAGCATTTGCTTCAAGTTCATCCTCCTCCTCTTCCTCTTCCTCTTCCTCCTTCACCTTCTCCTCCTCCTCCTCTTTCTCCTCCTTTACTTTGAAGCCCGAAGATTCAATCATTTTTATTTCGCATTCAGTGCTTCCAAATAGTTTGAAATCAAAAACATAATTACCATCAAAATCAAAAACTAAAAAATTTCCAACTTCCACAGAGTTATCTTCAACAAATTTCACCCAACCATCCTTAAAACACAACTGATTTCCAACTTTGGTTACCACCACTGGCCAAAGTTTTCCGTGACAATTCCTCAGGAAAGCTTTGTCTGGTATTGCTCCTTTCACATGTTTAACAAAAGCCGAGGGAATGGGCTACAAAAAAGGTATATAATGTCATTAAAAAAAAAAAAAACAGTCAATGAAAAAGAATATCGTTTGAGGAAAGCACAATAAATAATAATAATAATCTGTACCATGGCCGTGTGTTTCTTTACTTTTTTAATGAGTTCAAATCCCAAGAAAAAAACGTTCTGAGTTCCATCATATGCATGCATATTCACTATTTCTTCCGAATCCTGTATCCAATGATCCTACTCTATATAACAAAGACTCAAGTACGAGTATTGAGTGTGTTGTGTCTGTGTGTCTAGTGCAGACCTAATTAGACGTCACTACACCCTAAACATAGGGATCTAAATATAGGGATAAGGGATGAGCATCCAAAAGTTAGGTACGAGTGAGTGGACACATCTTAGACATTTAAATATATTGTAGAATATATATAATGATATAAGATATTTTTATCAGTGTTTTTTAAGGCAAAAAGCGAATTGAGACAACAAGGCCTCCTGATGCCCAAGCACAAGGCGAACCGGGTGAGGCGAGGGCTTCATCAAAGCAAGGCGAACACAAAAAAAAAAAAAAAAAAAAAAAATTTATAAAAATAAATAGTATAAACAAAGACTTCACTATTTTTAAGATCCATGATGCATACAACATTCCAAATACTAAACATTCATTAAAATATTATAAAAAAAAAAATCCAACAAATCTAACATTCCAAATACTAAATATTCATAAAAAAAATATAAAACATCCAACAAATCCGACATCCCAAATACCTAGATCCAACAAAAATACAAGTCATTTGTGAAAGACAAAACCAATTGAAGAAGAAGAAGGAGAAAGAAAGGGAAAAAAAATAGGGAAATTTGGCTATAAACCCCCTTTACCTTCCTTTCATTGTTAAAAGGACTAAGAAAAAAATTATACTTTCTAAACCCCCTCATAATTATAAAGTCTTACATAAAGGACAAAATTTATTATTTAAATATTTTATATGACTATTATACCCTCAACTAATTTCCCACTCTCTCTTCCTCAACTCTCTTCAACGTCATCGTCGTTAGTCCTCTCTTCCTTCCTTCGCATATTCATTTCTTCAGTTTCTGGCGATCCTCTCTCTCTCTCTCTCTCTCTCTCTCGTGTATGGGAGTATAGTATATATATGTACGTATATACCTAAATCGGTTTCATTGATAGTTCGATAGGTCTTCCAATGGCGGTGGTAGCACCAGTAGTGGACACAAAGTACCTGAAGGAGATCGAAAATTCTCTCTTTTCCTTCTCTCTTCCATTCCTAGGGTTTGGATTGGATTCGTTCGGAGTTCTCGTGATTTCAACCAAAACTGTGAATATATCTATATATATATCTATATATTGTGTTTTGAGATTTGAATTCGAATATATATGTGTTTTGAGATTTGAATTCGAATATATATATATCTATATATTCCGATCTCTAATTTATATATATATGTGTGTGTGTGTGTTTTGAGTCTTTAAGATCGGAGATTTGAATGATTGCACAGATTTTTCAGAGTAAACATCAAATTTCATTTGATAGAACCAGAGTAAAATTTTACTCTGGTTCTATTGCTCTGTTTTTTTCATTTGACAAAACCAGAGTAAAATTTTACTTTCATACAGAGTAAAATTTTACTTTCATACAGAGTAAAATTTTACTTTTAGTTTCACAGTATAAAATTTTATTCTCATTCAGAGTAAAATTTTACTTTTATACAGAGTAAAATTTTACTTTAGTTTCAGAGTGTAAAATTTTACTTTCATGCAGAGTAAAATTTTACTTTCAGACTAGGGTAAAATTTTACTCTGACATACATAGAGAAGATGGCTTAATAGAAGAGCTGATAGATATGAGGGGTAATATAGTAAAAGAAACAAGTTTTAAAATATCAGGGGGTTTTTGAAAGTACTTATATAATTCTTGTCCTTTTGAAAGACAAATTAGATAGTGAGGGGGGCTATGACCAAATCCCCCAAAAAAATAAGGGTTGAAGAAGAAGAAAGGGAAAAAATAAGAGCTTCACATACTTGAAAAAAAAAAAAAAAAAAAATCAAAGAAGAAGAAGAAGAAGAATAGTTGATCAAGACGAAGAAGACAAAAGAAGACTCACCTAGTCCGAGAGGTAACCAAAGTTGGAAATCAAAGTTGGAAATCACCTTTGCCTATCGTCGATTGCTGTCACGGAAAACTTTGGCCAGTGGTGGTAACCAAAGTTGGAAATCAGTTGTGTTTTAAGGATGGTTGGGTGAAATTTGTTGAAGATAACTCTGTGGAAGTTGGAAATTTTTTAGTTTTTGATTTTGATGGTAATTATGTTTTTGATTTCAAACTATTTGGAAGCACTGAATGCGAAATAAAAATGATTGAATCTTCGGGCTTCAAAGTAAAGGAGGAGAAAGAGGAGGAGGAGGAGAAGGTGAAGGAGGAAGAGGAAGAGGAAGAGGAGGAGGATGAACTTGAAGCAAATGCTTTGAGAAAGAAAACAGAAAAGGGAAAAAGTGAAAAATCTACCAAGGGCTTGAAAAAGATTAAACAAGGCACTAACTGTAAGTTTTCATTTCCTTTTCTTTGCCATTTCCATGTTATTGATTTCCTTTCCTCTTGTCACCCAACCATCCTCACCTTTGCCTATCGTCGATTGCAGCGGCAGCACCACAGCTTAGGTTGGGTACTCAATTTTTTTTTTTTTTTTTTTTTGATCAGAAAGAGATTTCCATTAAAGATGCCAAACGGCACTTACAGAGGAGAGAACATCCAAACAGGAAGCTTACACCCAGCAAAGAAGAGATAATCAAAACAACACACAGGAGTAAACCTAGGAAGAGTAACAGCCGCACCTCTCGTGCATGTGCTCATACTGCGAACAGAGGCCAAAATCGGCCATAGAGCATGGCTGAAATAAACATAGGTTACACCACAGAGTGGGTAAGCCACACCACTACACAGCACCGATGGACTCCAAACAAGACTCCCAAAAAACCAAAAAACAAGAACAAAAGGGACACTCGACCTCAAAACCAGAGCAGCAACCAAGATCCATGGAGGTGTACAGATCTGAAGCAGATCTGATAGATGAAATGGAGGGACGGCTCTGGCGAAACAAATCTGGAGCAGATCCGGTGGAGGAGTGGCAGATCCGGCGCCGAAGGGATGGAGGAGGAGAAGACCCAGCAAAACTTCCACCAAGGGGAAGAGAGATTGGGAAGAGAGCTCTCCCAAAGCTTATTGAGCATCACGATAAAGGAAAAGAAGAAAGGGGGGGGAGAGGAGAGGAGAGGGGGGCCGGAGGCTGGAGCCCCCTCCCCCCACCCCAAACGGCGCCGCTCGCAAACCCTAAGAGAGACTCTAGAGAGAGAAGCTGTCGAAAGTAGAGAGAGAGTCAGGATGGTTGGGTACTCAATTGAATACCTTATTTTTTTTCTTCTTTGTATATATAGGGTAATTACACTTTTAACCCCTGTAATTTGACCCGAATTAAACTTTGGTCCCAATAATTTCAAATTTAACACTTTGGTCCCTACATTTTAAATCTAATTTCAATTTGGTCCTTCCGTTCAAGTTGGAGGTTAAAGTTAACGTTTTTGGGGCACGAGTCAGTCTCCTAAGGTGCACACGTAGACCAAACTGCAACTTTTTTTAAAGTTTAGGGATCAAATTGTTCAATTTGGAACTATAGGGATCGAAATGAAATTTGAGTCAAACTATAGAAGTGAAAAGCGCAATTGATCCATTCTTCATAAAAATTGAATAGCCAACTCACTCCAAACATTGCACACCCATCTTATAACCCGCTTACAACATCTTCAATTCTAAATGCAATACCCTTATTAGAAACTCTACTCAGAAAATAGTCCATAAAATGAAATTTAAGGTATATGTTTAACGTTGATGTGATGTGAGCAATACCCCAAACGCATCTAATCCATACATTTTATTTTATGAGTATTAAAACAAAACTATTTTTATGCAAAAATAAAATACTCAAAATCTCTCGATAAATATAGCTTATATTGAATCAGGGCAAAAAATTTGAAAAAACTGATTTCAAGCTCCATTAATACTAAGTATGACCCGTATGATTCATCTAGAACAATTGTAGAATTTCATGTATTTATTATTATTATTATTTTGCTACAATCACAGAAGTAATATATTAAAAGTTTTCTTTGTTGGTTATTTGAGAAGTTTAAATTAATAGATTTATTGGAAGTGGATGATTGATATTGACAAATGTAATTTTCTATGTACATAAATTCTAAACAAGTTTTTGAATGAATACCCAAAGCAATATTTCTGTAGCTGCCATTGGTCGATTGTATGTATTAGGGTTTCAGAAACAATTTATAACTACAAAGTTATTATGGTGTGGTAACTGTAAGGGAGATTTAATACAAAAGTCAAAAAATAAAGGGCCCAAATTAAAAGATTAAAAAAAAATTACATTGGAAAACAAGGCGCTCGCCTTACACCTTATCATGAAAGTCTCGCTTTTTCTGCCTAAGCAAGGAAAAAAACTTGAATACAACAATGATACCATGTCATTAGTATCACCATCCAATCATTTCTTGTCTTTTACCCTCTATATATATGTGGCACCTAAAAATTAGGATTTACCTCCCACATCATATGGTTTTATTGTGTGTTGGTGATACCACATCAACAGTATCACCGTTACACTGAATTTTTACTCCTAAGCAAGGCTTCTCCATATCACCTCACATAGTGTGCTTTTCACAACACTAATTTTTACTATTAAGGAATGTACTTGAAATTAAATGGAATTTATTATATACTATGACGCATGGACACATTTCCGAAGGTTGCGTACAGGTGTCCAACACGTGTCAGACACAGACACACGCCGAACAAGTGTCAGACACGCTGGAAAGAGTTGGACACGCTTGAACACGCTGAGTACTAAAAAAAAAAAATTAATTTTTTTTACTAAAATAGCATACCTACGGTTGACAAATTTGATAAAATTAAATATTTGACATAAAATACATATTAAATATTTAAAAATATATGTTTTAAACGTGTCCTCAACGTGTCGTGCCCTGCATTTTTTGAAAATTTACACGTCCGCGTGTCCGTGTCGTGTCCGTGTCCATGTCCATGCTTCTTAGATTGTATATCTCATCCATGCGAGACGGCATAAATTTCCTTTACTATCAGATATGAACTTCTTCTTTAAACATCTTAAGAATAATAATAATAATAATAATAAAGGATCCAATTGTGTGTTTTCCCTACCTCGTTAAAAGTTAGACTAGTTTTTTTGAGTGTAGTGGATTTGACCCTCGCCAATGCCAGTTTGGGAATTATACCAATTGTTGGACATAAATTTCCTTCCCCTTGTATGTTTTTTGGATAAATTGCACTTTCACCATTGTAGTTTGACTGAAATTTCACTTTGGCCCTTTGTTGTTTCAGTTTAAACAATTTGGCTCCAACATTTAAAGTTAGGTTTCAATGTGGTCTTTCCATTCAAATTGAATTTTAAAATTAACAATTTTATAAAACATGTCAACCTCCTGAGGTATACATGTAAAAAAAACAAATAAGGTTATTTGGATGGAATGACCAAATTAAAATTGAACTTAAATTGTAATGACCAAATTGTTTAAATTAAAATAATAACCAAAGTGAAATTTCAGTCAAATTATAGGGGGTGAAAAGTGCAATCTACCCTTCTTTTTTTTTATTTGAAAAAGGTCTAATTTTGGTATGGCAGTTGGACACCCATCTCATACCCATATTCTTATTATTATCCTTGTCATATCTGGCAAACGAGTGTACAATGTACACACTTGTAAAACTATCTTGGTAAAATTTAGCAACTGACAACCACCTAGAATGGCAATACAAACTCTCATATGACCAAATGTATGGTCTTCCCCATTTAACAAATTTAATGAGAAAAGTATACAAATAGTGAAATTTTTTATCACCAAAATCACTGATGTAAGAAAATGTTCGCACACAAAGGGAAAGTTTTTAAAAGCAAAGCATTTTTACCTCTCATGAAGCGGGGCATAAAGTGGGGCATAAGCCTTAAGGCATTGAAACGTAAGAATTTCAAAATTTTTATTTTTATATTTAGTAAATAAATTAAATATTTCAAATAGTGAAAAAATAAATAAAAATTAGATATAAAGGTATAAATACATTTCTCCTTGATGCGCAAAACATTTCACTGAAGAAAGTTTGCCCTCATCAAAAGCGAAATTGACATTCTTTACCCTTAATGATTAAGCTTTTCACTTGAGCATTAACTCTGTGTTTTTCCTTGATTGATCATTTACCTAATTTTTTCTTTAGAATATAATTGCAAAAAGGCTTTTTTTTTTGGGAGGGAAAAAAAAAAAAAAAAAAGTTTAACCCTTACAACAAAATAAATTCTGAATTTTTAATCATCAACCTAAACACTAAAATATTTTGATTTATTTCCAATTTAAACCATCAGCCTATTTCCATTGAGTAAAACCAATCGGAAAAATGGTATTTTTGTCATTACACTCAATGTTGATACATAAAATGTTTAAAATACACTTTTTCCATGAGTTTAATGATTAAAATACCATTTTTTTCATCAGTTTTACTTGACAGATATAGGTAAATGTTTAAATTGAAAACAAATCAAAAGTTTAGTACTTAAATTGACAAAATTAAAAACTCATAATTTATTTTATTACGGGAGTAAAACCATAGGGATTTTTTTTTAAATATAATTTTTTCATTTTTTATGTTTAAATTATCCGCTAGACTAAGTTTAACGACAGCCTATATATATTAGTACGCTTTCAGACTCTAATGGGCAAGCCATTTTGAGAGTACAACCTTAAAATTCAAAGCTTTGATTCAACAAAACCTTTTAAAATTAAAACTTTGCACACACAGTGATTTTGGTGATAAAAAATTCTGTGTGTTCATAGCACAGTTGAATCAACAACAATGCTGCTCGATCACAAACATAATTTGAATTTCAGAGATCAAATCGCCCACGTAACAAAAAAAACACACGAATCAAACTAGATATACACGAATTTCATAGAAATCAAGTGAAATAACAACATATTCAAGCAAATTCATTGATACAATTCAAAACAAAGAGGATGTAATTGAGAGAAATCGTTGTGCATACCAATCTTTCTGGGCCTTTGGGTGGTGGCAAGTAGACCTTGAAGAACCCAAGGTTGTTATTCATTTTTTTTTTTTCTTCTTAATTTTAATCTCAAACCCAGTTCTCTCGCACAAACCCTAGCAAATGCAGAGAGATTTGAGGGAGTTAGAAACGGAGTAGTACATTGCACAGACATATATAGCACTTATATCACTCTCACATCCACCCAGGTTGATGACACGTGGAGTAATTTCCAGAGCACAGGTGGGTCACAGCTGGGGCTGCAAACGAGCCGAATCGAGCCGAGTCGAGCTAAGCTTTGCTGGGCTCGAGCTCGGCTCGTTAAGTTATCGAGCTCGTTTATTGAGCTCGAGCTCAGCTCGATAATGGACTGGGCTCGAGCTCGGCTCGGCTCGTTAATTTTTATCGAGCTCGGCTCGGTTCGGCTCGATAAATTTTTTTTAATATTATTTATATTATTTAAATATAAATATTTAAATAAAAAATATTATTTATATTATTTGCGGCTCGATAGGCTCAGTTCGTTAACGAAACGAGCCCAATAATCGAGCTCGAGCTCGGCTCATTTAGTAAACGAGCCGAGCCGGGCCGAGCCGAGCCTGTTCACGAATAGCTCGGTTCATTTGCAGCCCTAGTCACAGCTCGTCCAAAGTCCCACTTTCATTGGTAAGAGAATTATTACACCCTAAATATTTTGTTCCAACTGGTTAACATATACATAAAATAAAATTTTAAAAAAATAATTTGTATTATATCATCTATATGATACAATTTTTTTTTTTTTTTTGTAAAACAGAGTATGGTCTGTGTGTCACGACCCAAATCCGTCCCTATGGGTTTAACGTTATAACCGACCAGTAATCATTGGATTACCAAAGGACTCAGAACAAAATAACATATAATAGGGGTTGTGCAAGCAAATATATAAATTTACATAATCTATAGAGCTGTGCAGACATACATGGGACATAAATTTTCAAAACAAACTTATATATATACAAATGTGACGTGAAAAATACATTAGTCTTACGTCACCCAATTACACAAATAGAGTCGAGGGTGTTGTTCAAATTGTGAAATTAAAGAAATAGATTTATGAAGAAATCAAAATTATATACCAAGAACATATGCTGATAATTACAACTAAATTTCAACAGAAATACACAAAACAATAAAATGGTAAAGAAACCAAACCGAAGCCTGCACGGTAGCAGTTTCCTTAAAACAGATTTCGCCGCCTCACGGGTCGAGTGCTTGAGGAATCCCGGCGTTTGTCTCCCAGAATACGACGGTCAAAACCAGCTACGGCAGAAGCACTCTCTGTCTAGCTTAGCGAACAAAAACAGTGGCAGCACTCTCTCACTATAGAAATTTCTAGCAAACTGACTAAAGAATGGAAGAAACAATTTCTGTGTTTGAGACTTGACAGGAGTGTCTCAATTTATACATGTATGAGGGAGAGAGGAGAAACCTCCAGCCTTTATGACTAGTCACTAATGCACCATTAACCTCTCCAATAAATGCAGGAGTTACAAACCCCATTAATGCACTATTAAACTCTGCAATAAAGGCAAAAGTTACAAACCCCATTAACTCTTTCATGAAGCTAACTTCATGGGGCAATTTCTCATTCAAATCTAAATGGTTTTTGGCCAATCTATTTGTGGTGTAAAGATCTCATTGCAAAGTATCTAGACCCACTTGGACCCAACACAATAGATGGTTGGGACCCACTTTAATATTTAATTAAAGTCACCAAAAAACTATTTTTTCCAACAATCCCCCACATGAATAAAAATTGACCGAATGACTCAACAAACGGACACCGTTCAATAATAATGACTCGGAGAGAGAATACAACAAACTAACCCCGACATCAGAGAAGGTAGCTTTTGGCTTTGAACCTCTCCTAGTGAAAACCTATCGAGTTTACTGGCTGATCAGTGAATATGACATCTTGAACTGCTCTGCCGTTTATGTAAACTGAGACAATAGAACTCATACGGGAATTACTCCTACCACCATTCCGTTCTCACTGGTGTGCCCTGTATGGCCCTGGGCACTAGCCTGGTTCAGCGACTGGTTTCAAAGAATCTTAGCCTCTCAATTCTTCTAGAAACGGCCCCACTTCACACTCACATAGGTGACTCTCCTAGAGTATCCTGCTATACTCAGCTCAACAGCTTAACACACTAGAGTCATTAAAAGCTCAGCTTAACCTCTACACTTGCAAGTATCACTGATAGAAGGAATGGCTGGAGGTTTAACCCCCTCAGTGACATACCACCGTTACACGCAATTAGGTTGTCCCATTGAACCTAGATCTTGGGATCTCCAGTCAACTAGGTTGGGTTTCCATTTCAGTAACTTCCAAAGGCCTCAACCCTATTCCTTTTGACGACGTTTCGACTAACACTCGATTTAACCCTTTGGTTAGCAGATCTGCAATGTTGTCCTTTAGACTTTACATAGTCTATAGAGACAACTCCATTTGAGAGTAGTTGTCGTATGGAATTATGTCTACGACGGATATGTCTAGAGTAGTTGAGTAGAAGGGCTCTTGTGACAAAGTGGATAAGGCGCTGTGTATGTGTATGGTCAAGGGTTCAAAACCCCTAAGTTGTGTTTTAAAAAACTTCTTGTTCATATTTGTGAAATTAAAGAAATAGATTTATGAAGAAATTAAAATTATATACCAAGAACATATGTTGATAATTACAACTAAATTTCAACAGAAATACACAAAACAATAAAAAATGGTAAAGAAACCAAACCGAAGCATGCACGGTAGCAGTTTCCTTAAAATAGATTTCGCCGCCTCACGGGTCGAGTGCTTGAGGAATCCCGGCGTCTGTCTCCCAGGATACGACAGTCAAAACCAGCTACGGCAGAAGTACTCTCTGTCTAGCTTAGCGAACAAAACAGTGGCAGCACTCTCTCATTGTAGAAATTTCTAGCAAACTGACTAAAAAATGGAAGAAACAATTTCTGTGTTTGAGACTTGACAGGAGGGTCTCAATTTATACATGTATAGGGGAGAGAGGAGAAGCCTCCAGCCTTTATGGCTGGTCACTAATGCACCATTAACCTCTGCAATAAAGGCGAGAGTTACAAACCCTATTAATGCAGGAGTTACAAACCCCATTAATGCTCTATTAAATTCTGCAATAAAGGCAGAAGTTACAAACCCCATTACCTCTTTCATGAAGCTAATTTCATGAGGCAATTTCTCATTCAAATCTCAATTATTTTTGGCCATTTTATTTGTGGTGTAAAGATCTCATTGCAAAGTATCTAGACTCACTTAAACCCAACTCAATAGATGGTTAGGACCCATTTTAATATTTAATTAAAGTCACCAAAAAACTATTTTTTCCAACAATCCCCCACATGAATAAAAATTGACCGAATGACTCAACAAACGGACACCGTTCAATAATAATGACTCGGAGAGAGAATACAACAAACTAACCCCGACATCAGAGAAGGTAGCTTTTGGCTTTGAACCTCTCCTAGTGAAAACCTATCGAGTTTACTGGCTGATCAGTGAATATGACATCTTGAACTGCTCTACCGTTTATGTAAACTGAGACAATAGAACTCATACGGGAATTACTCCTACCACCATTCTGTTCTCACTGGTGTGCCCTGTATGGCCCTGGGCACTAGCCTGGTTCAGCGACTGGTTTCAAAGAATCTTAGCCTCCCAATTCTTCTAGAAGCGGCCCCACTTCACACTCACATAGGTGACTCTACTAGAGTATCCTGCTATACTCAGCTCAACAGCTTAACACACTAGAGTCATTAAAAGCTCAGCTTAACCTCTACACTTGCAGCTATCACTGATAGAACGAATGGCTAGAGGTTTAACCTCCTCAGTGACATACCACTGTTACACGCAATTAGGTTGTCCCATTGAACCTAGATTTTGGGATCTCCAATTAACTAGGTTGGGTTTCCATTCCGGTAACTTCCAAAGGCCTCAACCTCATTCCTTTTGACGACGTTTCGACTAACACTCGATTTAACCCTTTGGTTAGCGGATCAGCAATGTTGTCCTTAGACTTTACAAAGTCTAAAGAGACAACTCCATTCGAGAGTAGTTGTCGTATGGAATTATGTCTACGACAGATATGTCTAGACTTTCCATTATACATATTACTCTATGCCCTACCAATTGCAGATTGACTATCACAATGAATACAAATAGCAGGCACAGGTTTAGACCAACGTGGAATATCTTCAAGGAAATGGCAAAGCCATTCAGCTTCTTCCGTTGCTTTATCCAAAGCAATAAACTATGATTCCATCGTTGATCTAGATATACACGTTTGCTTGGAAGATTTCCAAGACATGGCTGCCCCACCAAGAGTGAACACATATCCACTAGTGGACTTTGAGTCCTTTATATCTGATATCCAATTTGCGTCACTATAGCCTTCAAGCACCGCTGGATATCGAGTATAATGCAGCCCATAATCCCGAGTGTAGCGTAAATACCTTAACACACGCACAATGCCCTTCCAAAATACACAGAACAATAAAATGGTAAAGAAACCAAACCAAAGCCTGCACGGTAGCAGTTTCCTTAAAACAGATTTCGCCGCCTCACGGGTCGAGTGCTTGAGGAATCCCGGCGTTTGTCTCCCAGAATACGACGGTCAAAACCAGCTACGGCAGAAGCACTCTCTGTCTAGCCTAGCGAACAAAAACAGTGGCAGCACTCTCTCACTATAGAAATTTCTAGCAAACTGACTAAAGAATGGAAGAAACAATTTCTGTGTTTGAGACTTGACAGGAGTGTCTCAATTTATACATGTATGGGGGGAGAGAGGAGAAGCCTCCAGCCTTTATGGCTAGTCACTAATGCACCATTAACCTCTGCAATAAAGGCAGGAGTTACAAACCCCATTAATGCACTATTAAACTCTGCAATAAAGGCAGAAGTTACAAACCCCATTAACTCTTTCATGAAGCTAACTTCATGGGGCAATTTCTCATTCAAATCTCAATAGTTTTTGGCCAATCTATTTGTGGTGTAAAGATCTCATTGCAAAGTATCTAGACCCACTTGGACCCAACACAATAGATGGTTGGGACCCACTTTAATATTTAATTAAAGTCACCAAAAAACCATTTTTTCCAACAGATAGGAGCTTAGCCCAAGTACAGATATACAAAACAAACTCATACTAAAGCCTTGGCGTGATCCTCTCAAAAGGAACCTCCTCAGGAGGCACGGTAGTTGGCTGACAAAATAGAATCTTAGGCCATCAACTCTGGGCCTGGTCACGTGTCTGCCTACCTACATACATAATATAAATAGTGAGCTGGAACCCAGTGAATAATAACAAAGTAAAGGGGTTTAATGAATGTTGTCCAAGATAGTTACAGAAAACAGAATTCAGTAGTCATCAAAAATGGATTCATATCATGTTCAGAAATCATAGTTCGTAACAGATACAGATTCAGAATCATATTATTAATAATCAGAATTTGCAGTTAATCATACGTGGTACAATCATTAGCACTAGCAGAAATAGTTGACCCATAAAGAAACGGCCATAAAAGCATACAGTTGACCTATAAAGGGACGGCCATAAAGGCATACAGTTGACTCACGTCCACGGAGACGATACAGTTGTCTCATGAGACGTACAGTTGGCCCATAAATGAGACGTATACATAAGGATCCATAACAATTGGCTCATGAGACTTACAGTTGACCCATAATTGGGACATAACAGAACAAATAACAAATGTCATCTGAAGCTAATAATGCCATGAATACATTTCAGAAACATTAGACAACCATTCATTTATGTAGAAAATAATATTTCAAAAAACAGATTATCTTATATCATTCAGAAAATACTTATAAATTGAATATAGCTTTACAAAGTTATTACTCACAGATAACCGGTGGCTCCAAATATATGGGTAGGGTGGGCAATTCACTAAACTTGAGATGCGCGACCTACATAACATGACAAATACATACATTGAAACACACGTTCGCATTGTGCACAACTTATTTCATTTGTTCTTAGTGTGTTTCTAGCCTTTATTCTCATTATGGTATCTTAATCTTGGCCTAGGAATGCCTAAGATGGAATGAGGATGCAAAAATATACTTAAAAACATTTTTCAAAACTTGCTGAAAACAAGGTTTACGCTCGAGCGTGGCTTTCCTCGTTCGAGTGGACATACAAGATGTGAGAGTTCGCTCGAGCGCAATTTCCTTCGCTCAGGCAGTCTGCAAACTTTGAAAAAGTACTGGTTGCTTGATTTTCACGCTCGACGGACGCTCAATCTTTGCTTGAGCGTGAGACTCAAACCCTCGCTCGAGCGTGACTTTTATTGCTCGAGTGATCTGCAAAAACATATAAATTTCTGAGAGCATGCATTTCACGTTAGAGCGGACTTCTGGTCGCTCAAGCGGAGGTGTAAAAACAAAGGTGGTCGCTCAAGCGTATAATACTTCGCTCGAGCGGAGGGTGCAAATTCTGGAATTTCCAAATTTGCTTCCAAAGTTCAAAACTCGATCTTCAAGCATCAAAACTCGATTTTTCTAGGCCAAAACTTGAGGAAACACTTAGAAACTCATAAAACGTCATGAATTAGGGATCATTTCAAGAAATCATGGCCCAATAGCTTGCCAATTGTGCAAAAATTCAATTTAAAATTTATGAATGTTCCATGAACATGACATGTATGAATTTCTTTGAACTTAAGCTTCTCAAAACATGATCAAATGCTACAAAACAACATGAAACTTGATGATTTCCCAAAATTAAGGTGAATTCAAGACATGCATAAGAGAATTCTTAGAAATTAAACTCAAAATGTGAGAAAATATGCATGCATGCATGGTATGGCTCAATACTCTTCATTTCTAACTCAATTCTTGCATTATTCAACATAATTCTCTTATATTCATGCATTATAGTCTAGATTTCAAGGCTTAAGGATAAAATTCTTACCTAGAGACTTGAGTTCACAATTGTTGAAGTTGAAACTCTCAAATTCTCTTCAATCTCACAACAATTTCTTGCAAGTTTTCCCCTTTCTCACTTGATCCCAAACCCTTTCTTAGTCTCTCACTTCTCTCTCACGTTTGTGTGTCATAGGAGCATGAGTTGATGATATAAAAATGACCTAATGGAATCAAGTATATGGCCCACTTAGGGACACATGTTCAATTGAGGTTAAAGGTAATTATTTTGCATTAAATTAGTCTAATTATTTGGTTTCGAATCGAATTTTAACCAAACCTATCATAATATTCTAAAAATTCCAAATAACACATAACTGTAGACACCCCATTTTTGACCGTCCTCAAGACTTGGACGTCACCACTTGAGCACTTGGTGATCATCTATGTTTGTGCTCGTCTTGCGTTCCCGGAGGTCTCGGCTATGCGCCTTGTCTCAAGATCTCCCGACTCGACTGTTCTGTGTCTGGTTTTGCAGCAAACACTTGTGTTTTGCCTTGGAAGGGCAGGGAATGCCTTGTAAGGCATCCCCACACTCCACCGGCCATGGCTTGAGGCCACCGGCTGTGTTTTGTTGCCATCGGCCAAATGTTTGGCTGACCGGCACTATAGATGGCCGACCGGCTATCTTTTTTTGGTCAATTGTATTTTGGGCCAGCCGACTACTGTGCATCTGCTTTTGCCGATATTTTCATACAGCTGGCATGCATTTGGCTCCCATCCATACACGTGTATGGAGGGATCTCCCTCTTGTTAGCTTACCTTGTAAGCTTTACAAGATTGGCTCCTCTATAAGAGGGGGTCTTTTCTCCCTCTTTCAGAGGTTAGACAACATTGCTAAGAGAGCTCTGGCTTTAGGTTAGGGTTTGTATCTATCCTATATCTATATCTCTCCCTTTTGTGCTTTGTGTGTGTATTTAGCCTTAGTTTTGCACACAAACACTCACCATCACACCTTCCCTTGGCCACTGAGGTACTAAGGGGTGTTCTTGAAGTTTTGGAGCTGGTTTGGAGCTAAAGAAGCTGCTGGAGCTTCATTTGTGAAGGAGGTCTTCAAGGGTAACAATCTTGCCCCTTTTTACCCCTTCTTGCATAGCTTCTTTACCTATCTTGCACCTATTTTCGAGCTTAGCATATAACATATAAAAGTTGTGTTTTTGCTTCCTCTAAATAGTTTGTTAAGAGTGTTTTATGGTTTGGGATTGTTTGACCCCTCTTAAGGCTTGTTTGGCCCTTGTTTTGTGCCATTTTGGTTGAGCTTTGGGACCATTGTATTTGGGCCTCCTCACCATTGAAATCTTGAGAGATTTCAGATGTGAGAATGGTGCCTTGAGGTCCTAGGAAGGAGAGGGCCACCCCCTCTCCTTGTTGTCCTTGAAAAGGACCATTTTTGCCTCTTGAGGGAGCACCATGTTTAGGTGTATATTGACCATGCCTTAGCTATTTTTCATGCTTATTATGTCATAATATAGCATTGTTGTATGTTGGTTTTGGTACACCATGCTTGTAATAACCCTCGTCACTAATTACCGATTACTGCTAAACTGAGACTGAAGATGACTGATAATTGAACTGATTGAAAATACTGAACTGACTGACTGAAAACTGGAACTGAATTAATTGAGTATATATGTTAATTTGCATTCTATCTGTTTGACTATTTGATTATCTATTTGTGTGTTTATGTTTACACTGTTAATTGAAGGCCTTATCGGTGGTCGAACCGGAAACTGATTAGTGTTTCATGATCCTCATAATTTATGTGATTTTTTGGTATAATTATCCGAAAACTGATTAGGTATGATTAAATTAGATTAAATATTGATAAAATGCAAAGTTAGACTTAATTACTAGAATGCCACCTAGTGGCCCATTATCTACAAAACACATTGAGCCTATTTACACTCAACAAAAACATTTCATCAACCTCATTTCATTGCTATAGCCGACCAAAGAAGAGAATTAGAGGGAGAGTGAGAGACTTGACTTGGTCTTGTGGATTTTGCTTGGAACTTGGTAGAATTGAAGGAGTTTTTACACAATTGAGTTTCTCTAGCTTGTATTCAAGACCTAGGTAAGGGAATTTAACCTCTTATTGTTGAGTCTATGTTGATTCTTGCATGGTCCATGTCAAATTGTAGAACTAAGTCATGTTTTAGTTCATACATGTTGGATTATGATAGAATTCATGCATGCATTGGTTGTATTGTTGGCGTTTGAGATGATTTCATGGCAAATTGTACATGCATGTGCATAATTAAGCTTAAGTCCATGTTTTCAACTTGGTTTTGGAACAATTGGCTCCCTAGAGCATCAAATTGAAGCTTTGAATTGGTTTGAATTCATGCATGTTTGCATGATCTTCATGTTCATGAAAAATTGGTTTGAATTGGATTTAATTGACTCACCTTTGGGCTTTAAATTCACAAATTGAGCTTTGAAACTTGTTGTATATTGAGTTTAGATGAGTTTTCTAGAATTTGGGCCCAAGAGGTCAAGTTTAGAGTTGTAGAATGCTTGGTTTGAGCTTGGGAGGCAAATCTGGAAATTCCAAAATTTGGCTTCTTCACTCGAGCGAAGGATTCTACGCTCGAGCGACCATCGTTTACTCTGAGCTACGCTCGAGTGAAGGAATGGTGGCTCGAGCGTAAATTTCCAGCTCTCAGAATCTTGATACGCGCAGGCGTACGCTCGAGTGAAGAGACCTACGCTTGAGCGAAAAGCTGTGTCTCACGCTCGAGCAAGCATCGAGCGTAAAAACTCAGCATCCAGTACTTTTGCATTTTTACAGACCGCTCGAGCGAATGATTCCTCGCTCGAGCGACCCCTTTGTTTTGGCAAGCTCGCTCGAGCGAAGGAAGCCTCGCTCGAGCGAGACCCCTGTTTTCAGCAAGTTTTGTAAAATGTTTTTTGAGTGCATCTTTGCATCCTCATCCCATTCTAGGCATTCTTAGGCCTAGTTTAAGACACCTTAATGAGGAAATAGATGTAGAACCACACCGAGGCAATTTAGGGATTAAGTTATCATCTTTCCCAACTGTGAAACTTAGTGTGTGTTCTATCTGTTAATTGTTTAGGGTTGGCTCTCGGGGACGCGCTCTAGCCGCTAATAGCCCAGAACTCTGTGAGTAACAATTGTGTAAAGATATGTTCAAAATGATTATCTTCTGAACAACTGAACTGTACTGTTTTCTGAACTGTTTACTGTTTACTGAATGAATGTATGTCATATATTCTGAACTGTATTGTGGCATCCTTAGCACCTACTGTTTACTGTTACTGTTACTGTTACAAAGATCTCTGTAGGTTCCCTTGTTGGAACCACTACTGTTTACTGATTGATGGCCATCATTACTGTTGGGTCTGTTAAGACCTGGTCTTTCAAGACCTACTGTTTACTGTACTGCTATGCTAATGGATGTACCACATATGACTGAATAACTGTTCTGACTGAAAGACTGAAATACTGTTTAATGAACTGTTTTCATTACTGTAAGGACATTCATTCGTAACCTCTTTACGCATTATGTTATTCACTGGGCTTTAGCTCACTATTTATATATATATATATGTAGGTGCTCAGCCACTAGACCGGAGCTAGGAGCGTGGGTTAGACTCCCCTTTTTGTCACGCCAACTACTATGCCTCACTGCGAGGTTTCGAGCCTGTCAAGCTAAGGCTTAGGGGTGTTTTAGTTTCCCCCCCTTCTGTACTGTTTTTGGTTATTGTATAGACTGACTGTTTGTACTGTACTGTTTAGTAGAGATTAAGTCCCTGTTTTGAGTGACTGTATATACTGTGTGTACTGTTTTGTACTGTTTACATATATATAAGAAAAAAAAAATCTTTTTGGCATACAGACTGTCACAGCTCATTGGACATTATTTATTTATTGTATTGGCATCCGCCAGGCGCTGTACTCCGTTTTACTGTATTACTGTTAAAAAGGCCTTCGGTAATCTCGGATTACTGGCCGGTTACGGTACTAAACCCATAGGGTCGGGTTTTGGTCATGACAATGCTTGCTTAGCATACATGCCTTGTAATGCCATGTTTAGGCCTTAATATGTTTTAAGTGTTGACCCTTGTTCTAACTTGTTTTTTGCCAAGGTTTGTGAAGTTTTTATACTTGTTCTGCCATGCTTAAGCTCTGCCCTTGGTTGTTTTGGTCGACCATGACTTGCATTGCATAGCCCCTTTGCATTTTTGGCTTGTAAGCCTTAAGTATATGGACCCTTTAGCATGCATCCTTGCATCATTTCAGTGGTTTGGAGCCATTTTTCATGTCTTTTCAGTCCACTCGGCATGCTTGTATGCTTGCATCTCATGGCCCCTTTGATGTTTCAAGAGGTTATCCCCCATGCTCCATGTTTGGTCATTGCGTATGCTTCCATGTATAAGTCATTTAGATGCCATCTAAGTGGTCTTTTGGCTTTGTTTTAACATGCTAGAAATCTGATTTTAGTTGTTCAATTCATGCCATGTTTGGTTTTGTTAAGGGTGGTTCAATAACCCTTTGGATTGCCTTAAGTCTTAGCTTTGCTTGCATGCTTTGATGGCCCTTGTTTAAATTGATTTGACATCATTTTACAACATGATTTTAGAGCTTAATGTGCATGCTAACTGTCCATATTGTTCTCCTTTTAAGTGTACTTAAAAGTCCCTCTTTGTGCTTAAGTGATGGCCCATTAACATGTGCATGTGTGTGTGTGTTGGCCCTCATGTTTGAGCACTTTGGCCACTGTTTTAGGTCAGTTTGAGGGCTGCCTAAATTGGTTTAAGTCCATCTCCTTTGCTTGTTTGCATGCTCACCTTGTACGTTTGCTTGCATACTTGCATGTACACATTGCATTGCCATGTTGCATGCTAGCTCACATGCTTAGAGTTGCATTGCATTAGCATGTATACTTGGCCTCTTGAATTGCTTGTGATAGAGGTTGAGTTCAATTTGTTTGATTATGTGCATTGCGTTTCATTTGAAATCAAAATGCACACTTGATTCTTTGAGCCATCATGCATGGAAATACGTGATTGGTGGTCCGAGAATCGAGGCCCATCCTCCTTTGAGTCATATACATGATAAGGGGTGTGATTGGTGCATACATTGCTTGAAATGCATTGCCATGCTATGCTTTGCCTTCTGTTGCTGTCAAACCAGATTCTGCAGGAAGTTTTGGCCGACCGGCCATATACAGTGCCGATCGGCCATCCATTGGTGGCCGATAGCTTAATTTGTGGCCGATGACCATTCTCCATGGCCGGTGACCATTCCCCTCAGCCGGTGGTGTTCCACAGCATTCAGAGAAGCAACCCTCAGACTTTTGCAGTCTTTGGAGGAGCAGAACAGCCAAAACAGAGGCAACTTGTGCATGGCAGTGACTTCCGAGCGGAATCGAGCGCACATGCATTGGGCCCTCTTCCCGAGGCTATTGTTTATTGCTTAAATAGATTAGTTAATTTGCTTAGCTGATTTATTTAATTTGTAATATTTAATTAGCTTGTAAGTTAGTTAAATTGTATTATTCTTTCAGTCCCTCCGAGCGAGGGCAAATTTGCAATAAGTGTGGGTGCGTGTGTGCGTGTCTTCCAACCCCCACTTCTTTCTCCCTTTTACTTACCTGCTTTGATGGTTAGTATTAGGACATGTTTAATTTAGCATACCTTATGCTATGCATGCGTGCATCATTCATCAGTATTGCATGCACCGGGCTCGGCGCATCATGCTAACTGCATAAGTACTTCAAATCTAACTTGAATACATGCTACTTGTGCATTTTCACATGTCATTCTTAGATTAGCCGAGTCTATCCTAATTACATTCTATATGCGTTGCATTAGCCACTTTAACATGAACTAGGTCACGCATGTTTGCTAACTAGTTTACTGTTTTGGCATGGAGTACATTGTAAGTATTTTATGCTTTAGCATTTCGCATGAGTGTGAATGTTGCCATGACAGCGTGATTACCATGAGGCTAGTTGCTTATGTGTTATAACTGCCTGAATGCCTGTGGGTGAAAGTTGGATTGTTTGAGTTGGAACAACTCATTGAAATCCGTGTTTTAGCCTACTTGCGAGTAGCAAATTCCAAAGCATTTTCCAAACAAACGGATATGCAATGTTTCGTTCCAAATTAGACGATTTAGTCTATACTTGTTTGCTGCGCGCATAACATAGTAATTCTAGGCTAATAACTGGAATAAGAACACATAATGTTTTCAAAACAAGATATCACGGTTAGTAGAGGCCGATCTTCGGATCGGGCGAGAGGGGGTGCTCATAGCTGACCTTCCCCAATCGTACCCAAGTTCCCGAGCCGAGGCAACTTTGGTGATGACGGACACGTGGCCTTTGGCACCGAGTCAAGGTTTCCTAAATTTCCCCAAAATAAAATATTTGGGTGGCGACTCTGTATCTGGCAAAGCAGTCCATGTTTGGCACTTCTTTCAAAAAATCTGTTTTCTCAAAACGATTTGCCAGATTTGGACTCTTTGGTTCAGATTAAGAACCGACAACAAAAAGAGAGTCCGAACTATAGCACGGAGGCCCTCACGCGGGGCGCGTCTACAGTTTCTGGCGACTCTGCTGGGGACTTTAGAGAGCTTGACTCGAACTCGTGATATCCTGTTTTGATTTCATTTATGTGTCTCTTTGCATTGCATGTGCATTGGTGCGCCTAGGACACCGTGTTGGCCGTATGCTATTCCTGAACGGTTTGCTGGAGGCTCGCTTCGAGAAGCGTGCCATAAGGCTGACCGGTTGCGGGCTCTGCCACGACGGGAATACAAACTCCAGTTTTACCGGGGCACCCTTTTTGGACCATTTGACCTAGTGCATATTCAGAATCCGTAGTAACCATTCTAAACTAGGACAAGTTGCTTACCCGATTGTAGGTTGTTTGAAACCGCTGTGTGCGTAGTGAAACCCTAGCTCCTGACAAAATAGGACAGGGAAACCCTACCCCAACATAGGGATGTTTTGGCTTTCACTTACCTTCTATGTGCTTTCAGAGTGAATTTCTATAGGAATGCACATATCAGTTTGCAAGTTTGAATATCAGGCCTGAGGGCACCAGTATCAATATTTGTAAGAATCAGTTATATCCGCGGGTATCCGATTCAGTGTTTTGGGACAGTGATTTTGGGGAACAGTGGTCAGCAGTAGAATACAGTTGTTCGGCTACACCTGTGTTTGATCCGTTTGGGCTGAAATGCTGTTTGTTTTTCCTTTCAGTTCAGAGAGTTGATTCAGAATAGTCAGTGCTCCCCCTTGCTGAGGCAAGACAGAAATCTGATCCGTCAGTCACCATTCAGTACAGTGGACTTATCATGACGCAGAATTCGGAAGAGATCGTGGTTATGACGACTGCATTAGATCAAGGAATCACTCTACAAAGTGAGACTAATGTCGATGTACCGCATCCACCCAGGTCGCCTGTTGCGCACCCGATCTGGACCCCCTAGTTGTATCAGGCTCATGAGCCCACCACATTCGAATTGATGGGGATGATAGGTGACCTCTAGAGGTCCGTGGCGGATCTCGCCTACGGAATGTCGGTTTCACCACCAGCCGCACCATATGCCGAGAATTTTGTACCCCATGAGCCCCCGCTATTGGGACGGATTGTGATTGAGCTTAACCAACCGGAGGTGGCCTCCAATTATAACAATGACGTATCAACATCAACTCAAACCCTTGATCAGGCTGAGGCCAGAGGTAAAGGCAAAGTGAAGTCAGATGCCGATCCTAGTGAACAACTGTTGTGGGCAGTCGAGGCTTTGAAAGCCGGGGGGGATGAGTAAACAACAAGCATTCGCAGTCGTGACCAAGACTGTGAATGATGTTTTCCCAACTCCAACTGAAGGCAGTACAAACCAGTCAGAAAATCGGGATAGGCCCCGTCATGCCAGAACAGTTCCTTCCACTCCCAACCCCGCACCCGGGAAAGATCAGAAAGTCAAGGCAGTGCCTGCTAACCCTTTCACTAGTGCGTCTAGCAAGAATACTCAGACTTCGAAGTACATGCCTCGAGGGCGCAGGGTCTTTCATGCTCTTTACATGCCGTTATCCAAGGCACTTCAGATCCTGGCCGAAAGAGGGCATCTTAAACCCCTCGAACCTAGGCCTCTCCCTAGTCCTCTTCCAGTAGGCCATGATGCTACTCAGTACTGCGCGTACCATCAGCAAACCGGCCACCCTACTGATAATTGTTTCCGTCTCTGTCATGAGGTGCAAGATTTGATCGACAACGAGGTTATCCTCCCACCCACCTCAGCAAAGTCCGTTACTACCCAGCTATTGGACTTTGAGGATACTGCGAGTATGTGATCAGGGTTAGACCACCTGTGGGTAGGGCTGCAAATGAACAGAGCCGTTCATGAACAAGCTCGAGCTCGGCTCGGTAAGAGCTCATTCGAACTCGGTTCGTTAATTTTTTTTGCCGTTCGAGCTCGAGCTCGAGCTCGTTAAATTTTTAATAAACAAGCCCAAACACTCTAAAGCTCGGCTCGTTAGCTGGCTCGTTCAATATTTATTATTTATATATTAAATAATATAAAATTATGTATAAAAAATAAGAGAAATATGCTATTTATATATTTAAAAAATATAAATGTAAATAATACTTAACTATAGATAGTATATTTATATAATAGTGGTAGTAGATATTATTATTTTAGTAAAATATGGACTTTTTTTTAGTATGTTTATATATATTGTATATATAATTGTATAATCAAAATTTTAATTGTAACTTTAGTCTCACATGCAAGTATGAATTTATAAATTTTTTGACTCGTTAAGGTTCGTGAACAGGCTCGAGCTCGAGTCGAGCCTAAGCCAACTCGGCTCGAGCTCGGCTCGTTAAATTTTTATTCAGCTCGAGCTCGAGCTCGAGCTCGTTAAAATCTTAATAAACAAGTCCAAACACACTAAAGCTCGGCTCGGCTCGGCTCGTTTGCAGCCCTACCTGTGGGCGGCGCCCGGTATTTTGATGTGGCGTCTGGCGCGCATTTTTGAGCATCTGCGAATGCTAGTTTTGTAAACTCTGGCTTGGGTGTCGAATCAGTCTTTTATTTTGTTTTGAGTCTGTCTCTTCGTCTTGAGTCAGTTCTTTTTGCTTAAGGGTCTGTCTTGTTGTAACGAGTCGGTCCCCTTTGTATAGAATGTTGGGTGATCCCGGGATTGTTGCCTCGAACACCGTTTTTGTAATTATCCTTTCGCTTTCCTTTTGAGTCTGTCTCTGCTGTGGAGCCAGTTGCAACCAGGAAATCTGAATGAAACAGCTGCGGCTATCATGTTTCCATGCTTATTGTTTGTTTTGAGCTAGTTGTGCTAGAGGATTTGAATGGAATGACCGTGCATTCCACCTGCTCTTCTACGCCCTGAAAATCATCGTAATGACCTAAGTTTTTCAAAAACTGCGGTAAAAATGAAGATGAAGGAATTCCTTGGGTTTTGCAAACTTTGATCAATTGAGAGAAAGAGAGGCATGCTAGCCTTTTAATGAATGAAATCATGCTCGTCAGCGTGAGCATTGAGAAGGACCCTGGCTTGACCTAGACTAGTTTCACACTATCTTCGGCTGCGAACGATTTGTCGCTTTCTTAAAAACTTTCAAAAACAAACTGTTTTGCGCAGTCCTACGAAGACCTGTGTGGAATCGCTCTTGAGATTGTGCAGCCTAGGATCGCTCTCAGCCTCGAGACTCGACCCCTCATTCTCAAACCTTGGATTTGAATTCAGAAATGTTCAATGGTCAACCATCAAAAGAAGCCTGTGTGGCCAGATTCGAAACAGCCCTCGAACAAAAGGCATCAAAATCAGATCAAGAAGGTCAGATCTCACCCCAAGAAGCTCGTGGAGCAACCATGATGAATCCTTCTGCACATCAACACAACAGCCATCTTCCTGGATACAGGGAGGTTTCAACCTCAATGCAATCTCTATAAGATTCTTATAAGTTATTGTAATCTTAATCTTGTAATCTCAAAATAGTTATTGCTTACTTTATCTTCAAGATTTTAAAAGTCTTTTTCAACACAAAATATAATTATTTGGAACATTATTAATGATAAGACTAGAAGGATTGCATGAAACTATATTGCATCCTACTAATTTTTATATTTAATTTTCTATTAAGTATTGGTTGTTGATTAAAAAATTTTAATCATTTTCCCTTATTATTTCACTCTGTGAGGGATCATATCCCACGTTTACTACAATTCAATAATAGTAATAATAGAAACACAGAAATCAAATATAGAATGGGACACAGGCCTTTCACAAGAGATGGATCCCACACATGTAGGTCACATCTCTTGTGAGATTATCGTGTTCAATTCTTTTTTTTATTAAGATTGTATCATATTTTGTGTTTAATTTTTGTATAAATAAATTTACTATTTCAAGAATAGGTGTGCATATTTTCATGTGAAGTAAACTTTCGATTGACTTGATCCACCCTTTATTTGGCGTCTATCGTCTAACCAAAGGTGAAGTTTGGCCACGAGATTGCACGTTAAACTCAATTTCGTTGCAAGGCAGTGACTTTTAACTAACTCGAATTTTACCTCCCGCAGTTCCTAATAAACAAATTAATAATAATTATTAAGTAATTATGGAGTGTCATGTAAAAATATTTATATGATACTACTATAAATGAAGAATCACAAAAATACATTAACCGATCTTTTTCAATTTTTCAATTACCAAATAAAGATGTTCATAAAATTTTACACTGTATTATTAATTGAGACAAAAATACCACATGATATTTTAGACATACTAAATAATTACCCAAAAATTAATTAGAAAAATGATTACACATTTATGATCAGTTAACATTACTCATCATTATAGACTATTTGCGAGTCTAACTGATTTCAAACCTTATGAAGTAAGAATTCAAATCCTCTAAAATTAAGTTGTTAATAGATGCACATTGTCATTTAGACTATACTTCAGTGTAGTGTGAGTATATATAGTCATATATTTTCTTACTTGTTTCGAATAATAAGGTTTATATAATTTATTAAACAAGTTAACTATGAAAGAGTTTGATACTATTAAGACAAATCATAATGTGAATGTCAATTAAAAAGTATACTAGAAAGCTTAGGAGCACGTAGTTGAATGGTATAAAGTGATAATTTCCCATAGTTTTGATCAAAATATTATATTTTTCCATCCTAAATAAAGAATCCGCAGCATAGTAACCATTCAAATCAAATTAAATTTCCTCTAAAAAATCGAATTAATTCAGAGTTCTTTATGCCGCGTTAAAAATTCATCACTTGCTAGTGGATGTACCAAACACGCAAACAAACACAGACGCAGCACCAAGGACATCTAGGCAACAGCATTTTCTCACCTCCCATGAAAAGTTCAATTTTTGTCAAATGCAACGGAGGGTAACAACACTCCTTTAGCTTACATCTGTACAATTTGTCACTCATTGCAAGTACCTGCCTGCACTGCTTAGCACCTCCCCTCCCTAGATATATAAATTATATTTCAAATTTTTTAAAAAAAATCCAAAAATTGCAATGTTACATTGGCCATATAGAGCAATGCTCTCTACAAGCCAGACATATTACCCAAAAATCTCCACTAGTTGAGGTGGCCTGTCAGTTCTTCATTTCATTATAAACAAATGATGGAAAATGCAAAATAGCCACATCATCCTTTCAAACATGCTATTGATTTCTCAAAAATACTTCGGCCACAGAAACAACCAGAGACACAGAATCAACACGAACAGAGGGGTGAATACGCCAATTTTAACATATTACCACCAATCTTACCACAAGCAAGTGTATAATTGAACTCTCCACAATTATTTGCACATTCAACTAAACAATTAATCCACCAATGATACCAATTGAGCAGTTCTAAACACACAACTAACAATTTAGTCAATTAGAGAGCAATCAATCAAGAGACTCCAAAGTTGACGTGTAGAAATCCTATGGAAAGAACAATCCCATTAAAGATGAAAACCATAATCCCAACACCCAGTAACCATACATCACTGCATCAAACAGTTGCAAGGCATAATTGAAAGATTTACAAACTCTTATCCAAGTTTTCCCTACAATTGAGCTCACCACAAGCTTAAAAAAGCTTGATCTTCTCTCCACAGCAGCCTTGATCCATCAAGCTCCATTGAGTCAACAATCACCATGAAGCATCAAGCACTAATCTCCTTTTCCCATAGCTCCGATACTCATAGGTACATGGTGTTGTGCTGAAGGTATATGGTTTTTTGCGAATTCAAACTCAATCTAGATGAATTGAATGATTCAAACCCATGATTTTGATTTCTAGATTGAAGAACATAAAGGATTCATCAATGGAGTCTTGATGATCGAGTTATAGAGCTCCTGTAGGGAGGGAAAAAAAAAAATTGATCCTAAGCTTCTACAACCGTCATCATAGATCTGAAAAACATGAGATGAGCATTAAAACTGATTCAGTGACAAGAAGATTAGAAAATGGGCCTGAGTAGTGCCTACAGCACTCGAGCTCATGTGAGCACTTGCAAGCGCTAGCCACAGCAAATCAGACACTCAAAGCTCAGGACAAGCACATGTCAAGCACTAGGCCGAGCATATCATGTGCTCAATCACAGGCCAAACACCTATCGAGCACTAGCCCCAGCAACTCAGGCGCTTGAGCTCAAGTCAGGCTCCTGTTGAGCATTTGTCACAGCATATCAGGCACCCGAGCTGCTGTCAAGTGCATATTGAGCGCTGCTCCCAGGAATTCAAGACAAAGGACCATTACCAATTTTGAAGAAAAATGTCTTTCCAATGCATAAAAGTACAGTCTTATAAATGGACTGGTCCCTAAGGCTGTGCTTGAATCATGACTTTGGGTAAAGATTTGGAAAGAGAAAAGAAAAAGGTGAGAGAAATATGAATGACATATATGCTAGTTTTTTTTTCCCATTTCCCTTTCCCTTTTAAAATCTCTATCCAAATTCATGATCCAAACATAGTGCAAAGGTGAGAGAAATAAGAATAGTGATGTGCACAGGTTAGGAACAAGTCATATACCTTGCTCAGCAACAGGACCAATGCATTATTTGCCAAAATGATACTTTCAAGTGGTGAACTCAATCATTCTAAGCGAACTAAAAACACCTACCAACCCAAAAACCCCAAGATTACAGACTTCCAAGGTTTTGATCATTGGAAATAAGCAACCTATCCTAACATATGAGAGATAACATATATAATGAAAGATATTGTTATACTTGTTGATGGTTGATTCTGTGCCCGAATTGTTGGTGGTGGCACCAAAAATGGGGGGAAAACAACTAAGAAATAAAAACGAAGAAGGTTGTGAAGAAATCCACTGCCCTTCTCCAATCTGACAGAATTATAATCAAGCATCTATTTGTGGCCCAACCAAAGCGAAGCAAATTTCTATACAGACTCACAAACAACAAAAAGTGTCTAGAGATTTAACTTCAAAATAATTCCATTTTAACAAGTTGACAGGGCTGCCTAAAGAAGAAAGATCACCTACAAATTTCAGCCATTCAGATCATAAGCACTGGCAAACTGGCTGGTTCGGCTGAGATGTTCCTTTGGAAGTTGGTTCACTGGTTCTGCTGCAGCTTCAGCAACACGAAAAATTGTAACTTTAAGCACAACCTCCCCCATCTTGATCAGCTCAAAGACACAAACATCACCCTCCTCCAACTTGTTAGTGGATACAAATTCAGGCCAACCTTTGCTTAACTTAGCTGAACCATCTCTCCACATGCACCGAACAGGCCACTTTTCCCCGCTAGAAACTTGAAGCGTTATGAATCCTGAAACCCCACCGAGATACTTTTCAGCAAAGGAGGCCGGCATATGCTGCACAGGAAAAGGAGTTTAAAAAAAGTAAAGAGTTTTTTTATTTGAAAATAAAAGATCAGGTACAACACAAATTAATGGCTCACCAAGCCAATTCCCTTGTATACATAGGACCGTCGCAAGATAACCCTGCAGAAAGGATATTCAGACTGAAACAATTTTGATGTGTTAAGCACTCTCTCTTTTTCTTCAGGAGTTACTACTTTCCACTTCCTCAAGAAAGTTCCACGACTTGTTTCAGTGCCAGGAATTTGTACTTCACTTCCGTGCTTAGCTGATAATTCACATTCATCAGTATTTTATCACATTAGTTATTATATGACAGAAATCAAGTCACAGAGGATTCCAGAATGAAAGGAGGATTTAAGGTTGAAGAGCTTACAAGGTCCGCTTTCTCGTTTTCTTTTTCGGGTTATTTCATGTCTTTGATTCAACGAATGCAATCTGTTTTCATATGCAGTTGTCATAAACTCAGTGTTACTACACTGAATACCTATATCTCGAGTGGATCGGGCTACTGACCTTCCAATAGCTACATGTAAGTTTCCTCCATTGGCCTTGTAATGGGAGTTTTTAAGATCAGCTCCATTGAAGTTACCTCCTGTATATTGAACATATGGAAACATCTTAGCAGCGTGACCCCTTGCTTCATCCGACACGGACCCATGTGAGTTGGAAATTCCAGTTCTGTTCATTTTGGCTTGAAACTCTACCATGCTATCAGCTTCTCTAATCCCTTGATGATCATAACTTTTACCAAGCTTTTGTTGATACAAAGTTTCGTAAAAAGCCTTGTTTTCCAAAGATGTAGGCGTTTGGCTACGGGAATTCAAAATTTCAACTGAGTCATCATCTGCTGCTCCTCCCTTATATGGTACTGAACACCAGTTGCCACTACTGGGCCCTTCAGAATTATTACATTGATATTTTATCTCAGCAGTACCCAAATCATATATATTCACACTGAAATTTGAATTCCCCATGTATATGAAGACTAAAAGATATCCCACACGGATAGATTGGTGTTTTACGAATTCATGCCAACCTTCAGTGAACCAAACCTTGTCGTCAATTACCTTTAATCCCACTTTCCAAGCACAACCATTAGGAGTTGTGAGAGTAGCAACAGCAGGAAAAACATTCCCAAGCTTCCTGACAAACTTCCCCGGGAGTCTCTGTGTGACAAAAATCAATTTACAACGTTTATTTCAATGGAAAAAATGAGATCAAGGAGAAATGTCCACAATGCATAATTACATTATCATGACAGTGAAGTAACAAAGCGCGTTAGACTACCAATTGGGAGTTAAGGCTGTCAATCTTGTCAAAGACAAAGTTTGATTATTTTCTCCCCATTGTTGGATATCTCACTTGAGTTGATTGTTTCTTCCCTGATATGGGTTTTTTCTTGTATTGACAATAGTGATTGTTGGCTCCTTGTTCAACTTTTCTTATATTATTGATTCTTCGGTTTGATGTATTTTCCAAGCTATTTATAAATAACTATTAGTGTTTCCAACCAACTAACAATTTTTTGGATTTTCCAGATACTGGACATCAGGACTTGAAAATGCATCAAATAAATTTTACAGAGCCGCTGATGTATGAAGAAATTTTACAAACAACACACAAATATACAAACTTTTTCATGAAGGAACAAAAGCTCCACCTAATTAACCCTAGTCCAAGAAGTTGACCTAGCTCAGCCGTGTTGTGTTTCTATTTCTGAACACAAAAGGGCAAAGAGAAGACACAAGATCCAATTTTGTTTTTTTAGGTCTTCTGACTTCAATTTTTCCCTTCAGGAAAAAAGGGCTAAATTTTCATCTTCATTAATAAGTTTATTTTCTTTCTGGGTTTCACGGCAACCAAACAAGTTCTGGGTTTTCTCTTTCCCTTTGAGAACAGTGCTTGACCAATAACAGGACAACAAAAGAGGGCTAATTTTTCTTCTTCAGTTTCTTTTAATTGGAAAACAAAAACAGTAAAAAGACTCCAAAAATAAGTTCTTCTTCTTCCTGGGTTTCACGGCAACCAAACAGGTTCTGGGTTTGAGTCTACATCTACCAACTCACCCATAGAAACATGAAAACACATACACTTTTTTTTTTTTTTTTTTGATCGGCATGAAAACACATACCCTATAAGAGACTATGAGTGAGAAAGATTAAATTACCAGTTTGTTGTCTTGAAGAATTGAAGAACCCATCATTCTATAGAAGATTGGAGACTTATTGCTCGCCAGAGAACTCGACCAACGGTAATCGGCGTCGGTTACTAAACCCTGCTGACCCATTTGATTCCCAGAAATTGGTCAGATTTCAGTAACGGTGATCGGAAATTGATGGGTCAATCAATCAATCCATCTTCATCTTCGTCTATGTGTTGATGTGCTTAGATTTTTATATGAATTGGGGTTTCGAAATGGTTCAGTTCATCACCATTGCATAAGTAAAGTTGGTTCTTTCTCTGCTAGCAAAATAAAAATTAAAAAAATTAAAAAAAAAAAAAAAAGAAAAAAAAAGTAAAGTTTGGTGTCCAACTGTGAACCTTCCTTTTTATATTACAAGACACATTACCCAATGAAAAAAAAAATTATAGGATGACAGGTACATTTGTGGGTCTCCACTACACTATGACCCTCTCTTTTTTTTTTTCTTTTTTTTTTTTTCACTTACTCGGTTGTAAAATATTAGTTTTTTATTTTATTTTTAAATTTTTTAAAAAATAATAAAAAATTATTATTTTTTAATTAATATTTTTAAATAATAAAAATAAAATAATATAAATTTACTATTTTTTTTCTTCTTTTAAATTTATTAATAACACAAAAGGTATAATTATGATAATTAATATTTTAAAAAAATGTATTATTGAAATGTAATTTTAAAAAATTAATATTTTAAAAATATAATAATTATACTATTAAAAAAATTAAGTTTTTAAAAAGAATCGTTATTTTGAGATGGAGGATTTTTTTTTTTTTTTTGAGAAATAAAAAATTAACAAATTATAAATTAAATTTAAACTTTTAACTTTTTAATTTAAACTTTCAATTTTAACTATTTATTAGTTATAAGTAATGGAACAGAGGCAATTTATACAATATAATTACTATTTTTTTGTCAGTGATGCTGTACAGCAACCGTGGTTATTCAAAACAAAACAAAAAATAACAAATTATAAATTATAAATTAAATTTTAACTTTTTAGTGAATAGGAAAAAATAAAGAGGGGGTGATGGGCAACAGTAAGAGTAATTCTATTTACACACTATTATTTTTTTTTATTTATATTATTTCTTTAAAAAAATTATTAGATTTCTATTTTTCAATCAAATTATCAACACATTTATCCCCTTTCTCTCTCTCTCTTTCCCTCTCAAATCAATTCTAACTTTTGCCACTGTCAGCCATCGGTAGCCACCTCTCTTTCTTCCAATCATCACCACCTTCATAGCATTCCTCTTCTCCTGTTGGTACCATTTCATCGCCCTTTTCTAACCCTCGCCGGCGCAGCCACCACCAACCCCTCTCCCAGTTTAGTCTACTCTCTCCAGTCCGATCGTGCCTCCCCAGCTCCATCGTCCACCTCTCTGTTGTCCACCAACATTCTCCACCCTCTACAACTAGCCCCACCTCCCTCCTTTTCAACCTCAATATCTCCCGCAGCCCATTCCGCAACCCCCTTTCTTCTTCTTCTTCTTCTTATTCTTCAAACCCTAGATCTAGTAACCCAAACCCTTCTTCTTTTTCTTGCTCAAACCCTAGATCTAGAAACCCAACCCAAATCCTAGCTGGATAAGGGATGGATCATGACAGAGGGTTATCGAAAGGGGTTGTTGGCAATGGAGGACTACAGCGTTATCATCTGGAATGAAAGGCTAGAAGGGTTGCTGGCAATGATGGTGGCGAAGGTTGATGGTCATTTGCAATTAAGAGAGAGAGAGAGAGAGAAATCGCAGGTGGAAGAGAAATCGCGAACTAGCGATCGCAACTGAATGGAAAAAAAGTTATAGCAGCAGTAGCGAAAGAAGAGAACAATAAGGGACTAACAAAAATAGGCTACGATAAAAGGAAGAGATGTTGGAGAGGAGGAAGCAACGACAGGAGGAGGAAAGAGGTTGGGGAGGGACAGCAGTCGTAGGAGGTTGAAAGAGACTGAGAAGGGAACGACGCCGGTGAGAGGCAGTTTTTGCCCAACAATGGTTAGGGTTAGGATTTGTTGGAGAAAATAAGGATAGTTTAGTATTATCATAAAATTATTTGTGTGCATTGAGATAAAATTAAAAGTTGTAATTTGTGTATGATGTGAACTGAGTAAATGAGGTATACTAAGACAAGTAAAGGTGTGTAAATAGAATTACCCAACGGTAAGGGTGAGAGATGGTTGTCAATATTAATAAAGTAGAAAAAAATAATTATTAAATTATCCATATTGTCCGTTCTCTGTATTGAAACAAATCAGATGATTAAAATTAATATCATTTTAAAAATATATGTTTAAATTAAAACAATTAAAATGTTAGAATTTGATTTATTATCGTGGTCAAACATGATATTATTTTTAGAGTCCAATTTGTCTCCAGTTGGAGATCAATATTGGACCCAGCAGTCCATACTGTGGGCCCATTTTGGGTCCCGGTTCGATGATTCGAATTATTCACATTTTAGAATTTGTTAAGTATATCATCTATGTAAAAAATCAAATCGATCGGATAACGGTAACTATGTGTTCGAATCAGTTTTATATGAACTGTTTATTTTTTACCGTCCTTTTTTTTATATACAAAACTGATTCGAACATGTAATTACCGTTATCCGATTGATTTGATTTTTTACATGAATAATATACCCAACGAATCTTAGAATGTGAACTGCTTGAATCATCAAAACGGAACCAAAAAATGAGCCCATTATGCGAATTGTTAGGTCCAATCTTAATCTCTAACTAGAGACAAACTGAACCCTTTATCTTTGTGTATACATATATATATATTTTTGTATACTTGATACAAATAAATTGGGCGGATTATACATATATCTTGTTTAATTATTATTAAATATCATCGTACCTTAAAACAATTATAACACTGAAGTATTTTGCCTATAAAAAGTACACAAAGAAGTATATATATATATTTTTGATAGCTAATGCATATTCTAATAATACTTTTTGAGGTAGTTTTGAGAAGATAATTAAAAATTTATTTTTTTACTCTTTTTTTTATAAAAAAAATATGTTAAAAGTGTAAGAGATAATACGATCAAAAAAAATAAAAAATTAAGAAGTGAGTTTTAACAGACTTTTCAAAAAGCGGCTTCTGTTATTTGTCACATAGGTTAGAGAGTGAAAGTATTTATCTAACGTCTCTTATGCATAGTCTGTTGGAGTATTAAAATTGTCATTTCACGTAATAAAATATATCTAACAAGGGCAATGTAGGGAGCTTGTCAGAATTGCTCTTATAAACTTAACTGGGTAAAATGCCTAATAAATTAAAGGCTCCATTTTTTGTTTTTACTTCTTTTTTTTTTAATATCATTTTTTGTACGATCATGCTACGTAACTCGAAACCGTGGCTCAACACCAAAACGACGTCGTTTTGGTGTCGATTTTTTTTTTTTTTTTTTCTTCTTCCCTGGTTTTCTTACAGAACGCAGAAGAAGAAGAAGAAGAAGAAGAAGGAGGGAGAAGAAGAGAAGGGAGGAGGAGGAGGGAGGGGAGGAGGAGGAGGAGGATGGAGGGGAGGGGGCCATAAAAACCGGTTTGAGGAGGAGGGGAGGCTGGGCAGACGACAGGGCTGCGATGGCGGGGCTGGAGGAGGAAGGCGAGGACGACGGCAGGGCTGGGACGGCGGGACTGGGCTGCGACAAGGACGACCCACGGCGGGCAGACGACCCACGGCGAGGAGGAGGAAGGCGAGGACGGCGGGCAGACGACCCTCTCCTCTCTCAGACGACCCTCTCCTCTCTCTTTCTCCCTCTCCCTCTCCCTCT
Source organism: Camellia granthamiana (assembly GCA_036172215.1). Taxonomy (NCBI): domain Eukaryota; kingdom Viridiplantae; phylum Streptophyta; class Magnoliopsida; order Ericales; family Theaceae; genus Camellia; species Camellia granthamiana. Next base: position 142,944,175 of record CM069908.1, on the reverse strand, counting down.
CCCTCTCCCTCTCTTCCTCTCTTGATTTCGAGCCAAAATTCGAGCCTCAACATTCGAGCACTCGATCATTTTCCTTTTTTGTATTTTATAAACAAAAACATTAACAAACTTCACAACTTGCAATTATGATGTTCATTTTTTGTGCCCAAAAAAAAAGAAAAAAATTGATATTTCCTAAAATTAAGTTATTTTCAAAAACAAATTGCTAAACTATTTTTCAGGTTTTAAAGAGTAAAATGATATTAGTACTTTACTTTTTAATTCACACTTTGTTTGTGAGAGAGGTAAAAGACAAATAAAGAAGTAAGTGAAAATTAAAAAGAATCCTAATATGTCATTACTCATTTTAATTTAAAGACTATTTGATCCCTTATAATTAATGCCAGCTGTATTGATTAAGACCAAGGATTAGAAGCTGAATATAAAGGGCTCTAAACAAAAGCCTACCCAGGGACTCATCTATAACCTTTCATGCAATGATGCAACATTTTGGCCAAATGTTGACAATCAGATGTTTTTTGGATGAAAGATACTATAGACGATTCTAATTTTTATTTTTATTTTAATGCAATTTATTAGCACAAAAATAAATATTATTCATAAAATGATAAAAATAATACCACCGTCGAAACAACTTAATAAACTAGTTTGAATGTTAGAAAGAGTAATATGATCATTATAAATTTTTCTTAGAGGAGAGAGATAGACCTAAATTAATATATAACCCTTATGTTGTATTTATATTGTATTTGAATCATAAATTTAGTTACCAATTTGGAAAGGAAAAGGAAATGGGGAAAAAAATTTAACGTATATTTTATTTTCATGTCTATCATCTTTTTCTTAATTTCTATCCAAATCCATAATCAAAACACAATCTTAATAGAGTGATTTTACCTAATTGGGACACAATAGTTTGATTTAATTTAATATTTTACTATAAAATTGAGAATGATTGTCTTAAGGGTACTTACGTGTAAGTCCTAATAAGTGGATTTATTGTCTAATATGTCTTATGGAAAAAATTTGTCATAAAAAAATGTCACTAATTGTAAGTTTTAGACAATTTATAAAAATCATAACAAAAAAAATCATTAATTGTTAATTTTTAGCGACGTATGTAAAAAATTGTCACAAAAAAATATTTTTAGTGACAATTTTACCAAGACTTATTTTCAATAGGACTTTATGAGAATTAAGTCTAACTATTATGACCTATTGGTAGTTTACCCTTATCCCCTAATTAGGGCTGTTGTTAGTGTTAATAAGTTATGTAATTAGATTATAAAAGTGAATTAAAATGTTAAAAAATGTTTTGAAATATATGAAGAGTGTATTGAGATTATTAATCTTTTGGCATTTAGTATTTCTTATTGACAAATGACTGATATTACTAAGACCCTTTTTATAATTTTTAAAATATACTACGTGCTTGTTTGGTGTAACTTAAAAGCTGCTTATTTCAGCTTTTAGCTTAATTCAAATTATTTTGATGTGTTTGGTTTAGTTTATAATTTATAACTTATAACTTTTTGGAAGTCAGAAATCAGCTTATTCTTTGAGTGGGGCAGAAGATGCTTAATTTATAAGTTATAAATCAGTTTATATTCATAGTTATAAGCTATAAGCTGTTTAGGCATAAGCTATAAGCATTTTCCCACAGCTCTACCAAACAGGCCTACATACTCTAAATTTTAGAATTTTTTTTAAATGCCTTTTATTTGGTGATTTTCTCCTTACTATAGATCTATTTCTATTTTTTTGCAATTTCAACCAATTTTCACCTCAATTGATAGAGGTTCAAAGACCAAAACATAGGTTTAAAGTGATTTTTTTTTTTGACCAAAAAAAAAAAAAAAACATTAAAAAAACATTTGCCTAATGAACTTCAACCCTTATTATGGCACTGTGACAAGGACATATATGCACACTGGTTTTGAGCGTGCATGAATAAAATAATGTTGCAGTACTGCTTCTATTAATATTTAATTCTGAATTATTAATTACAAAGTTAGTCCATAGTTTATTATAGATCATAGCTATTTGATTAAAAAAGCAAAAAAAAATCAATAGATCAAACAAGTAAACAAGTTTTCATCATTGAACACCTAATTGAATTTTTTAAAGATATTTAAAATTTGTCAAGATGCTAAAATCATTTGTCCGGACACTGAAGTCTAAAATCAATTATTTGTTAATGATTATTATTATTATTTTTTTGAGTTCTCTGAATTTTGAGAGAATTTTTTTATTTGATTTGGTTTTCAAATATTGTTTTCTGATTTTTTTGTTTTTCATGATTTTTTATATTTGTTAATATTTATTATTTAAATTTTAGATGTTAAAAAATAAAATATATGTAAAAAAATATGAAACAATTCACTAAAAAAATGACCATGTCTCCCTTTTTTTATTTTTAATATTTTTTTCATAGTTTAGTTAATATTTTTTATTTTTTAAATATATTTATAAGGTGTGTTTAAAAAATAAAAATAATAAAAAAATATTTTTTATTAAAAATTAAAATATATTAAAAATAATTTTTTAAAAATCAAATCAAACAAATCGAAATAGCACACAGTTGCATACAACCATGTGGGGTCAACTAAGATTGGACGGATGGATCGTTGTTTCGGATCTTGTTATCAGAGGAAGATGAGAGTTCTTCGTTAGTATATAAATCATGTATATTACTCCTGTGTATCCCTAATCTAATGTTGTCGTCTTCATTGTAAATAGAGAAACAATAATTTTGACATAGTTCGTATTTTACAAAATTCCGACTTACAAACAAAATATTATTTTCTATCCATTTTTTTACTTCTTCATTTAAAAAAGGAAATGAATTAAAGGGGCTAGTATATGGGGGCCTCTCTCGTTTGTAGTGATCCCTCGAAAACGTTTTTAATTTAAGGTATTTTGTGACGTAATCGGAATGACATCTTTCTTTGCAGAGTGCAAAGAATTGTTCTTCCGTTTCTGTTTCTGCAAGTAATCCCCATCAGAGTTCGTCTCTGTTCTTTAAAGGACTTTTCCCCTTAGATAAAAATTCTCCCCATTCTACGAAGTCGGCCCATTTTTGTGTACACTGTTGACTTGCTGTTAAAGAGTGAAGTTTTTCCATGTTTGGATGATAAATTATGCCGTTAGTTTCAGTGAGATTAAAAAATCTCGGGTTGGTGGTTTGGATCTTACTTGTACATTGAACCATGGCATGAAAGTGAAGGTTTCCATCTTTGTGGAACTCCCTTGCGACAAGTATGTAGTATAACTGATAGGCTAGTTGGAGAAGGGATTAAAGGAGTTCTAAGTGTTGTTCTTTTAGACAAGGGCATTGTGGGTAGGTGAGGAAAACATTCTTCGCATATAAACGGAAAGACGTTTGGCAAGGCATTTTATAGAGGTAAACAGTAAACTCACACCAGCTGTACATGGGCACTTTATTAGTTAAAAAATCTAGTGTGAATGGTGTGAGTAATGTGATTACGGGGTGCTGTATTAATATTATTAGCGCCCCCCTCCTGTTGATTTGAGTTGTTCATTGTTGTACTTGTGGACACATATATAGATGGGGTTAAAAGGAAGTCACACTCAGATCTAAGTATGAATGGCGTGAGTATTTTTGATTGGCATGAGTATTTTTGATTTCTTTATCAGGTAATGAGAAAAACTTTCCACTAGAAACTTTAAAATTTTGAAAGGAAAAATAATACCCTCACTATCATTTTTATTTTTATTTTTTACTTTTGTTTGTGTTGCCTTTCAGTGGTAAGTTTTTAATTTTTTTTTAAAGAGTATTTTAAAAAGTTTAAAAATTATTATATATGTGGACAGGTCACGTGTTAGGATAAACTTATCATGTAATTTTCTTTAAATTTCCTGTTAACTCGCGTTATAATTTTTTTTTTTAAAAAATAAATAATTTAAAAAAATTAAATTGTTTATACATATTTTAATATATTTTAAGGGTACAAGTCTATTTTTGAAATTTTTATATAGATCCAAACTTTAATCTTTTGGCTCAAAAAATGTACTTGTCTGCTCAAATTCTATCTATATATGTCCAAATCTCATAAATTTATACATTAACAATGTTTTGTAATTCAAAATTTCATAATTCGAATAGTTCGAATGTTTCAAAACGATGTTATTTTAATATTCAAACCACACAAATTTAAATTATCAAACATTTTTCTTTATATATCTTACCTATTTTTCTATAAATATATATATATCTATATATATGTATAAATAGTACTTATCAGTACATATATAGTTTATCTGTCCAATGTCAGTCATATATCCACATTACAACTATTAGCCGTAACAATGTTTCCCATCAATCTTCTGGCAATTTCTAGACATATCCTTATCACCAAAAAAAAATTAATCATTGGACTCAATACCGTATTTTCCTATAAATATAGACTTTTTATAAGTAAACTCTTTAATGTCACTTGGCATTTAGTTAAAAAAATTAAAAAATTAAAAAATTAAAAAATCACAATAAATTGTTACATAATTTTTTTTACTTTTTCATATATCTTTTCATATAAATTTTTAAAACCAATTAAAATAGATAATTTTCAAAGGAGACCTCTATTTTAAATAAATCAAAAAAGGAAGTACATAATATTTCAAGAAGAGAAAGTGGGTGCGTTCCCAAACAGGGTTTGCTTGAGATCATGATATCAGCAGAGCACACACGAGGCAGAGAGAGAGAGCAATGAACCAATTTTCAACGGTCATTGACCGTTATTTTTCCCGCCAAAGGTGTCCCCGTCTCAATTTCAACACATTCCATAATCATCATCATCGTTTTGGTTCGATTCAACGATCATATCTCCAACCCACTTCACACGCTTCAATCCTTCAAGAAGTGAAAGAGCTAATAAAGCCACTTCAACAAGTTCATGCCAACATAGTCACCTCTGGTCTCTCTCAAAACATCTTTCTTTCCAACAGATTAACGAATTCATACGCTTCATGCGGACTCCTAGACGACGCTGATCAGATTTTCCATCGAATTCCCTGTAAAAATGTAGTTTCTTGGACGATTCTGATATCTGGGTATGTGAAAAATAGCCTTTTCGTCGAAGCCATTGATGTCTTTCGCGCAATGGTGGTAATTAGTGGCTTACAACCAAATGCAATTACGATTTCAAGCATTCTACCTGCTTTTGGCAACGTGGGTTTGATCCAGATCGGGAAATCGGTCCACTCTTTTTGGATTCGACACGGTTTTGGAACAAATGTGTTTGTGGAAACCGCCATGGTTGGTATGTATTCGAAATTTGGATGCACAAGTGTTGCTCGGCAATTGTTTGATAATATGTCGGAGAGGAATACTTTTTCGTGGAATGCTATTATTTCGGGTTATTCTGGTCATGGGTTTGGTGAAGAAGTGTTTAGACTTTTCAGTTTGATGCGGAGAGATGGGTTTTCTACAGATTGTTTTACAATAATGAGCTTAATATCAGCTGCTTTAAGTATAGAGGGTTCACGGGTAGGAGTGGAAATCCATAGTTTTGCAATAAAAACCGGGTTTAATAACGATCAACTTGTTAGGACTGCTTTGATGAATATGTATGTAAATGAAAAATGCATTGAGGATGCTTATTTGATCTTCAATGAAATGGTTGCGAAGGATGTGGTTGCTTGGACCTTGATGTTAACAGGGTTTTCAAGTGGTCAGTATTGGAACAAGGCCATAGAGCATTTCAATGAGATGATGAGATTAGAAGAATTAGAATTGGATTCCGTTGCTTTGACAGGCATTCTGTCGAGCTGCTGCAGTTTAGGAGCTCTGCAGGAAGGCAGACGGGTCCACGCATTGACAGTAAAAACAGGATTTTCACATGATATGTTTGTGGGATCTGCTATAATAGACATGTATGCAAACTGTGCAAATTTAGAAGAAGCAAGAATTTTTTTTCAAGAGATGGAGGAAAAGGATGTGGCATGCTGGAACGCTATGATTGCTGGAAATGGGATGAATGGGTATGGTAATGATGCGATTGATCTCTTTTTGAGGATGAAAGGTTCAGGCATTAATCCAGATGAATCGACTTTGGTGTGCATCTTGTGCGCTTGTAGTCACACTGGGATGGTTGATCAAGGACTTCATATTTTCAATCATATGGTTGAAAGTTGGAATATAGTTCCTAATTCAAGGCATTATGCTTGTGTTGTTGACCTTCTTGGCCGTGCAGGGCGATTAAGTGATGCTTATTCATTGGTTAATAGCATGCCATTGAATCCAGAGTTTGAGGTTTATTGTGCCTTGCTTAGTGCCTGTAAAGTCCATGGCAATATTGAGTTGGGGATTGAAATTTCAGAGAAACTATTTCAGTTGGAGCCAAATGATGCTGGTTACTACGCATTGCTCTCAAACATGTATGCTTTGGCAGGAAACTGGGAGGGTGTGAAAATGACTCGAGTGTCATTGAGATCAAAAGGACTAAAGAAGGACCCGGGTTTTAGTTCAATTGAGATAAATGGAGAATTGTACACATTCATGGCTGGACAGAAGGATCATCCCCAATACTTTGAAATTGATGGGCTATTAAATTACATGATACTAAAAATAAAAGAAGTGGGTTATGTCCCTGACACAAAATTTGTACTTCAGGAATTGTCAGATGACGTGAAGAGGGATATCCTATATCATCACAGTGAGAAGTTGGCTATTGCTTTTGGATTGGGAGAACAAAGCCTGGAACAATCATTCGGATCACAAAGAATCTCCGAGCATGCAATGACTGTCACTCTGCAAGCAAGTTGATTTCCAAAGTTTTTGAAAGAGTTCTTCTTGTTAAAGATGCTAAACGCTTCCATGTTTTTCAAGATGGAGTTTGTTCCTGCAAAGACTATTGGTAACATTAAGAACGTTGATATATATTGATAATGAATTCTTTTATCCAGTTATCAAGCACATTCTTTCAAGTTTGTAGCCTGATAGAATGATGCATTTGTTATTCATAAATTTGTGGTCAAATGCAGGGGAATGATTCAGTCATCCAAGGTATAATTATTGAATTATCCTATTAAAAATCAGTATTCATTTCAATGCTTAGTCTGGTTTATGGCAGTGTTCTGATCTGAGATTCATAGTTTGGATCTATTGTTTGTGCCAGATACTGGGTCTAGTATGCTCGGGGATTAACCCGAAAGTTACAAGATCTGGAGGAGAATATAAAGAAGGTGCAATTCTTATTTTACAATTCTAAGATGGTAAATATGATCCGTTTCACTAAAATATTGAACTTTGTTGTGTATACTGGCTGTTTACAGTTGATGGTTCTTGGCAATTTTTGCAGTTTTGGGGTCTTTGGTTGGATCTTTACTATACTTCATTAAGGTATTATCATTACAAGACCAGCATTGTTTCAGTTTGAGTTGAACTGCCACTTGAATGCCTTTGGAGGATTTCATGGTAACCAACACCACAAGACACTATAGATACATAAAATCATTTGATACATATAGAAATATAGATGCATCTATATATAATACTAGATGGAGTGGAGGAATTAGAGAGTTGTCATAGATGAAACACTATCCAGGAGAAGAAAAGTAAAGAAAATAAGTAAGTAGATAAATTGTTGTGTTGTTCTATTTAATGTAAAGGAATTGACTCAAGTAAAAATACAAGTTCAATTACTTTACTACTATTGTTTTATATATCCGCATGCGGGTATATCTTTTGAGGTCTCGGGCCATTAAGAATGATGGTGGGATTGTCCATCATCATATTTCAGTTTGTCGCAAGACTCACAACATGGTGTCAGCATAAGACAGTGTTAAAAAAAAATATTTGTTACACCGGTGAACTTCTTAAGTATGTTTTCGTCGCTGATGTCTATAGTACACACATAAGTTTTCTTTCTGAAATACTAACTGATAAAAATAACATAGTATACATATTATTGATACATCCAAACCTTTACATTCCAACACCTATGTTTTAAGTTATTTGTTAAAAAGGATAGAATTACAATGCATTGCGCGTGCATTGTCACTAGTAAAAGAAAAAAGGGAGATATATATTTATAACAACCATAGAATCACTTATCCACTGGCTATTATTGTGGGAGATATTTGAGGTGATCGGTAAAATAAAAATTGTCCTACCTGACCACAACACTGGGGTGATGGTTACTATAATTAGAATATTCGTGGGTCTTTTGTTACATCCATTATGAATGTGTAATCATAGTAAATGACATATGGTGAAACCACAGAGTAAACTTATTAAGTAGCAATTAATGACCGGTATAAAACTAACCACTTATCTACCCTAAAAAAAAGAAGAAAAAGAAGCAAATAATGACCTAAGACTACAAATGATAATGTATATATAATGTACCGACCATGACATCACACAAGGAATAAAATCACAATGTTACATCACATGCATTGACTAACTTCTTTACTACAATTCAGCTTTCAGAATGCATAAAAGTTTATTTCTGCAACCAAGTATTGTTCAACTTGACACGCAAAACAACTTAAAAAAGAGAGAAAAAAAATATATATATATATATCAAACTTTGCATAGTTCACATTTCTGATAGAATTATAGTTCGCAGCTAACCTTATAGGGTTAGTGCGAGAAAAACAAGGGTAAAATCACGGGTCAATCAGCCACTTCTTGAGCATTTGCACACTCAACTTCGATAACTCGGAAGACATGGACCAGCATCTCCTTTTCCTTTATAAGCTCAAATATGCATACATCACCTTCCTTGAGCTGGTTTGCAAGGACAAAAGAACGCCACCCTTCAGAAAATTTGTGCCTCCCATTGATAAAAAGTACAGTCACATTCCAATCTTTCCCTTTTGAATCCCACAGGACAATGTGCGATTTATCTAGAGGAAAGTGCACCACAGAGAAGGGCTTGTCGATGGGCTGCATTAATCATTGATCAAGGATTTCAGATAAGTAAGTTCTAGGAATTCAGTAAAAGGAGACAAACGACCCCACACACGGACACATGCATACACACAACACAGCTAGTACAAATTTAGGATCACAAATTTTATGGCGTGTTCTTTTTTCCTTTTTTTGGTTCTTTGTTAAGTAGTGATAAATTAAGTATAGCGAACCCTTTTAGTGGCTTCGACTTTGATAAATTACACTCGAATAGGATATAATGCGAAAGTCCTTACTGCATAGTGATAAATGTGCTTGTACAAAAGGAAGGTTGGACTAAGATGCTCAATTCTTATCATCCATGATAAAGAGAATCAGAGCCAGGTGCTCTTATTTGATGTGCAGTTTGGGCAGCCAGGTCCTTGGGAAAAAAAAGAGAAGGTAATTATGTAGTTACTCAGTAATATGATCAAATATAGGAGACTAAGATTGAAACGCTTTTTAAAAATTGTTCCGTGTTGACATAAGCAAGAAAGGCTATGGAGGTGGTGGCGAGATTTTAATTCCTTGGCACAACTTGGAAGTTATAGAAAGGTTCATTGGGTTCCCCCCAATTCTATGATCTGCTTGAAACACACAGATTTCCACTAAAAAGAAGCAAGAAAAAAAATTGATGCCTATTAGGCCTAACTTATTAGACTAAGAACAGTAACTAAAATGCAAGGAAGGATTGGGGATATATATATAAAGAATGAAGCATACTCACCAGAAAAAACATTTTATGCACATCATAATATTGTAGGCAGCGCTTGTAACAAGGAAATTTGGAGACAAATGAATCAGCTTTTGCCAGAACTCTAGCTCTTTCTTCTTCAGTTGGAGGCCGCATTGTCTGTGAATGCTGCTGCTCCTGTTTTTCACATTTTCTTTTCTTCCTTTTGCTGTTGTCTTTCTCCTCTTCATTCATCTTGAGCTGTGAATCTGCTTCCCTTGTTGGCTCTATTTCTTGCCCTTTAATATTCCTTTTGGTGTGCTTGACCTTCCGTGAATGGTGTTTCTCATGTGTTTCACTCTTTCTTTTCTTCCGTTTGCTATTAACTTCTTCCTCTTCATTTACTTTAAGCTGTGAATCTGCTTCCTTGATCGTTGGGTACACTTTTTTCTCTTTAATCTTCTTTTTGGTGTGCTTGATGTTCCGCAAATGGTGTTCCTTGTGTATTTTACATCTCTTTTTCTTCCTTTCCTTGTTGTCTTTGTCCTCTTCATTCACCTTACTCTGTCTATCTGATTCCATGATGGTTGGGTCCATTTCTTTCTCTTTAACCTTCCTTTCGGTGCGCTTGATCTTCTTAAATTTCTTGACCCCTATTAATTATGACAGGTAAAGCTCAAACAAGTTCCTTCTAAAGCATATGCAATTCAAGATTCAAATACTAGCCTATGTGTGTGTCTATGCAATGCATAAATGAATGATCACATTACATGTGCTTAAAATCCAAATGATAGTAGATTTTAATTTTTTTAGTTATCCCACACATTGACATTTTTGGGTGTATGCAGGTGCAAATGTTTCCGTCTGTGCTGCTTTGTGCATGTGAGGTTTCAGAATATTAAATACACTATACCTTGAGCATATTTGCAAGATTTTGATTGGTGAAGTGGATCATCTTTCTTTATTGGTCTGCCACGTTTTCTTTTTCTGCTTGAGGCAGCTTCGAAAGTTTGTTTGCAAGGTTCCGGCTGACGAAGAATAAGGGTATCATTTGCTTTGTTCTTTCTTAAACTGCCAGATGTCCTTTTCTCAGTGGAGGCAGCTTCGGAAGCACATTTGCAGGACTCAGACTTATGAAGATTAAGGGCTTCAACTGCTTTGTTCTTTCTAGGTCTGCCAGGCCTCCTTTTCTCATTGGAGGCAGCTTTGGGAGCACATTTCCAGGGTTCCGGCTGACGAAAAATAAGGGTACCATTTGCTTCATTCTTTCTTAATCTGCAAGATGTTCTTGTCTCAGCGGAGGCAGCTTTGGAAGCACGTTTGCAGGACTCAGACTTATGAAGAATAAGGGTATCAACTGCTTCGTTCTTTCTTGGTCTGCCAGGACTCCTTTTCTCATTGGAGGCAGCTTTGGGAGCATGTTTCCAGGGTTTTGGCTGACAAAGAATAAGGGTACCACCGATTGCTTCGTTCTTTCTTGGTCTGCCAGGCCTCCTTTTCTCATTGGAGGCAGCTTTGGGAGCACGTTTCCAGGGTTCCGGCTGACAAAGATTAAGGGTACCACCAATTGCTTCGTTCTTTCTTGGTCTGCCAGGCCTCCTTTTCTCATTGGAGGCAGCTTCGGGAGCACGTTTGCAGCGTTCCAACTTATGAAGAATAAGGGCATCAGTTGCTTCGTTCTTTCTTGGTCTGCCACATCTCCTTTTCTTGTTGGGGGCAGCTTTGGGAGCACAGTCGAAGGACTCGGACTGATGAAGGTTAATTGGATCAACCTTCTTTCTCCGTCCTCCACATTTCCTTTTTCTAGTGGGTTCTGGATTAATAAGTTCTGAGTCTTTTGACTGATGAAGGTGAAGAGAATCGATTTCGTTCTCCGCCGATGTTCCTTGTTTAGAGGTGTCAGCTCCCTGATGTTTACGGGTAAAAGATGCGCTGGCTCTCTCCAATCCATTCACATCATAAATTTGCACGCTGAAATGTAGATTTCCATCGTATCTAAAGATTAAAAACTCGTCTTTAACTACTTTGTGATTTCTTACGAAGTCTGACCAACCATCTTGCAGATAAGTGCCATTTTCCTTCTTACGTAACACAACGGTCCAAAGGTCACCAGAAGGGCTCTTCAGAGTTGCTTTGTTAGCCACTTCATTCACTAGATGGGTCATAAAGTGCGGTGGGATTTCCTGCAAGTAATGATTGCAAAGAAAGGAGGAGAAGATAGAAATTGACAGCTTCTGAATAAAGTGAACACACAAACATAAAGCGGTAAGTTTCACCAATTACAATATTACTATTTAAAGATCTTATCATATATTGATCATGTATTTCTTCATTGAAATATCATGTGATTAGCAATCAATAACTTGCAAAGTAGATTTATATATGGTGCCTCTATTTATGATTAATTTATGCAGTGATTTGCGTCAACTTTACCTATGATAGCCATGCATCCAATTAGGGTTATAAGTGTTCTTTATAGAAATCTTGAACCTTCTTGATTCACAGCTAAGACATTTTAAACATCCGGGGAAAATCATTAATTATGGCTAAACTATCATTATCACTCACACAAAAATGCACATAGCGTCATATGCTGCCATTATAAAGTTACTGTTAAACAAATCTAAGAGTACAGTTAATCTTGGTGTTTGAAAAATGCAACACAGATGTCAAACTCGAGTCACCATTAATGACGCAACACGGTTTGAACAGTTATGAAACTTATAAACTGAACTGTGGGGTTCCAATGACTGATAAAAAGCAGAATTGATGGCCCATTTCTAAATTGAAGATTAGTCCTCCTGAATTTCTAATTGTACTGTTTTTAATAAATTGAGACAGATACCCGATCCGTGTGCAGAAATGACGGTTATTACCATTATTTGAAAAATAAAATAAAATGAATAAAAAACTTAAAATATCAAAATTTGAAATAAAAAATCTAGACAGTTGCATAGGGTAACTTGGGAATGAGAACATGTATGATATAGCTTCAAAACATGTTATGAGGATAGTTGTCAAATCGGGATTCAAATCCTAAATCGAGATGGTTTCGTACCGAATCGCGAATCAAATCGAATTGTGAATCGTAAAGATTCGGTCACTTTTTCTATATTACTTAGAAAAATATATCTACACCCTTGAATGTTAAATATATCTTATAACTATAAAATATTTAGACTTAAATCAATGAAAATGTTATTTTTAATGATTGTCACATAGTTTAATAGGTAAGAAAGATTCTTATGTAAGATCACCATCTTACATTTTTCTCATTTTTTTGATATTTCTTATCAACCATTCTTAATAAAGATAGTAAACAAAAACAAACTCTCAATTTTCAAAGTAATAATAATTTAACAACAATGTTAATATTTAAACAATAAGCATATATACTTTTCCAAGTAACAATGACCAAATATCAAAATTATTTAAGATCTTTTATTTTAAAAGCCTAAAACTTTTTAAAAAGTATAACTGAACTCACACATGTAATATTCAACTATACTTAATTTGATAAAATAATAATAGGTAATTCATGATGTAAATTACTTTAATCTTAAAGCAGATATATTTTGATTTTTTAAGAGAAAAAAATGAAAAAAAATGTTAAAAACATGTTAGGTTTAACTGAATCTGATTAGATCCTATTAAAAACTCCATGATCACTAAAATGACAACAAATCATATATATGTATTGGTTATTTTGGTACTAAATGTTATTAGAAATTGTATTATGTCATTTTCATGACAAAGATGGAGAAAAAAATAGTTAAAAATATGTCGGACACAATAATTTCGAGAATTGCATGAATCGTAAAAAGTGAATCGAATCGTGAATTGATTGTGAATAGTGCGATTTACTATAGATTTACTTCCAAAATAGATTTATCCATAGATTCGTATCAATTTTGCAAAAATTGCGAATCAAATTGTAAATTGAATCACGAATCATAACAGAGGTTATGAGTTGTGTGATTTATGTAATTGAACAGATATAAGAAAAAGTAAAAGAGGATTCAGTGAAATCCTACATCAATCTATTATACACATTAGGGTAACAAATCATTTTAATCGCTTTTTTTTCTTTTTCTTTTTTTCCCTTAACAGTTAACAGAATGAAAAGAAAGTACCCAAATTGGCCATATATATATATATATATCTATATCTATATTAAGCTTTGACAAAGAATCAAAGCAGAAGAAAGCAGATCTACTACCATTGAAAGAATTCAAGCATGCATGCATTGAAATTTTTTTTTAAAAAAACCAAAATTTCTGATTATCAAAGATCAAAATCAATCTATGAAACTGCTCAACCACACATGCCTAACTAAAATCTATGTACAAGAACTCCGAAAAAATGCTATAAATTCAAACTTCATATGATATATGGATCATACTCTGAATAAATCTGCTCTATACATTTCATTTTCAGATTTTTTTTCTTTTGGATGTGTAGAGAAGAAGAAGATCTAACTTACCAACTCCACACTTGCTGAACCTTTGATGATCTTGTAGAAGGAAGGTCCATCATCTGCAAACACACTCTTGAAATTTTTTCTCACTGGTACAAACTCCATGGTTGATGTTGCATGTGAGCTTCAGAGGGTTTTGGGAGGAGGCAGGGATGAATATATATGTATGATGAGTTGTCAAGACAGCTTAGGAAGAGGGACAGAACAGGCTTATGTAGCAAGCAAGTGTGTTGCCAAGTGTTGAATATATATACATGTGTAATGTATAAACTAGTAATGGGTGTAAATGCGACGTGTTTGTAATTTTATATTTTAAATTTTGAATTCTTTGATGATTGAGGGGTAATTTGATGAATGAGGAAAATTATTTAGTTATTTTGGACAGTTTGATAAATGAGGAAAATTGTTCAATAATTAATGGATGCAGCACTTACGGGATGTGAAGGGTATTTTTGAAAATTAAAACACTTACGGGATGTGTGAATATCTATATTCTTATCTATACTTTTATATAATCAGTTCACTTGGTGTGAACTCATGTCATGCATTTTTTTAATACTTTAATTGTCTCTATATAACTATCCAATTCTTTAATTTTAAAATTTAAATTTTCATTCTTTCGCTGTTTACATTCAAATTTACAATTGTTCTGCATGTTTGTAATTTAATATTTAAAATTTTTAATCGTTTGATAATTGAAGAGTGGTTTGATGAATGAACATGATTTACCAATTTTGAATGATTTGATGAATGAAAAAAAATTATATTGTAAATATTAAATATGACAGTTAGTGAATGTAAATTATACTTTTGTAAAGAAAAAAAAAAGACAAAATTCACACTAAGGCTTGGTGTGGGGTATACTAAATAATACAAAAAGTCACTATCCTATTTAAGTCACATCATCCTATTTAAATCACATCACCTCTCTAACACATCAAACCCAATCCAAACCCAACTCATATAAACCAATAAGTCAAAAAGTGCACTTTTTTAGAACATCCCAAACCAACCCTAAATATGTTGTAGATTTTACATAATAAAATGAATAATACTGTATGCATCAATTAATATACTAACTAGTGTATCAATTGATAATGTGACATAATTTAAAAAAAATTGATATTTATAATTTGTATAATGAGTGGAGTTAATAATAATATCATAATTAATATTAATATGCTAATTAATACATATAGTACTGCCGTTATAAAATAGGCACATATATGTAACCATTGAGGATGGGCATTGGAGTGCTTGAGGGATTTGATGGGTGTGAATGGAAACAAGGTTTAGCATTTGTGGACTAATAAATGACAGCTCACACACTCATTAATGACTATTGATCGGAGATTGTGGCCTATTTTGAGAAGTAAGTTAAAAGTCATTTCTTAATTTTTAATTCATTTTTTTCTCTTACAAAAAAAATTGAGTGCTGATATTAGCACCTGTCAAAATTTTTTGGACCCCCCATTTTATAATTTTTTTTTAATTATAATTATACCTTAAAGTAAAATTACATTAAACGACATTATTAAATAGAACACCTACCTATCAATAAGAATTAATACTCTATAATATTGGACACCCACCTCCACCTCCACCTCCAACTATACATATTCCATGTTTGTAAACCCTAAACCTATTACTTTTCATGACCAACTAATATAAACCCTAAATCTATTATTTTTCATAATCATCTTAAATCCTGAATGTGTCATCTTCATCATCATCATCAACGCTATTGAATTTGAAAGTTTTACTTCAAGTATAACGTATACTTCATCACTTATTTCACTGTGTAAAGCAATGGAGGACGAGGACAACAATTCTAGTGAGACTGACGTGTTAGCATATACAGATATTAGCCGAAAGTTGGCATTGTTTATTCACCGAAAGGTGAATTAGACTAGGGTTGTATTATTCTATGCCCTCAGGGGGCCTATCTTGTCTCTTTTGTAACCCTAATTTTATCTATAAATAAGGGATGATTGAATATCATACCCTTAAGCTGGTTAAGCAAAGCTTCATGGTATCAGAGCTTCTGCTCTAGGGTTTCGGCACACCCTCACTCTAGGGTTCGAAACATACCTCAGTAGAGCCTCTGCTGGGTTCGTCAGCCTTCAGTTGCCCTCATCGACCTTCATCGAGCTCCGTCGCCATCTTCCTCCGTCGCCGTCAGCCTTCGGCTTCGTCGTCAGCCTTCAGCCGTCGCCCTTCGCTGTCTTCCTTCGGCTCAGTTGCCGTCTTCCTCCGTCGCCGCCTTCCTTCGGCTTCGTCGTCAGCCTTCAGCCGTCGCCCTTCGCCGTCTTCCTTCGGCTCAGTCGCCGTCTTCCTCCGTCGCCGTCAGCCTTCAGTCTTCCGCACTCAGTCGCCGTCTTCGTCGAAGCTCTGGTATGACCTACCCCACTGTATTCCTCTAATTCGTAAATATATATAAATATCTGTGTATCAGTACATCTATGTATATATATATAAATCAGTATAAATCCATAAAACAAAAACAAAAAAAAAACAAAAACAAAAAAAAAAAAAAAAAAAAAAAAAAAAAAAAAAACAAAACAAAACAAAACAAAACAAAAAAAAAACAAAAAATGATTTCTTAATTTGGTTATGCTCTTATAGTGGTCATTGTGCCTGTTCGATCACCACCACCTTCCGGGTTTGTGATTGCCACTAGTTTTGTTGCGGGTTTGGTAGTATTGTATCCATGACAGATTCCTCCGGTGTGTCCCCTTCTTCTCAAACACCGAAAAGTGAGAGTCTCACCATTATACCTACTACTATGACTGAAAACCCCAACCCTAGTATGAAAATCACCACCTCTCTATTTAATGGTCAAAACTACCTAACATGGTCCCAAAGTTTGACTATGTTTTTGAAGAGCAAAGGGAAGATGGGGTATGTTGATGGCAGGATAACGGCACCTAGTACCACCGACTCCGGTTATGATCAATGGGAAATTAACAACTCTTTGATTATGAGTTGGCTTATCCATTCGATGGTTCCAGAACTTGGTGAGAGCTACTTATCTATGGAGACTGCCCAGGAAGTTTGGGATGCTGTGGCTGTCACCTATTCCCGCAAAGGGAATTTTTCACAGGCATATGAGTTGCGCCGCTCTATTGAGAGCTCAATTCAGGGAGAGCAGACTGTCCTGCAATATTTCACCTTCCTCACCAACAGCTGGAAACGCCTCGACCACTTGGAAGACTATAAGCCCGTTTGCCCTGCTGATTCTGTCGGGTACAAGAAGTTCCTCTCACGGGAACGGGTCTTTAAATTTCTGGCCGGCCTCAATGTGGAGTATGATCCAGTTCGGGGTCGCGTTCTGGGTATGGACACTCTTCCTTCACTTCAGGAGGCCTTTGCTTATGTACAGGATGAGGAGAGTCGTCGGTCTGCTATGATGTCCCCTGTCTCTACTGACCGCTCAGCATTACTGTCTACTCCTCGAGATGGCCTCAGCCTGACTCCCATCTCTCCATCTGCTGCTAAGGAGTCTGTCTTCTGTGATTATTGCAAGAAGCCACGGCACACTCGTGAGACGTGTTGGAAGCTTCATGGGACTCCATCCGGGGGTCGAGGTGATCGGTCAGGTTCTCGAGGCGGTCGGTCAGGCCCATCTAGAGGACGTGGTTCCTATTCCCGGGCTCATCAGACTAGTGCCGTTGATCCACCTGATTCTACTTCTGCTTCTGTTGGCCCAACTTCTGATACTGAGCTGGAGGATGCTTTGCGCTAATTGTTAGACCGTCGGTCTTCTTCTGCTCTCAGTACAGCTTCCTCAGCCTTTGCCCGCTCAGGTAACTTAGCCCCTTCTCCTTGTGCTTTCCTGTGTCATAAGTCTTTGCCTTGGATCATTGATTCTGGTGCCTCAGATCATATGTCTGGCTCCTTTGATCTTTTCTCTGTCTATAAGCCCTCTTCAGGTCAAGACAAAGTTAGGATTTCCGATGGTACTGTTTCTTCCATTTCTGGAAAAGGTTTAGTCCACGTCACTCCTACTATACATTTGTCCTCTGTTCTCCATGTTCCTAATTTTTCTGTTAACCTGTTATCCTTAAGTCGTCTCACCCAGGATTTGAATTGTAGTGTGACATTTTTTCCTGATCATTGTCTTTTTCAGGACCTTGTCACGAGGAGGACGATTGGCAGTGGTAGTACAGAAAATGGTCTCTACTTCCTAGATCAACCGGACAAACTTGCTTATTCTTCCACCACATCTTCTACTACCCCCGCGGATTTATGGTTGTGGCATCGGCGTCTTGGGCATCCTTCATTTCATTTACTTAAGCATTTATTTCTTTCTAGTTTCGCCAATCATCATGTGTCTGACTTTCTTTGTGAGTCTTGTCAACTCGGAAAACAACATAGAGCTTCTTTTGCTCCCAGTTTGAATAAAAGTTTAGTTCCTTTTTCCTTAATACATTCTGATGTTTGGGGTCCCTCACGTGTCATGTCTGTAAAAGGTCATCGATGGTTTGTTACATTTATTGATGATTTTTCTCGTACTACATGGGTGTATCTCATGAAAGATAAGAGTGAGGTTTTCTCTGTGTTTCGCACTTTTCATAAAATGATTTGTACTCAGTTTGGTGCCACTGTCAAACTCTTTCGTTCTGATAATGGCGGAGAATACATAGACTCTGGGTTAGGACAATATTTCTCTACTAATGGCATTATCCATCAGACTTCTTGCACCAATACCCCTCAACAAAATGGGGTGGCGGAACGCAAGAATCGGCATCTTCTTGACATGGCTCGGTGCATGTGTTTTTCTATGAATGTGCCTCGGCCCTATTGGGGTGACGCTGTTCTCACCGCTGCCCATCTTATTAATCGTCTCCCTACCCAGGTCTTGCAAAAACAGGCTCCTCTTCACGTCCTCCTAGGTTCTCAGTCCTTGTTTTCTATTCCCCCCAAAATTTTTGGTTGTGTCTGTTTTGTTCATAATCACTCCCCCTCTCGTGGTAAGTTGGACCCTCGCTCCCTCAAGTGTGTTTTCCTTGGTTACTCTCCTACTCAAAAGGGGTATAAATGTTACCACCCTTCTTCTCGTAAGTGGTTTGTATCCATGGATGTTACTTTCTTTGAGTCCCAGTCCTATTTTTTGTCCTCTCCAGTGTCACCGTCCTCATTTCCGGGGGAGCCTTGGTGTGAAGTGAGTCCTGTGCTTCCTATGGTGGAACCAGTTGTTCTTGCACCCTCTTCTACTGAAACTATAGAACCCACTGTCACTAAGGATAAGGTCGAGCATGTTTATGTCCGGGATACAGACAGACAACACTGGATACAAGGGACCACTTCTGGTACTCCACTGCCATCTCCTGCTTCTGATGAGAGTCGAGGTAATTTTGAATCTCTTGAATCCATTGATCTTGATGTTCCTATTGCCAAGAGAAAGGGGGTGAGATCTTGTACTCAACATCCTATCTCACAGTTTGTGTCATACTCTCATTTGTCATCCTCATATAGAGCGTTTGTGTCCAATATTTCCTCTGTTAGCATTCCTAACCATTTTCAGGATGCTCTTGCTACCTCTGAGTGGAAACTAGCCATGGTTGAGGAAATGAAAGCACTTAGGAAGAATGGCACTTGGGAATTGACTGAGTTACCTACGGGCAAACGACCTGTGGGATGTAAATGGGTATATACTGTGAAACACAAAGCAGATGGGTCTATTGAGCGTTACAAGGCAAGACTTGTGGCAAAAGGGTTTACTCAGACATATGGCATTGATTATCAGGAGACCTTCGCACCCGTGGCAAAGATGAATTCAGTCAGAGTACTTCTCTCTCTAGCAGCTAATCTTGATTGGCCGCTGTATCAGTTTGATGTCAAGAATGCCTTTCTCCATGGTGACCTCGAAGAAGAGGTATATATGGACATTCCTCCTGGTTTTGAGAATCATCAGACAGAAGGCAAAGTATGCAAGCTTCGAAAGTCATTATATGGTCTCAAACAGTCTCCAAGGGCTTGGTTTGAGAGATTCACTCAGGCTATGTTTAAATATGGCTTCAAACAAAGTCAGGCAGATCACACATTGTTTGTGAAACATTCCTCACGTGGTAAGACTACAGCACTTATTGTTTACGTGGATGACATAGTTCTTACAGGCAATGATAGTGAGGAAATACCTCTGTTGAAGAAATATTTAGCTAATGAGTTTGAAATCAAAGACTTGGGAAGCTTGAGGTATTTTCTGGGAATTGAAGTTGCTCGCTCTAAGGATGGGATATTTATCTCACAGAGAAAATATGTGCTTGACCTGTTGAAGGAAACTGGGATGCTTGGCTGCAAGGCATGTGCCAACCTAATCAGAAATTGGGGGATGATGAAGGAGGAGAAGTTGTTGATAGGGGGAGCTATCAGCGATTAGTTGGTAAACTCATTTACCTATCTCACTCCCGTCCTGATATTGCTGTTGCTGTCAGTGTGGTTAGTCAATTTATGCATGCTCCTCATCAGATTCACCTTGAGGCTGTCATGAGAATCTTGAGGTACTTGAAGTCTGCCCCTGGTAAGGGTCTTTATTTTTCAAAGTATGATCATCTTCGTGTGGAAGCCTATACAGATGCTGACTGGGCTGGATCAGTAACTGATAGGAGATCGACTTCAAGGTATTGCACATTTGTTGGAGGCAACCTAGTTACTTGGAGGAGTAAGAAACAGAATGTGGTTGCCAGGTCAAGCGCAGAAGCTGAGTTTAGAGCTATGGCCCAAGGTGTGTGTGAACTTCTATGGATCAAGTTATTGTTGAGTGATCTAGGGATTGATCAGAAGGACTCCATGCGGTTATACTGCGATAATAAGGCCGCCATCAATATCGCTCACAATCCAGTTCAACATGACAGGACAAAACATGTTGAGATTGATCGCCACTTCATTAAGGAGAAACTCACTAGTGGTACCATTTGTACTCCTTTTGTCCAGTCTGGTGAACAACTTGCTGACATTCTCACCAAGGGGGTTGGGAATAAACCATTTCATTACATATTAGGCAAGCTGGGCATGAGAGATATCTTCGCACCAGCTTGAGGGGGAGTGTTAGCATATACAGATATTAGCCGAAAGTTGGCATTGTTTATTCACCGAAAGGTGAATTAGACTAGGGTTGTATTATTCTATGCCCTCAGGGGGCCTATCTTGTCTCTTTTGTAACCCTAATTTTATCTATAAATAAGGGATGATTGAATATCATACCCTTAAGCTGGTTAAGCAAAGCTTCATGACGTTCCATTAATAAGTTTATCTATCTTGTATTAACATTCTCGGTCGTTTTCGGTCGTTCTTGTTTCGTTCGAGTTGTTCGGTACTGGTTTACTGACTGTTAGAATTATGTTCGGTAATACAATACTGAACATAATCCTTTCGTTCAATACATAGGTTCTGAACATTAATGCAGATAGTCAGTTATGCTATTTTCTTTGTTAAACTAACTTAGAATGGAAAAGAGTGAATTGAAATGGATTTAAGTTATATATTTTGAATGGATTTAATTCATGTTATTTTAAGTTGTAAATTGGAATGGATTCAAGTTACACAGTGATGAACAAATTTTGTTCGGACATACAGTGCTGACAAGATCATTATTGTTCAACAAAACAGTTCTGAACAAAATACATTTTTTCAGCTACACAGTGGTAAACAAATTAGGTGGGTGTGCATTTCATTGTGAAAATATTATGGAGATTAGTTTTCCATATATATACATTGTTTTCTATTCCTACAATTCGCATCAATCTTCACTTTCTCATCTGAATTTCCTAATCAATGGCAAATTCCCAAAAGACCCACGTCGTCGAAATCCCAATCGACGAAGAACACCAACCCCACAAACTAATCTCCACAATTAAAAACCACCCATTAATGGAAAATCTCTCAAAGCCCAGTCACCTCTTACTCCTCAAGCTCTTGCAAAGAGAAGAACACCTCTGTGCTCGCCGAATCACAATTAAAGAAACAAGAAAAGACACAATTGGAAGAGAAATATTGCAACTCTGTTTTTTCTTCTTCATTTTCCACTCCTTATTCTCAATTATTCTCTTCACTTCAACCACCAAAAACCAAAATGATTACAAATCTTTGTGTGAAAAATGGTGGGTTCCATCGATTTTGTCGGTTTCGGTTTCGATTGTTGTGATCTTCTTGGTTCAGATTAAGCTCTGGAGGTACTAGAAAGTGGAGAGAGAGTTGCAGAGAGAGAGGAGGGATGGCAGAGCAGTGACAAGGTGGATTCAGGAGATGAGGATGAAAGGAGCGAGTTTTGATTTGTCGAAGGCGAGTCAGGGAAGGAGAGGGATGAAAAATTCGGTGGGTGTGCATTTCATTGTGAAAATATTATGAATATGGGTAGATTTGGTAATAAGTGGGGTGTCCAAAAAAATATTATTAAAGTTTAGGGTTTAGGGTTGGGGTCCAAAGAAATGAGGGGTCCAAAGAATTTTGGTAAGTGCTAATAGCAGCACTCAAAAAATTCAAAAGTAATTTTTAACCATCTTCCTAAAACACCCCTATATTTACACTAAAGCTTGTTACACCATCTACTTTTGGAGTTATATTCAAAATCTACATTATTCGGGTAAGATCAAAATTTTAAAAAGCGGTAGCGGTTGCGGTTGCGGTTGCCGTAATGGTTGCGGGGTATAAAAGTCATAACGTAACAGTTACGGTAATTGAAACCTTGATTTTTTTTTTAAAATTTTTCACACAATTTAAAGAAAACTTACTAATACGCATATTTTTTCCCCCTAGAATCACATTTATTAGGATTTAAAATAAATTTTGATCAATTTTTGTTAATTTTTAAGTATGATCTAATATATTTTCTATTTTCAAATCACTATAAAATGAATTTTTTACATTTTATTTCAATAGTTAATGACTTTAAGAATAATTAATTTTAAATGTCTACATTTTGACCAATACCTGAACTAAATGAATAAAAAATATTCACAATTATTAAATGAAATGATTATAAAAATAAAAATTGTGTCATAAATAAAAATTATTTTTGAGGTATTTTTTAGACAATACTTTACAGATAACTAAATAAAATTATTTACAATTAAGTATTAAATGAAATGATTATAAAATTAAAAATTGCGCGATAAATAAAAAATATTTTTGAGTTTTTTAAAGACATTTTTTAGACAACAAATTACAGTAACAAAATAAAAAATATTTATAATTAAATATTAAATAAAATGATTATAAAAATAAATACAGCCATTGTTTATATATATTTTTTATTTTACATGCTAATGTAATGAAATAAAAATTAAAAAAAATTATAAAGAAAATAAATTCATATAAAAAATTTTCTTTAGGCTTGGATCACTTGAATATTTTTTTTAAAGCTTTTTTTATTTATTTATTTTTTTGGGAAGGAAGTTGTTCAGAATATTATAAAATGGTGTAAAAGTGTGTAATGAACTATTATGGCTGTTACGGTATCACTACGGCCATTACGTAACACTGAAATAGCCGTTACACATGTGAATTTCCGTCACACTGTTATAGTGGTCGTAACCATTACAACCATTACGTAACGGTATTATGTAGTGGTTGCGGCCGCTTTTTAAAACCTTAGGTAAGATGCATCATTACTAAAAATTGCATTTTTGCATTAATAAGTTGTCACAAAAATTGTTCTTGTTAGGGATTTTTATTGATAAATTTCATTTAGAAGTGTTTTAACCCAAGAAGTCCATGAATGAAGTTTTTAACCTACTTAGTCCCATGTATTTATACTTTTATTCTATAAAGTCCTTTTTCTTGATTTACACTATTTTCTTAGACTCTTACGCACTTATATTTAATATTGATTTTTAATATTGATATTTAATGTTGGGGGAGAAGAGAGAAGGGAAAGGATCAAGGTATAGGAAATTTCATAAACAAATTAAATAACATTGATGTTATTATTTTATATTATTATATAATGTGAATATATTTTTAATTGATAACACATTAAAAATAATGTGAATATTCTCTTTCATCTGATGTGAACGTTCATAACACCTTTCCGAAAAATTCTCTCTCATCTAATGTAGTGATATAAACGTTCACAATATGTGAACTTTCTTATTTTTAATTGACAACACATTAAAAATAGTGTTTATTATATTTTTAATTGACAACACATTCTTATTCACAACATGCAGTGATGTAAAAGTTTACAACATATGAACATTCTCTCTCGCAATGTAGTGATGTGAACGTTCACATTCGTATGTTTTAGTATGAATATTTACATCATGTAATTGACAACACAATGACAAAAATTCATTTCAAATTAATGTAAATATAATGATGTGAATATTCATTTCAATTACATGATGTGAATATCAACATTAATAAGGTCATGAAAAATTGAGGGTGTTTTGGTCTTCTTACCTCAAATAGGATCTAATAGAATAGTAAAAAAGAATATAAATTAGATAGAACAAAACTCTTAAAAAGAGAATTTATCAAAAAAAAAGCTCCCTTTTTGTTATCTAAATTTTTTTAGCAATGCCACATTGACAATATAACTAAAAATAAAATTAATGTGGTAATGAAAAATTACATTTTTGTGTTAGCAAGTTGCCAATGCCATCACAAAAATAGTTTTTTGTTGTCTCAAAATCTTTTAGTGATGACACATCAGCAATATAACTAAGAATGAAATTAATGGGATAAAAAAAATTACATTTTTATGTTGATTTTTTTTTTTTTTTAGTAGGTGAGTTATAAATTTATATCAAAAAATAAATAGGGTAAATTACACTAACCTCCCCTGAGGTTTACCTTAATTACAGGGATTTCCCTACAGTTTCAAAAATTACATAAACCTCCCTTACTTTTGAAACTAATATACAGATACCCCCTTCCCATCAAAAAAGTATTAACGATGTTAACTTGACAGTGAAATTGACCATAATACCCTTCAACCCATTGTCTTTCCCAAAGACCTAACCCACTCTGTATCATCAGCATCTTCCTCTCTCTACTACCCATTTCTGCTATTGTCTTCCTCACACTCTCTTCCCAAACCTCTCTAATCAAAAACCTAAAACCCAAACCAACAATAATCTAATCAAACACACACTTTTATTTCGACAATTGATCAAACACATTGTTATTTTGACAATTCAAGGGTTTAAGCAAGGAATCAAGGGTTCAAGACACACACTGTTATTTCGACAATTGATCAAATGCAGATAATTCGACACACACACTCTTAATCAAACACAGATAACCCGATCAAACACACACTCTCTTCCCAAATTGGCAGTGCATACACAGATAATTCGAACTCGTCTTCGAGTGTGGTTTTGATTGAGAGAATGCATCCCACTATTATTTCACCGCCTCCGCTGATGATCGAATCCATAGCTCTTTCTCTCTCTCTTGCTCTATCTATGTTTACTCAATCACAATTGTTCTGTGCTTGGCAAGAACATGTCCAACCCAAGTCAAATCAGGTGCAAAGGTTCAAGACTAGAACAAATCGAGATTGAAGTTCTAGTTGACACGAGATCTGTTCATAATCTAGTCGAGAACTCCGCCGCCTCTCGTCTCCTTGAGCCTCACATCTTCTCCTTATCGCATCGCCACCATCACACTCAACCACCACTACGATCTCTCTATTTCTCTCTCACTTTTTCTGTAATCGTTGCAATCGCCATGATCGTCGCAATCGCCACGATCGTCGTCACAATCCACCATCACTGCAACCCTCGCGATCAGATCGCGACCATTGCGACACCAAGCTCCTTAGATCTAGGGTTTTTGGTGGTGGTGGCGGAGATGGATAAGCTCATAGAGAGAGAGAGAGAAGAGTTCGATTTAGTGGTGGCGACACTGGGCAAAGGTTTTAGAATGAGAGGCGTCGGGGCAACAAAGGACGGCGGGGGAGAGAGACAGAGCACACAGAGAGAGTGAGAGGGAAGAAAGAGAGAGAGAGAGAGAGAGTACAATGGTATATATATATATATATGTATGGCGGAGGTAAGGGCAATATTGGAATTTGAACAATAATTTTGGATGAAATCAACCAAATCTGTTTGAATTTGAACGGGTGGGTAACAGAAGGGGGTATCTGTATATTAGTTTCAAAAGTAAGAGAGGTTTGTGTAATTTTTAAAACTGCAAGGGAGTTTCTTATAATTAAGGTAAACCTCAAGAGAGGTCAGTGTAATTTACCCAAATAAATATTATATTGAAACTCATTATACGGCCAAAGGTAAGTTCCTATACAAAACATAATCTATCAAGTACATCAAATTAGAATAGAATTGTGCCAATGAAACAAAAACAAGTGGAACGTTTAGGAGGGATTCTATTTATACTCAAAAATTATTAAGTATTCTCAATTTTTAAGTACATCTTGTTTAATTATTTAAAATTTCATTGTACTCTTATTACCCCCTATTATTTTTCCCAAATTACCCTCAAGGTAAACCCAAATAATAAATAATAAACAAACTAATAAAACTAAATTATTTCAAATCTTTTCAATACAGAAAATAATTCTCAAATATAAATAATAATAAAAAAACCAAACTTATAAGCACATAAGCATTATAAATATACATATATATATATAAACCAAACTTTGACATAAACATTATAAAACTTTTCAATATAGGAAAAAAACTTTTACATTATAAATTATCCACAAAAATACTCGTGGAAAAGTAAAAAATCAAACTTATAAGCACATAAGTATCCGGCACTAACGAGAAAGAGTAGTTCTCAAATAATGTACTATTTAAATGACAAAATAAGAATAACTCCAATAATATGTTATTGTTAATTTAATTATTAGACCCTTTAATTTTTGTCAAAAAATGATATAAAAAATAATTGATGGTACTCTAAAAAAATTATGAAACCCCTTTATATGAATACTTACCTCCTTTTTGATGGGTTGCTTCAAAAACCTATTTTGATTATTATTCTCATCCATTATTTGATTTTGTTTAAACTTTTTTTTAGGGTTTGGGATTTCAAAATAATAAAAAATAATGATATTGATGATAATTGTAAGTGTTGGTAGGATGGATTGGAGTTTTGGAGAAAGAAAGAAGAAGAAGAAGAAGAAGAAAAAAAAAAATAATAATAATAATAATTTTGATTTATTCAAGAAGAAGGTGTAGAGATTTGAATAAGAATAACTGATTAGGATGTACCATAATAAAGAAAAAAAATATTTTAGGATTTAATATGTGTTGTCCTTATTAATAAATTCATATTATAATATAATAAAAATTAAAATTTATGAATTTAAATTGAATTTATTAAAACATATTTTGAGTTTTAATAGAATCCCCCACCATTTAATAGTTTCTTAAAAACCTCCTATTACCCAAATATGGCCTACAGTTTGTGAAAATCAGACCCTTTTGCAAAAAGCGACCTACAGTTTTGTGAAAACCAATCCACAGCTTTGTGAAAAACCAACACAGGGTTTTTGCAAAAAACTAGCCCATGTTATTGGGCTCATTAATCACCACAACAATAATCGCAATGCAGCACATCGAAGTTGCAACCAACTCCGTTCACTCGTCTACAGCTAACCACTCAGGCCAACCACTTACCCTAACAACTTCTCACAATTTAAACAAAATAATTAGTCTTCTCTTGCAATTCCATCCTCAAATCCATCATCAATCATATCGCACTAGCATACAAAGCTCATGTATCACGATTACGACTCCAACACTGACCAAAACAACAATGCTCTAAGACATACCTACGGGTGGCCATGGGCTTGCTGGCCTGTCCAACCCAATCCGATATTTTTTGGGGACTTTGGAAAAATATTTAGTTTATAAGACCAAGTTGAGATGAGATTTTGAACCTATTTAATTTTGAGTAATAATAGAAATTTTAAAAATTTTACCAAATGTATCACATAGGTGTGGGTCCCATGTAAGTCCCACAAGACATTTGATAAAAATTTTGATAGAATTTATGAGGTCTCCTGGCATTTTTATTTAATTTTTAGTCTAAATTTGGGTTAAGGAGTTTTAATGCTTTTGAATAATACTGTATTTAAGGCACCAATTACCAAAATCTTATTACCAAGCACATAGGTCAAAATCATAATGTGAAGTCTATTTAGAGGGATGACTATGAATATAAATTAAAACTGTAGATTTTAGCAATCTATAGTAACTAAAATCTCAAATACCCATTTTATAGATTAGGTGCTCATAATAAATGTGAAAAAAATTTAATATTATAATTCTTTCTTTGAAATGGTTATGAAAGGGAATAAAGTATCACCGAATTCATTTTATACTTTCTAAATAATAATAATAAATTTTTTTTTTAATAAATGAGATACCATGTTGGTATAAATTTATAAATAATCATAAGCATTGTTATTCAGGTATAAAAGTAGACTCATTTTCTACACATAATGATGTGTCAAGAAGATGATTAGTTGATAATTAAATATTCTCTAATTGTCAACTGATCATCTTCTTGACACATTACTGAATTTAAAAAATGAATTTAAAAGATGAACTTTTATATTATTTTTCATAGGTAAAATTATGCAAATAGTCCCTGTAATTTACACAATGTGTCAATTTGGTCCCTGTAGTTTTAATTTGCTCGATTTTGCTCCTTAATTTAACGGATTGTGTCATTTTAGTCCAATAAATAACGGTTGTTAAGTTAATTTAACGGAAAATTAAACAATGTGTCAATTTAGTCCCTGTCAAAATTGAGAAAATTGAAACTACAAGGACCAAATTGACACATTATGTAAAGTACATGAACCAAATTGACACATTGTTTGACCTTTTGTTAAATTAACTTAACAACCGTTATTTATTGGACTAAAATGACATAATCCGTTAAATTAAGGGATAAAATCGAGCAAATTAAAACTATAAGAACCAAATTGACGCATCGTATAAACTACAAGGACTATTTACATAATTTACCCTCTTTCATACGTACATATGCCATTTGTGAAAAAAAAAACCAAAACCCACAATCTTGGCCGAGCTGGAGGATGGGCTGTGTTAGGCCACCCCAATATATGAGTTAGCCTCTGTCAAAGGGTTGGATTGCTCCCCAATCCATTAAACCGATCGGAAAAAATCCAAAATTTTGTATTATAATTTTTTTCCCCTCTTTTTGTCAATAAATTATAAAAGTAATAAAAAAAAAACTTGAATTTAGGTCTGATTAGGGCTAAGCCTTTCACTAATCTTATAAGCCCACACTTTTAAGTCCATGAGTAGAGTTTAGGTTTCAGGATGGGTTGACCCAAGCCTTACCTATTGATTAGTCAAAATTTATGAACCTATGCCTTAAGTTTTGGGCTATGTTTGGAATTAAATATTTTAATTTAAAAATTAAAAATTCATTATAAATTGTTAAATTATTTTTTTTTAATTTTTACATGTTTTTTTTTTAAAAAAAATTTAAAAAATCACTAACAAAATTAATTCCCAAATAAGCTCTTAGTGTTGGACAGACTTGGCCCATTACTAAGGTTGAGTCAAATATTTCTTTAGCTAATGTTTGATTTATGAATTTGAAAAGAAATTTAAAAACAAAAAGAGAAAAAAATGTATGAAACTAAGGCCTCGTTTGGGAACAGGCTAATTTAGTAACTTTTTGGCTATTTAGCTAAAATATGAGCTAAAAAAAACTAGTATGTTTGGGATGACTTTTTGGCTTTTTACGAAAATATGTACAAAAAATAGAGAGAAAAGAGAATCTTTGACTTTTTGGCATGGATTGTTGGCTTTTTGGCTAATTTAGTAACTTTTTGGCTAAAATGGAGGGTTCCCAAACGAGGCCTAAGTGAAAGATTGATATAATTTATTCATATTTTACCTATATTTTTCCTTTATCTTTTTTAATTCCTCCCTAAATCATTGAAGTAAACATAACCTTAGAGAGAGGGTATTTTAGTAAATATGAACTTAAATATTTTCATCAACTTCCATAAAGGGTATTTTAGTAAATATGAACTTAAATATTTTCATCAACTTCCATAACCGTTCCTGGGACAAGATCCAAGTGGCCTACTGGAATAACCGTTTCGCGCCCTCGGATCCTTCAATACCCCTGCAGTTTCTTCACAGGTAAGAAAAAGAAAAAAACCCAACAAATTGCTTTCACAATTACAATTTCAAATCAAACAACATAGAAAATCAAATCATCAATTTTATTAAATCTGTTTAACCCACCTCGATTAAATTCTTATACTTTGCCCCTTCTCTCTGTTTCTGATCAACAAAAAGAAATCAAGGTGATTATTAATTTAAGAAAAGTTTTGTAGAGGTTAGAGAACATTAAAGCATTTGGAAAGGAGATCGCCAGTAATTTTCCGGTTGTGGTGAGTTCAATGGGGTCTTAGGATTGATTTATTGGGTATATTTTGAATCTAGGGTTTCAATTTTCTTTCCTTTTCTTTTAAAGAATTTTGCAGTTCCATGTTCATGTTATGTTTTGATTAATTTTTTTTATTTGGGTCAACCTTTTTTAATTCAACCTAATGATGATGATATGTAACATTTTCAATATATATATGCATATGATTTTGCTATTTATATTACATGGTTGAGTTCTTCATTGTGGTTTTGTTGAGGTTATTGTAAATTCTTGATTTGGGTTGTGATGAAAACACTCCAAACATTGTTTTTTCCTTTTCTTTGTTTTTTTTTCCTTGAACTTTCCTAATTATTATTTGATTCCTTTACAAACATCAAACTTTTTTTTTTTTTTTTTCAAGGAAGAAGATTGCCTGCCATGGTGAGGGCAATTATGGTAACACACATTGCGATAATGACATTGATGATGATCCAAGCCAAAGCATGGGACACAAATCATGTATTTGATCCTTGTTTAGATGCAAAGGTTCAGAGATATGATGGTTTTACCTTCAGTCTTGCTTTCTCGACAAAAGAGTCCTTCTTTTTCAATGAGACTCAGCTTTCACCTTGTGATCACCGTCTTCTCCTCGCTGGCAGCACTGCTCAACTTGCCATGTTCAGGCCTAAGGTGGATGAGATTTCTCTCCTCACCCTCAATGGCACCCAATTCAATCCGGTACGTACTTGTTATCGTCTAAATTTTTGAGTTTGTTGATGATTTTATCTCCAGAATTTAGAAAACTTGTTTGGTTGCAAGACAATATACTTGAAAAATTTTCAACAAATTTCACAAACTTGATTGAACTAGTCTTTGTTGAAGTTTTTCTATGATCTTTTTTTCTATTTTTTAACAGTTGTGCTAAGAACACCGAATTTTTTTAAATTATTATTTTGAAAAAAATTATGTTTCCAATAAAGTTCAAATTTCTTTAATGTTGGACAATTTTATCTCTAGAAATGAAAATTTTTGTTTGGCTGCCATGATAATCTCCATGAATTTCATGAACTAGTCATCTTTTAATTATTTGTTCTATGTTTCCAATAAAGTTCGAATCATTTTAATGAATTGAAAGAAAATGTAATTAATTTCTTTTGTGATTTTTATGAATATATATATATATATATATGCAGAATATGGCAGGTGGGTATATGGTGGCGTTTGCAGGGCGGCAATATGCAGCAAGATCAGTGCCCATGTTTGTTGCAGATATGAGAAACACACTAACTAGCTTTACTCTGGTAAGACCAATTCAGTCAAATCTGATGTGTAAGTAAGTTACAACAAATCTACCTCCAAGATACAATCAAGCCATGTCTTAATAATTGTTGTCCGACTATGTTATGCACAAATGAATTTAAACCTAATGGTCATAACTCTTTGGTTTAAAACTCAATAGTCATACCTTTCTCTTAATTCAGACAACAATAACAATATTCAACTTTTCAAAATAATCAAAAAAACATATATATACAAATATATTTTGAAAATGCTTTAACACGCCGTGACGGCCATGCTTGATTTGCCAATCCACCTAATAATTTTTGTTTTGTATACTACAGTATTGAAGTTAGTTATTTATGTTGTTCCATGACAGGTGCTTGAATTCCAAAAGGGCACTCTTCAAAACTTGTATTGGAAGAAGTTTGGGTGTGCCTCATGCACTGGGAAGTCTGTAGTTTGCCTAAACCATACAGACTGTGCAATTCCAACTTCAAACTGCAAAGGCAGTGGTGGTGCTATTGACTGCAACCTGGGCATACAGTTGGCTTTCTCAGGCACCGACAAGAACGAGGAGGTCCTCAATTCGTGGTATGAGGTTGCTAATCTCCGCCAATACTCTCTCTTTGCCCTGTACTCCAATCTTCGCGAAACTCTCACTGGCCCATTTGGCAACCTTTTTTAAGT
Organism: Camellia granthamiana; assembly: GCA_036172215.1. NCBI lineage: Eukaryota > Viridiplantae > Streptophyta > Magnoliopsida > Ericales > Theaceae > Camellia > Camellia granthamiana. Next base: position 142,911,811 of record CM069908.1, on the reverse strand, counting down.
TTCAATGTGTGATTTGTTCACACACTACTGATATTGCTTGCCTTCATGTAAGAACAAATGCAGTTTTGCTAATTTTAAGGGATCAGTTTTATGTACGCTTTGTTAAGCATGTGTTACATAAAATTTGGCACTGATTTGCATAACTGACAGCACGTTCAATAGGTCTCTTTGTTAGAACTGTTAATCGCTGATCTCCAATAAAAGATTATTGGTTGATATCCAATAAAAAGATTATGCTCATGCATAATAAACTTCTACAGATAGCATATTTCGCCTCAACTTTCAAAAACTCATTCCACCCTAATATTATATAAAAGAATAATGTTGTACAAATCAACAATTTTACAAACTTTTTATCAGTTGTTCCTATCACATAATTCAAAAACACAACAACAAAGTATGTTAAAAAAAAAAAATACAAAAAACAAAACAAAGTAAAGAAGGATACTGCAGTAAAAGTAAACAGATAGAGGTAATCAACACCAACCCATTCATGGAACCCTGGCAGCTGCTGTGTGGTTCTTAAGCCATGTGAAAACCATATGTTAGGTGTTCATGGGTTGGTAGCAGCAGATATTGGTTACGGAAACTAAAGAGGGTATTACATAATATCTCGAGTTTTTTGAAATGTCATAAATAAAAGCAATCCGACATTTTTTTTTATTTTTTCAAAAAAAGAAAAATTACTAACATGGGGAACGAATAGAGAGACCAGCACTGGTTGTAATTTTTTATTCAGCAACCATAAAAATAAAAATAATAAAAAACAATACAAAATTCCCATCAAAGGGTGTGTTGTTCAAGTAAATCAGTATTTTCAGCAAGAGGACTTTCTATACAAATTCTAATTGTCCATTCCTGTACAGTTAGAAGACAGGGATACAGAAAAACTATTTCCCGCATCCTAGAAGCGATTTTTGTACATTTATCAAAATCCCATTTCTCTCTCCATTGAGGAAAAGAAAATCACCACAAAGCAGTCAAGGGGCAATGAATATCCGAGTCAGTTTATCTTGCCAATCTTGGATGAATGCATCTTTTGACCCTCAGGGTTATCGGGAAATTAACTATCCACTCTCGGAACGAATGATGGGTAAGTGTGAAGAAAAATGGAAACTCTTGCTATTCAGATTGGGTGTGCATCTTCTGATGAATATCCAGCACAAGGTCCCGCAGCTCAGGGAAAACTGAAATGAGTACCAGTTCAAGTATTCCATATGCTAGTTGCTTCAAACAGATTGTAGACTGCAAATTCACAGTAAGCCAGCCGATACTTCTTGGTCACAAATATCATTTAAAAATGAAAATAAATCACAGGGATTAAAGAAGGGTTTTACCTGAAGGAAATAATATATATCTCTTGCGGTACGGTGATATTGCTTATGCCCAATCAAGCTGACGAGAGCAGGAGCTCCATCTGAGGAATGAATGAGGTAGGTTGTTAATTATGTTCCTATCCAGGACCAGTGTATCCAATTCACACAAGAATCTAGAAAACATGATGACCAGTAAAATTAAGCTAAAAAAGTGCCATAAAATCCTAATTATTTGCAGAAAATCTGCTACCAAGATCCAGGCCAATGTCACTTGAGAAAGTCACCTACTATTTTTTTTTTTTTTAAATCTTTTTTGATCTCATGCAATCTTTATTAAAAAAAAAGAAAGAAAGAAGATATGCACCATTCTATTCGATATTTTGGTTAAAAAGCCCAACACATTAAATCCATTAATTTATTAAGCTTCATGAAATTTAAATCAAGCCAACACAAAAGACGGGTTGAAACATCCAAGTCACTGTAACATTGAGACATAACATTATTACAGTATAATTCATAAATGAGGTAGTTTGCTGAGGCTATTGTAATAAACAAATGCCAAAAAGATGTACATACATATGTATATGTATATATAATATGGACGAAAGGGAAGTGGAACATTTCTGTGACTTGCTTCTACTAACCAAAAAGTGACATTTTTTATTTATTTATTACAAGCACAGATAAGCCAAGCGCATGACAGTCAGAGACCAAGGTTTTCAGAACATGATGTATGGGCAGCCTATATCCTTTCTTTTTTCTTTCTTTTTTTTTCAGTAGAAAGGAAATAGATAGGCACCCTATATCATATACGGGGTATACCATACATTTATACAAAAACCATCCCAAACATAAAAGAATACATGCTTATCAAAGATGTACCAAGACCAAAAAGAAAAGGAAAAGATAGGGAAGAGAAAAAGAAGGAAAAACTTACTGAAGATCATTTTCTTGATATCACTAGCTCTACAAGCAGCCTCAAGCTGCTGCTCAAAAGAACCAAGTTTAGAGGCCCTACTCCTTGTAGTTTGAAAAGATCGCTGATGAGGTTCACAATCATCTATTTCAGTATGACTATTTAATCTCAGAAAGAATGTACCATCGGGCCAAAGAACCTGACAAAGAAATCCATTATTAGAAGAAGTAAAATATTTGGCGTTGATTCTTTGTCCATTCTTGCACTTTCACAATCAACTGCACCAAAGGTACTAACATAACAAAACACAGAAAAGTACATGCCAAACTTGAGAAATGATAATAGGATATGCCCCATGAAAGTCATTGTAATTTATGTGAAGTGTGAACAAAAGTGAATTCCCTCTTCTTTTTTTGTGAAGAAATGCCACTAAAAGCTAGGTTGGTTGAAATAAAATGAAGTCTGCAATGTTGATTGGAGATAAATAAGAAAAAGACATTACAGTGCACACAAAAGGAATTTTATCCTAATTATGCATAGGGTGGTAAATTAGCCAACTTTATCCTTAATTTGGATGCGAGCAAAAAGGAGACTACATATCTACACAAACAAGTACAACTCAAAAGTTAATATGAACTGTAAAAGACACCGTGCTATTGCATACAAGGTCTTAGGTTTCAACCATTGTTTAAATACGTTCATATAACACTGGATGAAACTCGCATTCAATTGAAAACAACCACCACCACCAACCAGACCAAACAAAACAAGAAGTGAAGATATCAAAGTGATGGGTTAATAGACTCCAACATACCAAAACTCATCCCAAAGTTCAATCAATAAATAGACAGCTAAGAGTTTTAGGCCCCAATTGGGTTCTGGATGACCCTCAAGAAGGCTCAGCTTGAACTGACCTTGGCCCTGCCAATCTATGCCCCTAGTGACAAAAATGCCTGGGATGAAATATGTGCAACCAAAAGAAACAGACAGACACAAGTTTGACGCAACAGATGTTAAAATCCAAGATAAAACAGATTATAGAATGCGATCTTCAGTGTTGCCATATTCATTTGAAGCTTGGAATATAATGAAATTTCTCATAGCACCGTAAATCAGATCTTGCCTCACCAATTAAATGATTTCAGTAAAATAAAGATGTTAAAAAAACTGATCAGTCCTTACATCTTGGACCCACTGAATCCCTTGAGCAATAACATCATCTCTCCGGAGCCACTGAATTTGCCCCAGGAGCCAGTCATCAATAGCGTCTTCCATCATTAACTGCAATATTTGCTTTGATATCCAGAAGACCTGTCTTCTGCATATTTAAATAAAAATAAAAAAATCTTTGAGGCTGAATGCTAATGAAACATGTTAAAGCATGATCACATTTCACATAATCTTCCACACAGATCAATCAATCCACCTTTCTCAAATCATAAGGGATAAAACGGGTTGAGACTAATGGGAACCTCTATGCCATGATTGTGTGACAGGCTTTGAGCATTGAGCAAAAGGGAAAAAAAAAAACCACATTAAAACCACCCTGCTAGGGGGTGTCTGCTGCAAGCAAATAAGTTTCAAATCGAACTAGGAGGACTGGACATCTGGCTTTCAGCATTGAGCAAAAGAAAAAACACACACACACACACACACACACATTAAAAACCACCCTGCTAGGGGGTGTCTGCTGCAAGCAAATAAGTTTCAAATCTAGGCCTCCACTTGTGAAGATTGAGCAACAAAATATACAGCAACAAATTTCTGTTCTAGCAAAATAAAAAGCAGCATCACACACCAGATATAAAATTTTAAATATAAATAAATAAATAAATAAATAAATAAAAACACTAACGATGAATTATGATAATTCCCAAGCAATTTTTGATTTTCAAATTATGAAGAAAACATGCAAGTAATCATGTAAGGAAAAGTCTAGCTTACCTTAGCCAGCCTTTTCTCTTTAGCTGAAACATCTTATCAACTAAATTCAACACAGGTAAGCTTACATTAGGTGGTGTCCACTGCAAGGAAATAAACACCAACAGAAGTTTAGACAACACGAAAGGACTGGCATCCAAGAACCAAGCAAGCAAGCCAAACAAAATATTTTTCTATAAACAGGTTGATTAAGGTTTCTTTCCTTTCATATACCTAAGAGCCCATCTTCGCAATAGCTGACATATGACAAGAACAATGAAGACTCACTGACAAGCTATTTTTACCATTGATATAGGGCACCAGTAAAAGTTTTATAGGGTGACAATAGTAGGTTTTCATTGTTATTAAAGGCTTCTCAAGGCATGGGACTTTAGAGCTTTCTACCAATGTGTAAAAGAGATAAGGGTTAGGAGCTTAAAATAGATGAGAAATTTGGAGGCTGTTCTGGGCTGTGAACAACGCCCAAGAGTGGTACATGTGAACAATAATAGGAGCTTGTATTCAGTTATTAACTTACTTTTGTGTGACATGGATGGATAAAAAGATAGGTTATCAAGCTTAATAACATATGATTTACAGGGTAAAAGGCCTAAACAGTGCAGAAAATCAAAGATGACAAGATGTAGAAGAATAAGCCCAGTAACACGCCCAATCTACATTATGCCTCACTTAATGTTACAATTGTATCATACAATCCCCATTAGGCTTCAAAGCTGAGAAAAAAGTATATAAAACTTGGTTCATCTACGTAATTCTAACTCTAATAAGAGTTGGAATCCCTTGTCAATTCATAACCCAAAAAAACCTATTAAATACCCATGATATAGGTCCCAAAATCAATAGGTTCTCCTGCAAGTTAAAAGCTTACTTCTACTAATTCCATTCTCATCTTGGTTTTGTCTATAGTGGCATCCCTAATCAATTCTTGTGTAGAAAATTAATGTTGAACTGCTGAACATTCTATTTCAGAAACCAAAGTAGGCCACTCCCAGATAGAAATTCTCTTCCATCTTCATCAGCATCCACTGCCCAGATAAAACTGCCGAAGGGCATCCCTATTTTAGCCATTGAGCTAAAAAAAAAAAAAAAAAAAAAAAAAAAAAAAAAAAAAAAACTGTTTATTCTCCTTTGAGGAATCTCCTGGAACTCTTAACTGTTCATATGCCCACGAGTTATGCTCAATATTGGTTCAATAAGTTATGAATCAATGACATAAAAATTAAGAAAAAGAGGTTATAATTATAGAAGCTTTTAACCTCCTCAAGTATCAGAATTCACAAGCAGCATGAGAATTAATGCTCAGAAGATGTAAAGCACCATAATTAGAGTTGTCATCCCTCCAACAGTGATTTACTGATTAGTTTTCCGTGCACTTTACAAATGACAATAGTTAGCAAGGCGGAATTCCTTTCTTTTGACAGAATAATTGCTGTTAATCATACAATTCACTTGGAAATTCTAAATCAAATCCCAAGGAAAATTAATACAAATGATAGATTAAACTCCACTTGACAGAAATCTAGAACCCAGATTCTGAATGTTAACTGTATCCTACATTCCAATGCACTAAAATGCAATTCTGAGTATTTAATAAATTCAATCAATTATACTTGTAACATAATTTACTGTTTTCTTGTGGTTAGTTCGGCATCTGGAAATAATAGTTTGTGAACTCATAAGACAACTTCCAACAGATTTGGGGGTTTTGAGTTTCTTTCAACTGAGAATCTTGTTATCAAGAAAAACACATTTTAATCCTTCAACATGAAATCTCATAATAGACCAACATGTTTTCCATGTTTAGAGGGAATCAATTAATTACACCTGATAGGATCAAGAATTCAATTTAACTTTTTTTTTGATAAATAACCAAACTTTATAGATAAAGCATCAAGATATCACTTTTTATCTTCTTTCTTCACTAGATCTTACTCAAGAGATAAAATGGCCATTACCTATCCACAGAGAGAGAGAGAGAGAGAGGCTAAAATGGCAACAATCTTCAATTGTTCCCAAAGAAATAAATATGCATCAACTTTTCCATATACTTTCAAGCTTTATATTTAATTAGCCACCTGAATAAATCTTATGATTTGCTATATGAATCCCCATCTATCCCATTCCTAAGATTCAATAACTCTCTGATAACGGAACAACTTTTTCTTTCTTATTTGTCTTTTATTTATTTATTTATTTTTCTTCTCAGCCTCCCATGCTTTTACCAGGTTTGAAAACATCATAAGATAATTCCTTCTTCAAATTTCCTTTAATTTCTGAAATTCTTCAACCCTGAGCTACAATCTAACTTGTTTCTCATCAATAATTTCAGGTCCAAAGACTCGAGCTATGTTTGGAAAAGACATAAGATCTTAGAATGAATTGTACAGTTGGGGATGGATATGTGTGTGTGCATAGCAATTGGAACACACATGAGAACTATGTTCGCACAAATAGAAGCAAAATATGCATAACTGAAACTGCAGCATATGACAAGAATAGTTCTGGCAGTCAAACAGGAAGGTCAAATATTAATAGTAACATGACAGATGACATTAGGGAGAGTCAATTAGATTGACATGGGCTAAATTTTAGAGACAACACCAAGGTGACAATTCTGCAATGAAGAAAATGACCAAAGATGACACTTGTGAAGGGGAGATCTAAGGTATATGTGAAGGTCATAAAGCAGAGAAGGAAACAAAATGCAGTCTTCTGACTGCTTGGTACCTCTGGTGGCACTACAACCGGATCCTCCAAGTGATCAGAGGATACTGGGAAACCTGAGGCAGGATATCCACCCAGGCTGACCGATGGAGATTCTCTATCTGAACCATGTTTCTTCTCAGGATCTAAGCTTCTAATCTCCTCACCTCGTTTAACCACCCTAGGTGGAAAACCCTTTGTGTTCAATTCATTGTCCGAATGCCACCCACTAGCTTGCACAGTAGGTTTTACTTCCTCATGCTCATTAATTCCATCTTTATCACCTTCATCATTATCAGAAATGCTTTTTGCTGATTCTGTGCTATGTTGCCATGAACGTTGTTTAATCATCTCAGCATTAAAGGATAAGTTCCCGCTTGAAATTGCAGGAGACACTTCATGTGGAGGGGAAGATGAACCAACTACTTTGTGCATTAAGCCATCTGAGACCCCTTTGAACTGGCGTACGATATCATCCACTGCGTCATCCACGTTCACTGTTTGATTTCAACAAAAATGAATAAATGTCATTTTCAAAGAAAAAATATAGAGGGAAATAAAATTCAATCAGCCAGATAAAGGACGTAATTAAAAAGAAAACTGTTAGCATCATGAGCAGATATGAAGATGTGATATGTCAATAGATGTATAACTGGTTGGATCACTAACTGACTGTATAAATTAAAATGTCCATCAGATTACTTCACCCATAATTCTTTTGAAATGAGTATTTGTTTGCTCAAATAATCATAAGTTGCAGGAAAGATAATGTTGGTGGATTTTGTTTGTCATAGCCACCTGGACAAGATTTTGATGTATGTTACACTTTCAGCTTGCTGAGTTTGAGAGAATCCTCTTCTTCTCCTTCATTTTTGCTGCTGTTGTTGTCGGCTTCATCTTCTTGATTCAGAAAATGCTGTTCATTTGAATATTTTGCATATTATAATTGGTTTATGTGGCCTTAAAATTCTTTTGTTCATTGCAATTTTTATCTGTTGACTTTTGCATTAATTTGTAATATTTTGTTGTCTCCTGCTGTCCTGCACATAGTGTGAAGTTTCAAGGGGTATATGTAGTTTCCTTTTGGTTTTGTGTATGTTTTATTATGGAAGAGGGTTATTTGTATTGCAATGTTCTTGATGAACTACATGGTTAATGAGTTAGGAGTTTCCTGACACACTAATGTAATTCTTCACTGTCAAATTGTTTCTGAACTCTATTATAATGCAGAACATTATTTATACAAGCCCTGATTATCTGAAAAGAAAGGACCTTCACTAACACAAAGTAACTTGGTAAAAATTGCCAAATGTTCGTCAGTTCTGGTCCAATATCAAGGTTGTGAATGAATGTGCCCACCACTAAATTAATTTCATAACAAACAACGAGAAGTGTTCAAAAACAGATATTCATTTATTTTTCCACAAATACCACATACAGACAAATAGAATCCAAACATATAAGAAAGCAAGGATGATAATTCAACCAGGAAGGGAAGCTACATACCTGCCAGGGTTTTCATCACTGAAGATGATCTTCCAAAAGAGAAATTCTTCATCAACAATAAAACAATTATTAGACTTGGACAAAAAACGTGATAAGATAGTAGTATTTATTAAACCAAACCAAACTAAGTCTTGTGTCCCAAAGAAATGCAAACCTTTGAGGAAGCACTCAAAAAGTCCCACACTTCATGTTGTTCAGCAACATTAGCTATTGACAGCAGATCCTGGGAAATGCAGCATAATCAAAATAACAAGAATATGGAGAGGAACATTTATAGGGGATTTGCAGATGAGGGATAAATTATACTCTCAGATATTTGTCCAGCTGAATGCAGCGCTGATGAACAAAAGTATCCTCAGTGCTAGAGGAAAATATCCTTTTGGGAGGCAAATGTAATGTATAATTAGGAAAAATATCAAAAAAATAAGAAGAAAAAAAGCTCTGAATGTATAGTGGATTTGGAATGACCAATGCTAATCTAAAAGCTTCAGGAACTTTCTTCATGAAATAAAGGATAAAAACAACTTTAATTAGCATTAGGGCCAATGACTATAGAAACATGTGCATGTGCATGGATAGCCTAGTAATTTGTTCGTATTAATGATTGAGATAAGAACAAGACCTTCTTTTCAAAAACCACGTGTTTTCATCTGCATCTGTCACTGTAATTGAGTAAACTGCAAATGAATTTGACCCAAGTTTCTCAAAGCATGCTCCTATAACCTGTAGACATTACATAGCATCAGAAGCTGGTGATGCAATTCAAAAAAGAAGAATCAAACTGGATTCAAGGCAAGTGTGACAACCATAAATGATACAAATCCAGGCAAGGATGACAACTATATACAAAGGCATATAAAAATGCCCTTTAAATCCTGCATTTATATGGGTTCTCTTTACAGTACTGGCCAACATGTTTGTAAACCTTGCAACATTTCCTTGAAAATTAAAAGAAGAAAATGGAAGAGGGAAAGTTTACCCGGCACCGAAGCTTGGGAGTGTGGACTCCTTCATTGCGTAACACCATATCTGAAACACTCTCAGCATTACGAATATCATTATGCCCTCCAAAATCTGGGCTATAGAACTCTGAAATAATGGACCCACCACCCTCACTTGGGAATGCTTTTTCCATACTAGATTGAATATTTAAAGCAGAAGTGCTGTTTGATCTCTTAAGTACACCTTTATTCCCAATGTCAGTAAGAGAAGTGGTAGCCTTCAATTCATCAACAAGAGGTGTTCCCCCAAAAGATTGTTGCTTGTTTAGACCATGAGATAAATGCACCACATTGTTCTTCCCATCACTTAGTTGAGTCTCTACATGCAATCCTGATGATAACTGCACTAGAGTTTTATCTTCTGTTGTAGAAGAAATTACAGACCTGTGGGTTGACATATCCTTCCCCGAATTTTTTGTAGGTTCAGCATTGTTACTTGCTGAACCCTTGGCAGCAGGAGCCTGAAGTCCTCCTGCAGAAACCTTCTTAACTTTCTTTTTATAATTCCTTCCTTTAGTCCACATGTTTTCAAGATTTTCTGGCGTCAGAACCTCCGTTCTCCTTTGGGTTGCTGCCTCCAATATCCGTGCCCAGTCAGCAGGCCGCGACTGCGTAGGTTCTTCACCAAATAAACGAGAGTACAAATTTTCTGAAGCATCCAGGGGAATCTCTTTCTGATTGTCGGATCTTGACATCATCAGGTCAGTCCCTTGATTGTTGGAAGATGAATTCTTCCTAGGAGTAAATTCATTTTGTATGGCATCTGCAGCAACAGCATGACCACTGGTATGACCCACTACATTAGGTGACTGGTTGTCCCCTGCTTTGCTCACTTAATCTTTAATAGCAAGCAAAATACACTCAATCAACTCATTAACATACCTGGAGAGAAGTAATTGTTAGGTCAAAATAGTTGATTTCTCACATTTAGGGAAAAGGTAAATAATTAATGTAATGCATATATAGACTAAAAACAGTTGCATTTACACAGCCTCACATAGGTGAAAAAAATAATGTGAAATTACAGCATGAATGCCTCTGCCACGATGACGAAAACTTATCCAGAAGTTGTATAAAGAAAAGAGTACTACAGAGAGATTAATTACAGCTAGAAGGGCAGCATCCACAGTCCCCTCACCCCATACATCTAGGTCCACTTCTACACATTTGGGACCCATTAGGGGAAGGGAATTTGTTGACGGAGCCTCTTTGACTGTGGGAATGGCAACCCCCATTTGAAAAACAATAAGGAATGCTGCAAATTTCAATTACAGAGGAACACACAAGAAGAATACATTTGAGAGTCCCATGCAGAGGAAAGGGAGCTGTTGATGAAGCCCTTTTGGCTGTGAAAGTAGCCCCTAAATGCCAATACAGACTGAAAACAGAACAGGCAACAAGAATACCTTTGACATGAGGGATGCTAGGAAGTACATATATGTGGTCAAAGATTTGAGTTACAATTAAAGGGTCACAATATTACAGTTCACAAACATAACTTTGGCTACTTTTTGCTTATTTGGTAATTTTGACCGAAAAGGGGGAAAACATCTAGACATTCCAGACATTTACAAATCCCTTTTTGAAACGAAGCATTTCTAAGCTTTCATTCCCACCAAAATTCCGATGGTCCTACTTTTACTAATCACTGTGCTCAAAAAGGTGCGTATAATTCTACCCCAACAGCAGTAGAAAAAAAATTCTTTCTTGGATTTCCCTCCAGCCAGATACTATTTGATGGTTTCCATCATGATCAACTTGGTATTAGGAATTATGTAAAATCATGAATGCCACATAGTTTCTTGCTTCGAGCTTTAAAAGATAGGAAGGTGAATGCAGCAGGGATAAGATATCTTCTTTGTGGTTCTGAGGAAGTAAAGGACAAAAATATTTCAATTTCTTACTAAAATCAATTAGTGGAATATTGTTTAGTGTATTGACAGTGTCTTATAGGGCATTGCAGTTTCACTCACTAAAGCAAACCATTCAAAATTCTTTTCAGGGTCAATTGATCGAATTCCCCATTCAACAAATGAACATCCAAGTCCTCAACCAAATGGCTGTTCCTTCCATTTAGGATTATGTTGGAAGCTTGGAAATAGCTTGCCCTTGTTAAGGCCAAGTTTGGGTGGTATGAAAAAAGTCAAAAAGTTAAAAAGTTACTCAAAAAGTTAAAAAGTTAACACTATTCATCAAAAGTCAACAATTACGGCTGCACAACTCCCAATCTTAATTTTCCCTTACAAATCAATTTTTACAATTTTTTATTACACATTTTTTCATAAAAAGTCAAAAAGTTAACCCAAATATCCATATTTTTTCTCTTAACTTTTTAGTCCAAAAAGGCAAAAAGTGCACTTATTTAGGACACCCCAAACAACCCCTAAGGGTTACTTTCGATTCACTAGTACCTCGATCCATTTTTAGGGTTGCTTCTTGTAACTAGTACCTCGATCCATTTTTAGGGTTGCCATTTTTAGGGTTGCTATTTTTAGGGTTGCTTCTTGTAACTAGTACCTCGATCCATTTTTATCACAACAGGTACATTCTTAGAGTAAGAATGTTAGATTTGCATAACCATATGCCTGATGTACCACAATATATATATATATATAAAATAAGATTTTTTTTTTTTTTAACAATATGATTTTCCAGTAATGAATTATTAAGTGACCTAATTGCAGAAGTAGAGAACTCATGACCCTTTCCCAAATATTTCTATTTGTTTCATAAACCTAAATTACATTTGACTGAGTACAACAATTTATTTATTTTTTAATACATCACACTAGCGAATTGTTTCTACATCAGAAAAACTTGCGAGACAACATTTTTATTTAAGAAGAGAAAAATAATAACCTTAAAGGCACCAAAAGAGGGGAGCAACCTACCTGTGTATCTTATGTAAACATGAGATATTCGAATCAGAAACAAGGAGAAGATATAAGAACTTTTCACAGCTATAAGATTTTTCGTTTTCACATTTAAGTCTTACAAATTAGACCATGTACGGTATAAAACATTCAGAGGAATATATACTTATGAGCAACAGGGTAGCCATAAAACACTGCATGAAAAAACAAATGAACTCCTAAAAGAACTCACCAAGGGCTTGCAAAATCCATAATAGGTAGCATTACCAAGCAAGTTACAAGCTCTCGAGCAATGCACCGAACCAGGGGACATTGAGCTTCTTGTGGCCTCAGCAATACAGCTAACAACCCACCTATAATTTGCTGAAGAACCTGTAGCAAATAAAAGCGTCAGAAGGCATGCTAACAACAAAATCAATAAGTAGAAATTTTTCATAAGAACACTCACACCTTGTACTCACACTCGGGAGAAATCAATGCAGGGTGAAGCTCCTTTGAATCAATAAGATGATGTTTCAAACGTTCATCCCTTTCTTCTGATGACAGTGTTCCCATTACATCCACACCAATAGCAGCTTGGTTTCTTCTGAAAAGATCTATGTGATCCCCTACTAAGTCAACTATATCCCTGATACATATGACAAACAAATGCTTTTGTTATTCAGTTACTAAACGGTGCACAACAAGGAGGACACTTCTGAGACACCAAAAAAATATGGCAACTTCTTTGAAAATATACCTTGTTGCCAAATCAACGAGGTTTATCTCTTTGACCCTTCCAGATACTTCACCAAGGGCATCCATGATTACAGCACGGATGAGCTCAGGGACCTCCTTGTCAGGTGTTATTTCTGAATACCACAAATCTGAAACAAAATCCTGCAAAATCTTATTAACAAACTCCTCCATTGCAGCTTCTCCAACTGGAGAGTCAATTTTTCTCTTCCATTTTGGTGGTGGCAGCGTTGTTGAAAGACGAGAATCATTCACGGACAGCTGCTTCTTTTCTAAATGTGATAAATATGTCTGCTGATGGATTTTCCTCACTTTCCAATGGAATTCCACCTCATTAAATAAAATTCGTAATGCAGAAACAAATAGTATTGATATGGGAATATTCATCCACATTGATTTACTCGTGTCTGCAATGAACAACAAAAGTTTAGGAACCGAATCCAGTACATAGTAGTGGAGTAAATGGGGCAGAGGGCACAATGTAAAATTTAAGAACTTCCTTGTTCAAACATAGACCAACAGCAGACAAAAAGCATCCCACAAAATATTATAATTGAATCTGTTGGGATGGTCCACCTATGTAGACAAGATAGAATAGTACTGAATCCCACGTCGTCTACTTAAATATGTACCAAGTGACTTATAAATGTACAATGCGTTTTAAAATCGTTGTGAGCCTAGTCCGAAGTGGACTATATTATACAGTAGGGGGTCGGGACATAGATAGTGATATCAAGAGCTTCCGTTGCTTGGGAAACAAGTGGTATCCAAGCCAGGGCATACAATCCTGAGCCAGTAGGCGAAGCAGTGTGGGTGCAGATTCTCCTTTGACTGATAAGATGGGTAAAAACTGCTTGTGAAGGTGATCTTATGTGCAAAAGTAGCAAACTTTGTGGCACACCCATGGTGAGGGCAGCTCGGTGAAGAGAGTGCAAGCCATACCAAGATGAATATGGTGAACTACTTTGAGGGGCACCCCGGGCTAGGGGGTGTAGGCACCTCAGTGAAAGAGGTACTGCGAGCCATACCGGGTTGTGTATGCTGCATTGACCAGTGATGAAAATCAACACTTCATCATCATTGGAGAATTTATAAATTATTGAGTAGCAGACTCAGCAATCCACCCTACATGTATGGAAGGAGGTGATTGTTGGGATGGTCCTTCATATAAAAGTGTACTAAGTCTCACATTGCCTAGCTAAGTACGTGTCAAATAACTTATAAGTGTGCGCTCAATATGGTTTAAAGCCGTGCAGGCCTAACCCAAACTGTCGAAAGCAAGCAAATAGACAATATTGTACAATGCGGGGGGTCAGGCCACATCTAGCTGTATCAAGAGCTTCCACTACACACACATCACATAATCAACAATTTAAAACTAGGGCCGGCCCTGAGAATTCAGGGGCCTAGGCGAGCTTATAAATTTGGGCCCCTTGTACATGCACCAAAAAAAAAAAAAAAATTTGTTAGTGGCAACTCAAGTTTGCTTGAGTAAATTTGGGCCCTTTGTTTGTTTTTTCAATTGGACTAATTTTTTAATTTGTTTTTAATATAGGCCTGCAACATGTTTTTATTTGGGCCTTTTATAATGGGCTGTTTTATTTTGGAGGGCTTCTATTTTAGTGGGTTGTTTTGTTTTTGAGGGCTTCTAACAATAATTGGACTTTATTTAAAACTTGATAGTATAATGGATCTTCAAAATTTGGAGCCCTATTTTGGGCCAAATTTTGGGGGCCCTAGGCACAGGCCTTACTCGCCTTAGCCTAGGGCCGGCCCTGTTTAAAACACATCTCACCTACATAGGTTACACATCTCACCTACATTTTGGTTGATTTTACAAGCAAATAAATCAGAAGATTGAATTTTCCATTTGGGACCAGAAAAAACAATTGACTGCACTACCTACTTTCCTTAGTTAATATGAGTTTTTCCTATTATCATCAGCACATATCGCCTTCATGCCACCTTCATGCCAATTCACGCAAAGAAATAAATAAATAAATAAAAATATATATAAAAAAAACCTACGCAATTCAATATTAATTCAAAATTTGCAACATCAAACCCTAATTGAGATTAAATTAATATCACATAATACATCAGAATGCAAATTCAACATTTTCTGAATCCAGAAACCAAAAAAATCACGTTCAATTTTAAACATTAGTCTTTAAGAGAAACAAGCAATTTCGTTGGTGTTGAAAAGCGTGGATAGTTGAATCAAAATTGAAGAACTTACGAGTTAGAAAGTAAGATACTGCAAAGATACAAAGTGCCCAATACACCGTTCGAAGCTTAGCTTTTTCGATAAGATCTTGCAAGGCCTCCGTCGCCTTTATTGTCTCAACAACCTCCAATTTCGTCTCAATTGATCTAAAAACCACCAAACGGGCACGAATTGAATCAAATTCCAATCTTTCAACGCCAGAACATAATCGATCAACGACGAGAGATTGATAACGACAAACTCTCATGAAAATCCTTGAGGCGTTATGGTGAAATCGGTTTCGAAACAATCACGAGACTGTGTAATGACTTGTTTGTTCTTCTTTCTCTAGCCTGAGCCTGAGCCTGAGCCTGAGCCTGAGCCAGCCTGAGCCTGAGCCTGAGCCTGAGCCTGAGCCTGAGCCTGAGCCTGAGCCTGAGCCCTTGCCCTTTTTGTTTGTTTGTTTTTTTTTTTTTGGGAAACTGACGCAAAGGTCCAACCCAACCTATCTTGCCCCATTTAGGCCCTGAACAAATGTGATACTTCATTAACTTCTCAAATTATCAATCAGATGAAAATACTCATAATATATCATTCAATTTATACGTGCGCAACCATCACCCACGATCATCTCAGTCTGATCAGTACATTGTCACATCTCCGCCGTTCGAGATTGCATTCTCAGTCCTTCATCTCTCCTCTGTTTGATTCCATTCCCTCTGAAACCCTACCCTAACCACAAAACGAAACCATTCATGTTCAACACAACACTAAGCCGTTCATATTCTCCAATCAGCGACTCTCAACAACACGAAGAACCATCACCACTCTGAAGAAATTTCATAGTTCGGGACTTCCGATTCACAGAAATAGGGAAAAAAAGTAACATCTCCCTTCACCTATCCATTATTTTACATTCAAAATTTGTACATCATTCTTTCATATTTCGTATATATCGTTTCAATAACACTTTCATAAAAAAAACCCTTGTAAAACACATTTTACATACTTTAAAATGTATAAACCCTCTTTTATATATAATCTCCTGTTTTAAAATATTCTAGTCCCCTGTTTTTAAACATTCTAATCCACTATTTTTACACATAAATCTCTGTTTTTACACATTCAACACCTTATTCTTATTCTTGTTGTTCAATATTGGCTTTTCTTCTTCGTATTGTTGCTACATTTCGTTGAATACTTAATCTTCTCGTTGTTATTGTTGCTGTTTACAAAATACAATGGGCTGTTCTTATTGTTGATACTGTTTATAAAAACTGTAACATCATACAGTTTCATTTCATCACTCTACAAGTAACATATCTAAATTTATTCAAACTGCAAATGAAACTGCAAAATTACACGGTTTAATCACTACTCAAAACAAATACGTAACTTATTATAAAGTGCAAATCAAACTGTCAAATTATACAGTTTCGTAACTGTTACCAACAAATAGATATAACTTCATATTAAACTACATATAAAACTGTAAAATTATACAGTTTTGTCACTATATTACTCATACCCTGCTGTCGCTTTCATTTTTTCAGAAATAGCTGTTGGAAGATATTGGAAGAAACAAACCCATATGCCCAAAAATCCAATCAGGGATTTAAGTATCTCCCATTTTGAAAGTCTTTCTACTGTATCCACTGAAATGCCACCAACATCTCTCCCTCCACAAAAAACCCAACCACCACAACCAAAAACAACCAAACACCATAGACCCCACCAAAAAACTCACAAAACAACCACATTACCTACAAGAAAAAGCCCAAGAATTACACCATAGACCCCACCCACACAACAAACACCAACGACACCTCCAACCACAACAAAAACAAACAAAAGAAAGCCAACAAAAAAACAAGAAGCTCCTCCAACCAAAAAAAGAAAGCTCCAAGAAAGCTAATCAACTCCCAAAACAAAAACCAAGGCATCAAAAGGGAAAAAAGCAGCAGTCCCTGCAAAGAGAGTCCAACAGTTTAATTATCGTTCCAACATCGGAACAGTAATCAAACTGTTGAAAGGGGTCAAATTCACAAAAGCCCAACAGACAGAGCTGGAAAAAACCCATTTTTGGCCCATTATAAATGCTCTCTCCTCAACACAACTGAAGGCCTCTTGGTACAGATGCTACAATTCCATTGTAGCAGAAATGACAACACTTTACAACAAAAGAAAAAGAGCATTTATACTTGACAAAAATGAAATGAAACTAAAAAACAGTGATGTCAAGCTCATTTTTGGTATCGACTGTGGAGAAGACAGTATCACCACCAAATCCTATACAAGACCAAAGGATTTTGAGCTTGCATTTTACAAACGAAGATGCAAATCAGTAAAGAGATTGGATGACAAGTCTTTGACCAAAATGTTTCAACAAACAAAGAAAGGAAAATCAACCAATGATCGTCAAGATATTGCAAGGGTCATCACCCTTTACTTGTGCTTGAAACTTCTCATGCCTACAACAGGCCATACACTCAGTTGGAGTTTCCTAAACTATGTTGACAATCTTAACAACATCAAGAAGTATAATTGGGTTGAGGCAATAAAAGACACACTGATGAATTCAATGACAAATGCAAATAACAACCCAAGGCATGTCACTGGATACGTCATGTTACTCTTAGTAAACACACTACTCAACTACTTCACACAAAAATATCAAACATCCACCTATTTCTAACTATCTAACATATTTCAATTTTTTTTTACAGTACTGGTACTGTGAGCACAGTAAACTCCTCTGACCATCCAACAAAGAAGGCTTCCCAAGGTTTATAAAATGGAACCTTGGCAAAATGTACTTCAAGTGGAAATATATCAACCTTGCTCATTTTGAAAAAGTATTCAAACTCTTCTATACTACCATAGCACAAATCTATTCAATACTCCTTTCACAGTCATTATAGTAAAAATCATGTTATGAAACTGTCAAATTCTTCAGTTTCAAACAACATAAATTCAACACTTGACTCACATTATTCACAGTACAAATCATATTATGAAACTGTAAAAGTTTACAGTTTCAAAGCACACACTTATTTAACATCACTCATGTTATGAAACTGAAAAATTTTATAGTTTAAACGTACAAATCTATTTCACATCACTCATATTATGAAACTGTAAAATATTTCAGTTTCAAACAACATATTTCGATACTTTACCCACATTACTCACAGTACAACTTATCTTATGAAACTGACCAATTTTACAGTATTACTGATATATGCCATATTATTCCAATGTAGGTTGACCAAAGTGCTTTAACCCCAACTGAACAAGAAATATAATTATTGCATATCAATCAAAGCACATCAACAGACTCTTCAGCAAAGAAACATGACCACAAAAAGGACAATAAGTGAAAAAACAAACAAAAGTAACAAAAAAAAAAGAAGAAGACTTCTAGACAGTGATGAGGATGACTTTCTCGAAGAAGAACATCAATCAGAATCAGAATCAGAACAAGAAGAACAAAAAAAAGAAAAAAAAGAAAGAAAGCAAAAACCACAAGAAGAACCAGAAAGTGATGAACAAGAAGAAGAGAGTGATGATGAAGAAGAAACTGAAGAAGAAGAAGAAGAAGCTAATGAACAACAAGACAATGATGAAACAGAAGAAAAAGAAGAAACAAAAGGTGATCACCAAGAAGACATTGATGAACAAGAAGACCAACAACAAAAACAAGAAGAACAACAAACAAATCAACAACAAGAAGTCAATGAACAAGAACTGACAGACCAACAACAACAACATGAAAAAAGAGAACAAGCAAAACAACAAGAAGAACAAAGGACAGAACAACAAGAAGAACTCCAAGAGAAATCTGACATATTTCATGCACAAGATAAACTCTTGTCTAATACTGAAGCAAACTGAGAAATTTAATTAAACTAACCAAAACACAATCCAACATTTTTATTGTCACGCCCCAAACCTGCCCCGAAAAGTTTGGTGACGAGACCGGCCAGTAATCCGTGGATTACCACAGGCCTTACTGTACATAACATAAAGAAACGGGGCTCGCGGAAGCGAAATAAAGAAACTAAATAGTCCAAGAGCTGTGCATTTATATGAACAGATATTTACATGCCAAAAATATTGTTAATTACCCACAACATATACATAACATGTAACAAAAATCCATATATACAACACTTGACTCGGATACAACAAGGAAAAGCTCTCAAAACGGCCTTCCAGGCCTGGCCTCGGCTTGAGGCTCTCAAAACTCTGGTGGCTACAGAATGGCGGCTCGATCAAGACTCCGCCTGGGCGCGACTCCCTGAATGCTCACCTATAATACATAAATACGGGGGTGAGCTAAAGCTCAGCAAGTAACATTAGCATAAAGGGGTTAGTGAACGAAGTCCAACATTTAATAAAACCACAGTAAACCATTCATCATCATAATCAGTCATCATATAGAACATACGTAATGGCATACTCCATAGAACATAACATGTGTCGACTAACGACTAGAGTAACCGGTCCCGGACACCGATTAAACACATACCGAGATCTCGTAAACTGGTCGTGGGCTTGTCCCTCCATGCCGTCCCCCATGACTAAGCGCATGGGCCTGCATGTTCTCGCCCCCACGACTACAACTAACTATGGATGCCATACTAGATTCGTAAACAGAACATTTGTTCACAGAAAACATTTATCATTTCAATCATATCGTATCGTATCATTTATCACTTTGAACATAATTCATAATAACATATCTTTACGATAATGTTACTTACAGTGGGTTTCCAAATCCGATAGCACGGTCTTCACAGATTGACCTGCAAGCATCAACATGTAACACATTTCTTAACATTCATCATCATCATACATTAAATCATTCATGCCTTAACATTCTTTCATATTCATTCTCATGCTCAATCTAATCTTCCTTTACTTCAATTCATGTTCATAAGATGTTAAATACGGCCATTGATATGTTAAAAATCATGCAGAGCAACTTGCCAAACTTTCCTGAAAATAAGCCTTCCCGCTCGAGCGCAACTTTGGCCGCTCGAGCGGCCAGTACAATTTCCCCAAAACTGCTGAGAGGTGGATTTCTCCGCTCGAGCGGGATCCCCTCCGCTCGAGCGCACCCTGCGAAATTCTGAAACTCTGGTTCTTCTTCCCTCTTCCAAACTTTAATCCTTTCTTTACTAACTTAACTCCCAAAATCATGAAATCAAGACCCAAACACTTGAAAACTCACTTGAATCAAACATTATAACTTCAATTCAAAACCCATTTGAATCATTAGCAAGATCAAGCCCATAAATTAAGTTGGAAAAACCATGAACATATACATACAACTTCCTATTTCTATATCTATGGAGGTTCTACCTCAATTTGCCAAATAATCATGAAGTCATGCCATGGCTACTCAATTTAAACATAAATTCTCTTTCAAACCATAAGATCATTGATGATGCAACTCTATTTCAAGAAATTAGAGATAGATTCTTACCTTGATCACTCTATTAAGCTTGATTCCTCTTTCCTTTCTTCTATTTTCTCTTCTTCTTCCTTGCTCTCTCCCTCTTTCTCACGAATTCCCTCTCTCTCTCTTTCTAGATTTTTCTTCTCCCTTTGTTGAGTCAAGAGGTCAAACATCTTTATCTTATAACCATATTTATCCATATATATCATATAAGGCAATTTGTGCCCAAAAGCTTGAGCCAAACATGGCCTACGAATCAGACGAAATTCAGTATTCAATTTTCCGTCCCAAAAGGTTCTAAAAATTCCCGGTATCATATAGGCGCATTCAATTTCATTTTCTGATCCCATTATAGCCATCAATTTCAGTCCCGAAGTTGCCATCTCAACAGATATTTTTCTAATTCAACAGATATTCATCAATTAAATCATATAAACACATAATTATTTACCGGTAATTACGTCATACAGTTCCGGGTCATTACACTCTCCCCACCTTAAGAAGTTTGGTCCTCCAAACTTTCCTTACCTTAGCAGCAATCCCAATCACATATTTCTAGTCATAATTCAACAAGTCTATTTAGTTATTCAACATGACGAAGTAGTCCTTGTATCCTTTTCATAGCAGTGAAGGTAATATCGATATCATAGCAGTTAAACACATAAGATACAAATCTTGCACATAGGACTGAAGTCAACCAACAAGTTCCATCGTATCCCATGCATAGGTAATAACATAGATATATTCAGTCCATAAACATGTAATAGCAAAGGTCATAGCACAGGTAATTTGTTCTATCATAGTCATAGTTAATTGTTCTATCATCAATAGTCTCCATCGCATAGGTAACAATACTAACATCCTAATAGATATTAAAATCATACCTGTCTTCGCTTTGCCAGTGTCCTTATTTGAAACCAAGGTATAAACTCGTGCTTGCCTCAAAGTATTCCCCTCGGAGGTAGCTATTGTAGTGGCCTTCGGTGTCATTGGGGAAAATGCCTTCCCGCTCGAGCGCCCACATGCCCGCTCGAGCGGACAGTTCAACGTGCCAAAACTTCTGGGAGGCTGATTTCTGAGCTCGAGCGTGCTCCCTTCCGCTCGAGCGGACAGAGCAAAACTCCGAAACTCTGGTTCTTCTTCCCTCTTTCAAATTCCCATCTCTTCTTTACAAACCAACTTCTAATACATGAAATACAACCTCTCAAATAGATGATCAACACTTTAATTAACTCATTACATCTTCAATCAAAACTCAAATGCATTAAATAGAAGATCAAACCCATGAACATGCATGTGCAAAGCTTCCTTTCTTACTTTCATGGAGGTTCTACCTCAATCAAGCCAACTAATCATAAATCATGCCATGGATACTCAATTTAACCATGACTCCCCTTTCATTCTACTTATTAGCCATGAAAACATGATGATTCAACTCTATTTCAAGAACTTAGAAGCAATCCTTACCTTGATTCTTGAATTGGAGAAGATTGAGCTCAATCCCTTTTTTTTTTCCTCTTCTTCCTCCTTGATCTCTCTCTCTCCCCGAATTCTCTCTATTCTCTCTCTTTCCAGATTTTTCTTTGAGTCAATGAGTCAAAAAGCCACCATCCTTATCTTTACATATATATCTATATCAATTAACCCATTGTGCCAAATCAAATAAGCCAAACAAGGCCCTTGCACTTTTCCATACATTCTAAATAATCCATTATGCCAATACACGGGTGCCAAACAAAACTTAACGAATCGGATAAATTTCAGTCTTCAATTTAATTTCCCGAACAGTTCTACACATTCCCGACATCACATAGACATATTTAATTTTGTTTTCTGAACCCATTACTGTCATCAATTTCAGTCTCAAAGTAGTAGCTGTTGATGCTCCAAGTTAAATCCCTGTTCATATCTCGAACCAACATCCACCATCTGCGGGCTTCTTCTTTCAAAGTAAAGGTTGCCAACAGAACTTTATAAAAATCTGTACATGGAAACACTTCAAAAATTTTCTCTGTCTCAAGCACCCATGCCTCTGCTTTCAATGGTTCAATGCCTCCTGCAAACTCTGGTGGTTTCAACTTCTTATACTTCTGTGTTAAGCTGATAATATCATCATTGTTCATCTGTTCCATTTGCACCGGTGGTGGAGGAGGAGGTGGAAATGGCTGTCTCGGTGGTGGTTGTTGACCTTGTTCTAGTTGTTGTCTTACCAACCCTGTCAAAACCTCTACCATTCTTTCTAATCGAGTCATTCTAGCATCAGAGGATTCAGTCTCATCTACGTTTCTGGCATTGGTGTCTTCCATTTGTCTATAGAACCATAGCAAATAAAACATTTCATTCTCAACATCATATTTCCTCTGCTGTCTCATCATTCACAGTTCCAGTCTCATCATTTACAGTTCGCATCATTACAGTTCTCATTCTCCATATTCAGAAACACACACACACATGCACATATGCTCATGCCATGCTCTATTTCTTTTCTAATGCACCTAGCAGCTCATATGGACACGTGTGTGAGTAATT
This sequence comes from Camellia granthamiana, assembly GCA_036172215.1. Taxonomy (NCBI): domain Eukaryota; kingdom Viridiplantae; phylum Streptophyta; class Magnoliopsida; order Ericales; family Theaceae; genus Camellia; species Camellia granthamiana. The sequence goes on along the minus strand of CM069908.1, from coordinate 142,888,621 downwards.
AACTCGTGCGCTCTGATACCACTCTGTCACGCCCCAAACCTGCCCCGAAAAGTTTGGTGACGAGACCGGCCAGTAATCCGTGGATTACCACAGGCCTTACTGTACATAACATAAAGAAACGGGGCTCGCGGAAGCGAAATAAAGAAACTAAATAGTCCAAGAGCTGTGCATTTATATGAACAGATATTTACATGCCAAAAATATTGTTAATTATCCACAACATATACATAACATGTAACAAAAATCCATATATACAACACTTGACTCGGATACAACAAGGAAAAGCTCTCAAAACGGCCTTCCAGGCCTGGCCTCGGCTTGAGGCTCTCAAAACTCTGGTGGCTACAGAATGGCGGCTCGATCAAGACTCCGCCTGGGCGCGACTCCCTGAATGCTCACCTATAATACATAAATACGGGGGTGAGCTAAAGCTCAGCAAGTAACATTAGCATAAAGGGGTTAGTGAACGAAGTCCAACATTTAATAAAACCACAGTAAACCATTCATCATCATAATCAGTCATCATATAGAACATACGTAATGGCATACTCCATAGAACATAACATGTGTCGACTAACGACTAGAGTAACCGGTCCCGGACACCGATTAAACACATACCGAGATCTCGTAAACTGGTCGTGGGCTTGTCCCTCCATGCCGTCCCCCATGACTAAGCGCATGGGCCTGCATGTTCTCGCCCCCACGACTACAACTAACTATGGATGCCATACTAGATTCGTAAACAGAACATTCGTTCACAGAAAACATTTATCATTTCAATCATATCGTATCGTATCATTTATCACTTTGAACATAATTCATAATAACATATCTTTACGATAATGTTACTTACAGTGGGTTTCCAAATCCGATAGCACGGTCTTCACAGATTGACCTGCAAGCATCAACATGTAACACATTTCTTAACATTCATCATCATCATACATTAAATCATTCATGCCTTAACATTCTTTCATATTCATTCTCATGCTCAATCTAATCTTCCTTTACTTCAATTCATGTTCATAAGATGTTAAATACGGCCATTGATATGTTAAAAATCATGCAGAGCAACTTGCCAAACTTTCCTGAAAATAAGCCTTCCCGCTCGAGCGCAACTTTGGCCGCTCGAGCAGCCAGTACAATTTCCCCAAAACTGCTGAGAGGTGGATTTCTCCGCTCGAGCGGGATCCCCTCCGCTCGAGCGCACCCTGCGAAATTCTGAAACTCTGGTTCTTCTTCCCTCTTCCAAACTTTAATCCTTTCTTTACAAACTTAACTCCCAAAATCATGAAATCAAGACCCAAACACTTGAAAACTCACTTGAATCAAACATTATAACTTCAATTCAAAACCCATTTGAATCATTAGCAAGATCAAGCCCATAAATTAAGTTGGAAAAACCATGAACATATACATACAACTTCCTATTTCTATATCCATGGAGGTTCTACCTCAATTTGCCAAATAATCATGAAGTCATGCCATGGCTACTCAATTTAAACATAAATTCTCTTTCAAACCATAAGATCATTGATGATGCAACTCTATTTCAAGAAATTAGAGATAGATTCTTACCTTGATCACTCTATTAAGCTTGATTCCTCTTTCCTTTCTTCTATTTTCTCTTCTTCTTCCTTGCTCTCTCCCTCTTTCTCACGAATTCCCTCTCTCTCTTTCTAGATTTTTCTTCTCCCTTTGTTAAGTCAAGAGGTCAAACATCTTTATCTTATAACCATATTTATCCATATATATCATATAAGGCAATTTGTGCCCAAAAGCTTGAGCCAAACATGGCCTACGAATAAGACGAAATTCAGTATTCAATTTTCCGTCCCAAAAGGTTCTAAAAATTCCCGGTATCACATAGGCGCATTCAATTTCATTTTCTGATCCCATTATAGCCATCAATTTCAGTCCCGAAGTTGCCATCTCAACAGATATTTTTCTAATTCAACAGATATTCGTCAATTAAATCATATAAACACATAATTATTTACCGGTAATTACGTCATACAGTTCCGGGTCATTACATTTATAGGTCATGACCAAGCACAAACATTAACCAAAGAGGATGACAATGACAATCTCATATCAACCATGAGAGCACAAATGCAAGAAATGGAACAAAAATTCATGGCTGAATTGCATAAAAAAGAAGATCAATTGAAGGAAATGTCCGCCAAAAAAACTGACAGTCCCTAACAAAGATCAATAGTCAAGAGAATCAAGCAAAAGTCAAGAAAACAAGCACATGACCTAGATTTTGAATACCAACCAATGAAAAAAGCCAAAGAAGATACAAGGAACAAGGCACAAATTGCTGCTGATGTATCCAAACCAACAGAGGGTACCGATGAAGAAAAATAGAAGAAGAATGAAAAAAAAGAAGAAGAAATCGAAACAGAGACAGAACCTGCTACTGAACCCGAGCAAAAAGAGGGTGCTTATGAAGCAAAACAACAGCAGAAACAAAAGATGCAAGAAGATATTGGCCAAGAAAAAGAAATTGTTGCTGAAACCAACCCAAAAGAGGATGCCAATCAAGAGAAGACACAACTTAAAGTATTGGAAAGTGATGATGATTTCAAGGAAGAATCAATCCAAAACAAGCAACTTGCCATTTCATGCCGCAAAACAAACAAGGTTTGGCATAACCTATCCAAAAAAGACCAAGACCAAATTCAACTCATCAACAACACACAATCAAGTGCTTGTGTTTGGTCTGGCAGCGAAGATGAAAATTGCGTATACTTTTCAGATATATGCAGATTGACCAATAGGGAACCCTTATATGGGAATGTAGGTCTCCAACTACACAATTTTATAATTTCTGTTCATATTCAATGTAGGTCTCCAAATCATTTTTCTATTTTTGCTAATCACTCCACTGCATCAAACTCTTTATTCTAACTCAATCTTATTAAAATATTTGTTATTTTTTTAATTAAATTGATGAGCTGCCAGCCAAACAATTCTTATGTTCCTTTGTAAAAGGTAAAATTAGAAGAAATGTAAAAAAAAAAAAAAAAGAAGTCATTGACCATTGACCGGCCGCATTTTCGGGCGGACATCCGGTAACATACAAGTAGCGATGAACAGTGCCTCGCTTGTTGTAACGAGTTACTGTAGCCATCGTAAATTTTGATGAGCTGCAAGCGAGTTTGATAGACTTAATTTTTTGAAGTTTATTAGCTAAAAAACAATTAAAGCTAGTTTGATGAGGATGCTCTTACACCATCTCCTTTTGGAGTTATATTCAAAATCTACATTATTCAGGTAAGATCAAAATTTTCAAAAGCGGTTGTGGTCGCCGTAACGATTGTGGGGTATAAAGGTCATAGCGTAACGGTTACGGTAACTGAAACCATGATTTTTTTTAAATTTTAACACAATTTGAAGAAAACTTACTAATACGCATATTTCCCCTCCTAGAATCACATTTATTAGGATTTAAAATAGATTTTGATCAATTTTTGTTAATTTTTTAGTATGATCCAATATATTTCATATTTTCAAATCACTATAAAAGGAGATTTTACATTTTATTTCAATAGTTAATAACTTTTAGAATAATTAATTTTAAATGTCTACAAATTATTTTTGACCAATACCTGAAGTAATTGAATAAAAAATATTCATAATTATTAAATGAAATGATCATAAAAATAAAAATTGTGCCATAAATAAAAATTATTTTTGAGGCATTTTTTTAGACAATACTTTACTGGTAACTAAATAAAATTATTTACAATTAAAGTATTAAATAAAATGATTATAAAATTAAAAATTGTGCGATAAATAAAAAATATTTTTCAATTTTTTAAATATATTTTTTAGACAACACATTACAGTAACTGATTAAGGCCAAATTGTACAACATTGAGGCCGTTAATTAGGATCTCTTAACTTTACTTGCTTGTCAAATTATATATTTTATGTCTATTTAATGTCAATCAGGTTGTACATAGTCGAAGCATAAAATGGGTAAAAATACAGAATTTGGAGAGAAAACAGCTTCCCACACGTGCGTTGACTTTTCCACACGTGCGTTGACTTTTTTGGAAAAACAGGCCCGATGTTTTAAACCTGTTTGAAAGACAACAAAAGTATAAATAGGCAAGAAAAAGGCTGGATTAGGGTTTTGAAATTAATTCCAAGAAGAGAGGCGAGGGTTTGGTGGAAAAGGAGGATTCTCAAGCTTTCAAGACAACTTTCATGGGGGCTTCCATCTCTCCCATCTCTTCCACCTCTTCCCACTCCTCCATGAGTGGCTAGGTTATTCTTTTCTAGGATTTTGATAAAACCCTAACTATGTAATTAGGTTTTCTTTTGATTTTTAATTATGTAAAGGTTTGAACAATTGTATGGAGTTTTAAAAGTTTCGTATATTTATTTTCCATTATTTCTTCAAGTATTCGGCTTTCTGTGATTGTTGAATGTTTTTCATACAATAATTTTCTATTTTTTCACATTCAAGGTATGAGACGAACCATACTACGAGGGATGAGTCGTGTCGCTACCCTAGTTTAGAGTGAACAATCCGTGCTACTTGAGATGGTTCGTGCCCGTACATTGAACATAATGATTTTCTTGTTAAATGCTTTGAACTTGTTGCTGCGAAGCATTATTCTTTTCGAATCGTAATATAATTGATTTCAATTTGAAATCCTATTTGCGTAACTAGTGGTGAACTCATTGCCCTAGATTTTTCCCCAAATCGGTAAATCCAATTTTATTTATAATTGCTAGTTTAATCACTTGATTTATTTTATTTGTTATTAAATTAGGTTATGAACAATTAATCTTTTTAATCAAAATTAATATAGGAATTTAGCAATTAAATTAGTTTAATTTCACAATTGTCCCTATGGAGCGATACTTGGACTTGCCATTATTCTAAAAAAATTTGGTATAGTTTAGTGTTTAATTTTGGTATGTGTAACGATTCATCAAATTTTGGCGCCGTTGCCGGGAACTTTTGGCGAAATTAGCTAATTTAAAGTTACATTCTTATTTTAATTTTTAGTTTAGGATTTTATGCTTTCGTGTTGCAAAGTGTGCACAGTGTTTGCAATTGGAACCATCACTGGAGTGCAAGCGAAGTGCAGCCAAGTTTTTAAACGAAAATACCGCAGCACCAAAGTGCTAAAAAAAAAAACAGAAGCAAATACTCACTAGCAAAGCACCAAAGTGCTAAGAAGAAAGACAAAGCTCAATTGAAGGTTAGAGACAACGTCTACACGTCAAGCACCCGCAAGATGAGTAAAGCGTTGTCGTTAAATCCCTGTGAGTATTTATCCCTTTAGTATTTTACTTTCATACTTAATGCACAGAGTCGGAACTTAGTGTGTGTGTGTGTGTGAGTAGTGTATGCACGGGCACCATTCTTGTCGCCCTAAATTGTGGAGTTTGGACCTTGAACTAGAAAGGACTCTTAGGAGATTTAGAGCCTCTTCTCGTGTTCTTAGGCTTGAATATTCATATCCATATATTGAGCCATTAGAGATGGAAAATCCAAATGTCCCGAATGGGCCCAAACGGACCCTTAAGGATTATTTCACATTCATTGCATAGACATCACCATCATACATCCAATTACCCGACACCATTGCTGCTCATTATGAGATTAAGTCTAGTACCATACAAATGCTCCCATCATTCCATGGACTAGCTCATGATGATTCTTATAAACATTTGAATGAATTTCTGAAAATTTACTCTACAGTAAGGATCCAGAATTTCACAAATGAGGCCTTAATGTTGCGATTGTTTCCATTCTCATTAAAGGACAAAGCCAAACACTGGCTGAACTCCTTACCTGCTAATTCAATCACAACTTGGGACCAATTACAGCAACAGTTCTTGGAGAAGTACTTTCCCATTGGTAAAACCAACCAACTTAGGCGAGCCATCACCAATTTTGCTCAAATTGATGGCGAGCAATTCATGAGACGTGGGAAAGACTTCGTGACCTTCTCCAACAGTGTCCCCACCACCAAGTGCCTGATTGGCAACTTGTGCAGACCTTTTACTATGGCTTAACTGAGCCTCACCGCCAAATGGTGGATTCCTTTTGTGGTGGGACATTCATGTCCAAAAATAATGCCGAGGCATAGCAATTGTTTAAGAACCTGAGTGATAATTCCCTTCACCATGCCTCTGCAGCCCGGCAAGTCCGGCAACCAGTAGTTGAAGCCTCGAAGAGAGGGGGCATTTATGAGGTCGGGGCAAAACCTAGAGTTAGCTCAACAAGTAGAGGCATTGTCCCACAAAATGGACCAATTATTAGCTACGGGACATGCCCCTACATAGCAAGATCAGCCTTAATTTCACGAGGCATGTGTTATTTGTGCGAGTTCTGCTCATGACTTGAGTGAGTGCCCTTCGGCATCACAATTTCCGGAGTTAGTCCAAGAGCATGTAAATGCGGCTCAAGGATTCTCCAACCCGGGTAATAATCCACACTCCAACACATACAATCCGGGATGGAGAAATCACCCCAATTTTTCGTAAAGACCCCCTTCACAAGGCACTTCTTACAATCCTCCACCACCAAGGCAGAATTTTAATAATTTTGCTAACCAATCATCTTACCGACCACCGCAACCTTATCGACCCCCACAATCGTACCGGCAACCACAACCCCCGCCTGTTCCTCAGGGCAACTATGCCTTTGAGACTCAGATGTTGGAAGTTCTCTCAGAACTTAAGGGGTTAGCACTGGTAATTCACTCCCATACTCACTTTATTGCCAAGCTAGAGGCCCAATTAGGTCAAATGGCTAACAACATGAATAGGAAGGAGGAGGGAAAATTACCGAGTTAGACTGTGGCCAACCCTAAAGGTCAATATGGGGTAGAGAGTTCGGGTGGGAATGGAAAGCACCATGAATAGGTGTAAGCTATGATTACCTTGAGAAGTGGGAGGAAGTTAGAGCCTCGGCTAGTTGCGTCTGATGCAACTAGAGCTAAGAAGGGTGACCACAGTGGCACACCTAATGAGAGCAAAGGTAAGGGAGAAACACTTAAGGGGGATGACTTAGTCTCTAGCATTTCACATGAGCCCAAGGCACCATATGTACCTAAGGCACCCTTTCCCCAATGCCTTGAGACACCGTCTCCTTTCAATAAGAAGGTGGCATCCATGGAAGCAATGATGGAGGTCTTTAAACTGGTAAAAATCAACCTCCCCCTGTTGGAGGCGATTAAGTAAGTACCCTCCTATGCTAAATTTCTGAAGGACCTTTGTACACAAAAGTGTAAATCTAGGACACACGTGTCCCAAAAGGTCATACTCACGGAGCAAGTAAGCTCCATCTTGTTGAATGACACACCCCCTAAGCTTAAGGGCCCAGGTGCCCCAACCATTACATGCATTATAGGGGACCATTTCATTGATAGGGCCTTATTAGATTTAGGGGTTAGTGTCAATTTGTTACTGTACTCTGTGTACGAAGAATTTGGGCTTGGCGAGTTGAAGCCCACTACTGTTATTCTTTAGTTGGCTGACCGATCCCTCAAAGTGCCACGTGGCATGATTGAGGATGTGCTAGTAAAGGTTGATAGGTTTTACTTTCCTGTTGACTTTTTGGTGTTAGATATGGAACCGATAGCCAGTTCTAGGAAACAAATCCTGGTGATCTTAGGTCAACCTTTCTTGGCTACGCCCAATGTATGCATTAACTGTCGTATCGGGGTTATGGAAGTTTCATTTGATAATATGTAAGTGAAACTTAATGTTTTCCAAGCATCCCAACAACCTCATGAGAGAGGAGTGCTTATTTGTAGATGTTGTGAATGGGATTGTGGAGGAAGCTTTGGCCTCCATTCTTGTAGAGGACCCTCTAAAGGCTTGTCTAGCTCATTTTGGGTTTGAAAATTTTGATATTGACGGGTCGGTTGATGAGGTGAATGCTTTTCTTAATGCTTCTTCTACACTGGATTTTCCTCCATGGAAAGCCCAGTTTGAGTCACTTTCTCCTCTGTCGAGAGAGCCCGCCATACCATCTTTGGTCACACCACCTACACTTGAGTTGAAGCCACTCCCGCCCACACTCAAGTTTGCATTTTGGGGGCCCCAGGATACTTTACCAGTCATCATTGCATCTGACTTGACTACAGAGCAGGAGAGTCAGTTAATGATTATTCTCGTGGCACATCAAAGTGCTATAGGGTGGTCGGTGGCTGATTTGAAAGGGATTAATCCCTTCGTGTGCATGCATTATATACACCTAGAGGAGGACACCAAACCTTCTCGTGAAACGCAACGGAGACGTAATCCTAATATGAAAGAGGTGGTAAAAAATGAGGTTTTGAAACTGTTAGATGCGGGTATTATATACTCCATCTCGGATAGTAAGTGGGTAAGTCCCACACAAGTGGTGCCCAAGAAATCGGGCATCACTGTTGTTGAGAATGAGAGAGGAAAGTTAGGCCCCACACGAACCACTACTGGGTGGCGAGTGTGCATTGATTATAAGAGACTGAATTCTTCGACTAGGGAGGATCATTTTCCCTTACCTTTTATTGATCAGATCTGTGAAAACCCACATTTAATTATTCTTAAAAGAAAATAAATAAATAAATTGATTAATTAATTTTATCCAAAGTTTATCTAAATTATATATTAGTGTAAAAGTTAGTTTTAAATTAACCCAATTCAATCACTAACAAAGACATTATTAAGAATAATAATTTTGTGGGTGTTCAATATTTGTTGTTTATAAATTATTTTAATTAGGATTCAATATGATAATTATTCTTACTAAATATCTTAGTTAAAAATCTTAGTGTATCAATTTTAAGAAACCCACACAAATACAAAAAAGAAAAAAAAGAAGAATCAAACTTTTGCAGATTTTTGGTGGCAACTTTCCACATGTTTGTTTGCATGTTAGTATAGGGAAGAAGAGCCCATTATGCTCTTGGAATTGAGGGAAAGAGAACTTAGAATGAAGAGAAAGAGAAAGAAAGAAAAAGAGAGAGAGAGAGAGAGAGAGAGAGAGAGAGAGGGGGGCTCAGCAAGCATTGTATATATGTATATATGCATGCAAGCATTCGGTGAAGAAAGGAAGAAAAAAAAAAAAAATCTGTGAAGCAGCTAGGTTGAGTAGGAGAGGAACAAAAGTGGGAGATTAAGGAAGCTAAAATTTTCTACCGTTTCATCATTCTATTATTAAGTAAGAAAACTCTCTCAACCTTCTCATTTTTTTTTTATTGTTAATATTTTCAGATTTTATTCATATGATAAAATGACTGAATTTATAGATAAAATTTTTATATATATGTATGTAAATTTTGTGATGTGTACATCAAATATTTGAAGATATTGATAGTCTTAAAGTCATGGTATTAGTGTGGAAATAGGCTTGCATGTGTAGTTTATACCATTAAATAGAGGATTGAAGAATTTATTTGGTCCTTGAATCTGCCAGAACATTTGTACGAATTTTTAAACAATTTTATACTCAAAATTTGAAGATGATTTCTTCTAAAAGGTTGTTTATAATGATGTCTATTTCATCCATGAATTTTTGCAACAATTATGGAGTTTTGAACGAATTTATACAGATTTTTAACCAAATCTGGAGCTATAGACAGATTTTACTATGTGTTTGAAAAATCATTAAAAAATTTATATTAAACCAAATCTAGTAATTTCTAAACAAAAAATGAAATTTGAGAAATCTAGTTTCATAATAAATTTTTAGATTATGGAATTTATTTATAAATTTAAGTATGGAATTAATTTAAGAAAATGTGATAAATCCGTGTCATAAACTTTCTTGGAATTGTTAAGAATTATTTATAATTTATTTTAGAAAATGCTTTCTGAAAAATGACCATAACATATTTATTGAGTATTCTGTAGATTTGTATGAATTTTAGAGTTATATAAGTAATTTATTTATAATTTTATTTGCGAGATATATATTCTGAAAATTTTGACAGATTAAGGAGGAATAAAAAATTATCTCTTCAATTGTTTATGTGGACTAAAAAAAAAAAATTAATATTGTGCTAGTTTAATCTTGTAGATTAAAAATCCATGCATGTGTGTAATTATGATTTATTGGTATCTAAATTATTATTTCATACCATGGTTTAAATAAATTGTTTATTTAAATTTTGTACAATTGTTTATTAGTGTGTGACATGTGTAATATTTTATGTTGGGATTTTAATAAGTTGGTATAACATTGTTGGTAATTAAATTTTGAATTATTGTGAATATCTCAACAAGTAAAGAAACACGAAATTTAACCAATGATACATTAAAATGTAAAAGTGATGGGGTGAGCCCAGTTTAGAATCTTGCGCAAGTGAGTTGCAAACCCTAACATGGCACTGGAAGGTATTTCGACTCTTATCGGTGTAGGCGATATAAGGTTGGTGGTGCGGGTGTCACAACATAGACCGTTCTCTTGGGGCAGACCGTGATGTCACAACTCGGGTACGTAACCCTGGTGCGTGGGCATTATTGGTAGTTACAGTAGGTAACATTTGAATATTTGACCAAGGGGGAGTCAGAATTTCCCGTGGCCATTGTTTAGTGGTTGAGTGGAAATAGTACTCCGCGGGGAGTTACTTAAACTTATCTGATAAACTAAATCTATGTGAAATTAAAAAGAAAGGTTGACATTTTTCCTTATGATGAAATCCTGTTTCTGCTTGCCATTGTTCTTATTATCTATTGTTATTACTTCAACTGATAGCATTCTTATTATACTTACTAAATGTTGCTTGCTATTCGGTTAACTACACAATATTTATTAATTGTGAGTATTATTATCGGGATGGATATTTTCGGGTTGTAGTATCTTATTGAGCTCGTCGCTTATTGGCATTCCCATTGCCCTGGCGTTTTATGCCAGGCACCGAAGAACCGAAGGGAACACCGAGGCCTTGCAAGGTGACACTCAACCTTGGTTAGCTTGAAGAGTGCCAAGTTCCATGAACCATTTTCTAAAATTTCTAGTTTTTCTCTAGTTTTATTTTTATATTTGTGTCATTTTTTTTATGTACTAAGACTAAGTTGTGATGTAAGAACTTTAAATTCTGGATTGTTAATTAATGGATGTTATTAATATTGGTGGCAATATTAATTTTAAGTTCTAAATCTTATTATGATGTCCTTAAATTTTGGGGCGTCACAAGATCCTAGAGCGGTTAGCGGGGCAGGGTTCTATTGTTTTCTTGATGGCTACTCGGGATATAATCAAGTCTCGGTGTTCCCCGCTGACCAAGAAAAGACCACATTCACTTGCCCTTTCGGCACTTTTGCTTACAGGCGCATGCCCTTTGGGCTATGGAATGCACCGATGACTTTTCAACGGTGTATGATGGTCATTTTCTTCGATATGGTGGAGAAATTCTTAGAGGATTTCATAGATGATTTTTTGGTGTTTGGACCATCTTTTGAGGAATGCCTCAGGAATTTGACTAAAGTGTTGAAACGATGTACTGAGGCAAACTTGATTTTGAGTTGGGAGAAGAGCCATTTTATGGTTCGTGAGGATATAGTGTTGGGACACATTGTGTCTCCTCGAGGTATAGCGGTAGACAAAACTAAGGTTGACCTCATTGCAGGCCTTCCTCCACCCAATTTCGTGCATCAAGTTAGGTCTTTCCTAGGGCACGCGGGTTTTTACCGTCGTTTCATCAAAGATTTTAGTAAAATATCCCGTCTTTTGTGTAGTTTACTTGCTAAAGACACATCTTTTGACTTTGATGAGGCATGTCTTAAAGCCTTTGAAACACTGCGAGCAGCCCTTACTACTGCCTCAATTACTAAATCACCAGATTGGTTACTTCTCTTTGAAATCATGTGTGATGCCTCAGATTATGCTGTCGGGGCTGTGTTGGGCCAAAGGGTCAATAGGGCACCATATGCTATATACTATGCTAGTCGCACTCTTTCGGATGCACAATTGAATTACACTGCCACCGAAAAAGAGTTGCTAGCTATGGTCTTTGCCTTAGATAAATTTCGGTCCTATCTCCTAGTTTCCAAGGTCATAGTTTTCACTGATCATGCCGCTTTGCGGTATTTACTATCAAAGAAAGAGACCAAACCTAGGTTAATTAGATGGATTTTGTTGCTTCAGGAATTTGACCTAGAGATTCGAGATAAGAAAGTATCTGAGAATGTGGTGGCGGATCACCTCTCCCGAATCCTTGTTGAGTATACTAGTGATCCTCTTATTTTGCATGATTCGTTTCCGGACGAACAACTCCTTGTGGTGTCACGACCGAGCCCCCCGTGGTTTGCACATATTGTGAATTACTTGGCCATTGGACAAATTCCTCAAAATTGGTCTAAGCAAGACAAAGACCGATTCTTGTCACAGGTCAGGTATTATTTTTGGGAGGATCTGGAGTTATTTAAATATTGCTCCGACCAAGTGATCCGACGGTGTGTGCCGGAGAGTGAGGTGCATAGTATTCTTACATTTTGTCATTCTTCTGCATGTGGCGGTCATTTTAGTGGGCATAAAACAGCCGCCAAGATTTTACAAAGCGAGTTTTATTGGCCCATAATTTTTAAAGATACCCATCAATTTTGTAGAACTTGTTTGCGCTGTCAGCAAATGGTTTCGATATCTCGGCATGACATGATGCAAATCTCCCCTATTCTCGTAGTAGAGATCTTTGATGTTTGGGGGATTGATTTTATGGGACCTTTCCCGTCGTCATTCGGATTTGAGTATATTCTCTTGGCAGTGGATTATGTGTCTAAGTGGGTGGAGGCGATAGCTACCCGAACAAACGATCATAAAGTAGTAATCAAATTTTCGCATGAGAACATCTTTAGTCGTTTTGGGTTTCCTAGAGCCATAATAAGTGATCATGATACACATTTTTGTAACCGGTTCTTTGAGTGGGTAGTTAAGAAATACTTTATCACTCATAAAGTTGGCACTCCATACCACCCTCAAACTAGTAGCCAAGTGGAAGTCTCAAATAGGGAGGTAAAACACATAATAAAGAAAACGGTGAGGCCAGATAGGAAAGATTGGTCACAATGTTTAATTGATGCATTATGGGCTTACCTCATTGCTTATAAGACACTCATTGGGATGTCACCATATAAGGCAGTGTTTGACAAAGCTTGCCATCTCCCGGTTGAACTTGAGCACTGAGCATTGTGGGCCATAAAGAAGTTTAACTTCGATATGGCCGCGACTGGGCTCAACCGGAAATTACAACTCAATGAGTTGGAGGAAATTCGGAATGACGGATGTGAGAGTTCGAGAATTTTTAAAGCTCGGACTAAGGAATTCCATGACAAGCACATTAATAGAAAATCCTTTGAACCGGGCCAAAAAGTGTGGCTTTTTAACTCAAAATTGAGACTCTTTCCGGGTAAACTTAGGTCAAGATGGGATGGTCCCTTCAAGGTTATAGAGGCATTTATTCATGGTGCCGTTGAGGTGCAAGATCCAAAGAATGGCCACACTTTCAAAGTGAATGGCCAAAGACTGAAGCCATATATAGAGGGGATTGGGAATGGGGATATGATTGAGTCCATTGCTTTGATGGACTCTTTTGACTATGATTGAGAGATTGTTGTCTTGTTCTCTTTTCTTTCCCTTCTATTCTATTCTATTTTTCTTTATTCTTGTTGTGCTTTATTTGCATCTAGGAGACTTTAAATCCTCTAAAGGTGTAATTCCTTTGGTGTTAGCCGTACCCGAATGGCATCTAACGGTCTGGTATAGCCACCTAACTGTGTTTATAGTGAGTTCCTAGGGGACCAACTTAGACGGTGGAAACTAGAGTTTGAATGGCAAAGCCGAGAACGCAAAGGTTTGGAATTTCCGAGACTAAAGTCTGGTTTGAATACCTAGAGGTGTGGAGATTGCTTCAAAACCACCCCAGCTTGAACTCTGTATAGCAGCCCCATAGGTCGAGTTAGCCTTAGACGCCTCGATTCTGGATACCGAATCAACCTAGTCTGTCACCCTGTTGGAGAATAGGGAAAGTTACAAACACAGTTAGGGAGAAAAGTAGTACCCGTGGTTTCGCGTGAAGATCATACCTCTGGTGCCTGTTGTTATTGCCATTTCTCCACATTGTCTTTCTGAAAACCATGTCATTGCTCAGTGAGTTTGCACTTATCAATATGACCTCTCTACTTATAGTTATTCTTGTTATGCTTTAGTTACTTTGGATGCCAAACTAAGGTAGAAATGATTGGAATTTTTACTTGGGTTGTAGTTTGTTGTAAATTTTATTTGGGTTGCATTTCAAAAAAAAAATCCCGCGCGTGCGGCAAAATTTCATTCCACAAAGTGGCACACTGCTTTAAATGCAGGTGCGTAGGGAATGTGCGGGGTATGCGTCTACACGTGCGGCTTTCACTTCTGCACGTGCAAAGATTCTTTGAAAAAAAAAATAAAAAAATAATGAGAATTGAATGTGGTACTTCAATGGGCGGACTTGTGTTTAAATATTTTATTTGATTCTCATGCGGGTTTCACGGGTATATGTGTCTATTGTTAATGTGTGCAGGACATGAGTCGACGAATATCCGTCCGGGCCTCCAAAAAGGCCAGAGGTTCCATCTCCTCGGCGCCACCACCACTACCGCCACCGTCACCACCATCCTCGCCACCACCATCGGTTGACTTGCCACGGCCAGAGTGGGCTTCTCGCCCGCTTCACCAGCTCACACAATTCCAGCTCACCTATTTTCAGAATGACCCACTCACCTCTTGAGCCGTTGAGCAGCTTTGCCTCCGGCAGCAGTTAGGCCTTTGCACGGTAACAGCACCTACTTATGCTCGTCTGGTACGACTTTTCTACCAGAACCTGTATGAGTCACTCACCAAGGTAGGACTGCTGTCCACCATTCATGGCCATCTCATCAGCATCACCGAATCCTTGATTGCCGACGCATTAGGGTTCTTCTCCAAGATAGAATACCGGCCCTTCCCGGAAGTTGATGACGAATAATCCATACACAACCTCATCCAACAGTATTTCCCAAGAGCCCACGGTGACACAAGTTTCACATGCTTGCGTCGGAGCAAGCTGCCTGGCCACTTGTTATTCATTGACTCCGTCATACATGAGAATGCCCTTCTACTTGGGCATAAAGTTAAGCGCCATTTGGAGTTTGTTTGAGTCTTACATGGTTATCAGCATGGCTATCAAGTCCCGCTTGCGCATATCATCTAGATGCATATGCGAAAATTTCTACGGAAGGTAGTTCGGCCTCAACCTATGCAGAACCTGACTTGGCCCCTGCCATTTGCTAACTTGTTCACACTTGTTTTCGAGCTGAATGGCCTTCCCATTGATTCGACTGAGGAGATTGATAGAGCTTATTCGACTTTTGGGCAGCGGGAATGGCAGCATAGCATATCTTGCATCCCACAGCAAATTGGTGCCCCGATTGATGAGGCCCAGGACCCCGTCCACGACCAACCACCTCATCCTGCCTCTCCAAGGGGACCCATTTTACATGACTCGTGAGGAGTACTTACAGCTTTAACACTCTGTGGATCAGGTCCATAGTACTCTTCGTAATCACCACCAGAGTCTCATGGGGTTGTGCACGGATTTTCAGGCGCATCAAGATTATTCTCAGGCGGCTTTTGATCAGCTCAACGCCCACCAGCTCAACATTCAGCAATCAGTTGCATCACTACAAACTGACTTTTACACATATCGAGAGTCGAGCCAGTAGCGTTTTGACCAGCTCAACGCACGGGTTCGGGATGAAGTATTCGAGACGCGGTCATTGATGAACGCCTTGTTTGCCCAGCATTTCCCGCCACCACTACCACCGGATTCTCAGTAGTACCGGTCTATATTTTACTTTGTCTCTTTTATTTCTATTTTTCTTTTTAATTATTTATTCTTTCGTAAAAAAAAGAAAAAGAAAAAGAAAAAGAAAAAGAAAAAACAGTGTGTGTGTGTTACTATTTGCCTACCTAGATATGCACCTACAATCTCTTGTAGTATTCTCTCATTCCTATTTACTTAGCTTTTACTTCCATTGAGGACAATGTCATATTCAAGTTGGGGGATGAGGGTATTTTCTTTTGTGCATTCTTATTTGACTCATAATTCATGCTTATACCTGTTTCACTTGATTGCATTACTTCACTTGATGTGACTTGTTGCTAGTAGGGTGATGATATTTGCATATGTTAATTGGGGAGCATAGTAGACTTGTATGAAAATGGTTTATTGGGTAGATACTTGCATGTGATGCTTGCACTAGGAGAGTTGTTTGTGTTTGTGGTATTAGTACACTCGTCATGAGTATGTCTTAATTCACATGAACACACTATCATAGCGGTGACCTCTTTATTATGATCCCTAGTGTACATCATTGATAATGGTTAGGGTTGCAGAAAAGAATAAATGAGGAGCCAAGATTGTTAAAAAAAAAAAAAAAAAAAAAAAAAAACACTTGACTTGTTTGGGTTCGTAGCCTTTTTAACTTGAGTTATTAAGCCTGTAGGGGTGTCTCTACACCTAGTGCCCTAAAATCGTCTAGTTTGGGAGTCATTGGCCTAATACTTATTATATAGGTTAATTAGAAAGCTGAAGGGACTTAGACATTGCACAGTTAAGAAAAAAATAAGGAAAATGACTTGTTCGGATTCGTAGCCTTTTCAACTCGAGTTATTAAGCCCGTAGGGGAGTCTTCACACCTAGTGTCCTAAAACCGTCTGGTTTGGGAGTCATTGGCCCAATGTTTGTTACACGGGTTGATTAGAAAGCTTAATGGATCAGGGCATTGAAAACAAAAAAACAAAAAAAAAAAACTTTTGAGAATCTTGGCTGCAATAGTTTAGTTTTTATGTATATGTTAGGTGTTATTATGAGTTACACTGGGTTATTATAGTGAACAGTTAACCAATATAGAGATTGTACTTTACACCGAGGGTACTGATGATTTGTCTACTAGCATGCACAAGTACAGGGGATTTTACTTTTGTATTAACTGAATTGTGGTTTTGACTCAATAAATTCATTCATGCTTGTCCACTGTGCCTTTAATGACTCATTATGTCTTAATATCACACTGTAGTGGCACATAAGTTGATTGTTAGGTGGAGTAGTGTGCTTAATTGTTGAGCATATATGAATATGTTAGTGTTTGTAGGTATCATTTCTGGAAACCCTCACGAGACTTTACTCGTCCACTTGGGATAACTTTGTAGTTTAAAGGCTTGTTGCATATGCTAAATGCAACCGTTTTCCCACGAAAGAGGAAATAGCTAAATTTTGTCTAATTTTATTTTATTTTTATTACTTGCTTGAGGACTAGCAAGTTATAAGTTGGAGGATGTGATTAAGGCCGAATTGTACAACAATGAGGCCGTTAATTAGGATCTCTTAACTTTACTTGCTTGTCAAACTATATATTTTATGTCTGTTTAATGTCAATCAAGTTGTATATAGTTGGAGCATAAAATGGGCAAAAATATAGAATTTGGAGAGAAAACAGCTTCCTGCACGTGTGTTGACTTTTTTGGGAAAACGGGCCCGATGTTTTAAACCTGTTTGAAAGACAACAGAAGTATAAATAAGCAAGAAAAAGGTTGGATTAGGGTTCTGAAATTAATTCCAAGAAGAGAGAGGCGAGGGTTTGGAGGAAAAGGAGGATTCTCAAGCTTTCAAGACAACTTTCATGGGGGCTTCCATCTCTCCCATCTCTTCCACCTCTTCTCACTCCTCCATGAGTGGCTAGGTTATTCTTATCTAGGGTTTTGATGAAACCCTAGCTATGTAATTAGGTTTTCTTTTTGATTTTTAATTATGTAAAAGTTTGAACAATTGTATGGAGTTTTAAAAGTTTCGTATATTTATTTTCCATTATTTCTTCAAGTATTCGGCTTTCTATGATTGTTGAATGTTTTCCATACAATAGTTTTCTATTTTTTCACATTCAAAGTATGAGACGAACCATACTACGAGGGATGAGTCGTGTCGCTACCCTAGTTTAGAGTGAACGATTCGTGCTACTTGAGATGGTTCGTGCCCGTATATTGAACGTGATGATTTTCTTGTTAAATGCTTTGAACTTGTAGTTACGAAGTATTATTCCGTTCGAACCGTAACATAATTGATTTCAATTTGAAACCCTATTTGCGTAACTAATGGTGAACTCATTGCCCTAGACTTTTCCCCAAATCAGTAAATCCAATTTTATTTATAATTGCTAGTTTAATCACTTGATTTATTTGATTTATTATTAAATTAGGTTATGAACAATCAATCTTTTTAATCAAAATTAATATAGGAATTTAGAAATTAAATTAGTTTAATTTCACAATTGTCCTTATGGATCGATACCTAGACTTGCCATTATTCTAAAAGAATTTGGTATAGTTTAGTGTTTAATTTTGGTATATGTAATGACTCATCAGTAACAAAATAAAAAATATTTATAATTAAATATTAAATAAAATGATTATAAAAATAAATACAATCACTGTTTATATATATATATTTATTTTACATGCTAATGTAATGAAATAAAAATTAAAAAAAAAATTATAAATAAAATAAATTCATATAAGATTTTTTCTTTGTGTTTGGATCACTTGAATATATTTTTTTTAAGCTTTTATTTATTTTGGAAAGGAAGTTATTCAGGATATTATAAAAGGGTGTAACGGACCATTACGGTTATTATGGTACCGCTATGGTCGTTACGTAACACTGAAACGGCCGTTACACATGTGAATTCCTGTCACACTGCTATAGCAGCCGTAACAAGTGGCGGTAACCACCACAACCATTACGTAACAATGTTACATAACGGTTGTGGCCACTTTTTAAAACCTTAGGTAAGATACATCATTACTAAAAATTGCATTTTTGCGTTAATAAGTTGTTGTCACAAAAGTTGTTTTTGTTATTGTACGAGCACGAAATAATCTTCTCGTATAATCTTATTGATCAAGTTTGCACTCCTCTAAACGTCGTCGCTTTACTACCTGAAAACACAAGCGTGAACTAACCGGCGGGTGTGTGCTGGAAACCTCTCCGATGCCTAAGTTAGCAAAATAGACAATAGACACAAAAGCTCTGTGTATTTGAGAATAAGAATTATGATACCTGTATATAGGTCCTGTCATGAGCTTTTATAGGTTCCACCTGGCACAATCCTAGTAGGACTAACTCTCCTCATAAGAGTCCTCCTATGAATCACACTGATAACACCCTATTCACTACCAACCAAATGAGATGGTTTGTACAATCCTAGTAGGACTCTACTCTCCTTAGCAGAGTCCTCCTAGGAGTCTCATGTCCAAGGATGATGTTTATCTTTAAAACACCCTCATCACTGCAAGCCAAGTGAGATGGCCACTCCTTTATGCTCGGATATACATTCCTGACCGAGCTGCCTTATCTCGGTCCCCTGCCATTCGAATCGTGTGATCGGAAGCCGATCTATCGAATGGCACCCTGCCGAGCTATACATAGCTCGGCCTTTGTCATTGATGTTACCTTGGTTTACTACCGAACTTCCTTTAAACAGCTAGGTTCAAGCCTCAGTGTCACAACTGACCAGCCTGGCCCAAGACCGAGCTATTAGCCCTTATTCCGGCCCATAGCCCGGCTCTTAGTGTGGCCCAATATTCAGAAACAATGCTTTCTAGCTCGGCCCAATTTGGCTATACAAATTACCCTCTCAATTGCCCCTTAATTCCATCTGCGAAGCATGATTGGGATTACTTTCCTCTAGCCGAGCTAAAAACGCTCAACTCTGCCGAACTAGAGAAGTTGTTCGGTCTCACAACTCGTTCGGTCTCACAACTCGTTCAGTCCCAACAAGTCTTGTCAGTTGCTCAGCACGTCCTTCCACTAATCTGGCATGTCTGATATGACGTTACCCCTAAGATAGGTGGCGTGCCCCCATTAGCTCCGTTCTCCTGTTACAGCCGTCATGCCAAAAATTTGAATAGCCCTGTTCTTTCTGTGTCTCGCCGATCAGACTAACTCGGTTTACACTAACCCTGCCAACCTGCTTTGGCTGAGATAACTGTCATCCTAGCCAAAGAGTGTAAAAAAATTTTGTTGGTCAAACCTGCCAACCTGCTTTGGCCGAGATCACTGTCATCCCGGTCAAAGAATCCAAAAATTTTGTTGGTCAAACCTACTAACCTACTTTGGCCGAGGTAACTGTCATCCCGGTCAAAGAGTCCAAAAATTTTGTTGGCCAAACCTGCCAACCTACTTTGGCCGAGATAACTGTCATCCCGGTCAAATAGTCCAAAAATTTTGTTGGTCAAACCTACTAACCTTCTTGACCCGTGATCCTAATCTCGGCTAAAGAATGAAAAAATCGTTTGGTCAAACCTGCCAACCTTCTGAAGCCTAGATCCTTATCTCGGCTAAGGAAAAAATTTGTGTTGGTCAAACCTACCAACCTTCCAGAACCTAGATCCTTATCTCAGTTAAAGGAAGAAAAAAGTATTGGTCAAACCTGCCAATCGCCTTTGCCCCCCAGTTAGGCAAGGAGTCTAATTTTATTTATTTATTTTTTATTTTTTATTTTTTTTAAAAGAAAGAGTTGGTCAAACCTGTCAACCCACTTTGCCCCCAATTGGGCAAAGATTTTTGCACGGTCGGTCCTTCTTGTTGACCATGCTAACTTTTGTTGAAGGTGTTCTGTCTGACATTGCTGTTTGTATCAGACTCTACCTTAGTGCGCATCCCATCTTTCTCTACCAAGATGTGTTGGTGTACTCTCTCCATCAGGGCTTCCATAGTAAGAGGCGGCGTCATTGTCATTGAATCTGTTAACTTATGACCCACTAGCAGACCTTGCTTGTACTGTGCAATAGCTAGATTGGTAGGACAATCTGTTACTTGGTTGAAGGTCTCCCAATACCTATTGTTGTAAGACTTTAATGTTTCCTTCTTGCCCATGTTGATGGAAAGAAGCTAGTCAATCTCCACTGGCGTCTTGGTGTTTGTTCTGAATCTGGTTACAAATGCCTCCGCTAGTTATGCCCATGAAACTATGCTACCTTCTGGTAACCGTTCAAACCATGTTAAACCCATGTCGCCAAGGCTAGACGGAAACATGATACACATTAAGGCCTCATTTCGCCGATACACGGTCATAACCTGGCGAAAGTGGCTCAAGTGCATGTAGGGGTCTGACTTCCTCTCATAAGTAGTGAACTTAGGTTGGTTAAAGCCCAAGGGTAGTGGTGCGTTTTCTATTGCTGGAACGAACGGTGAGCTTTGCAACCTTGCCAATGCCTTATCGGCTGGTTCATAGGCAAGATGAGGTCCTGACTTTCTAACCTCGACGTTCCCATGCATTCTAGGTGCTATCCGTTGTAGAGCCAAGATCCTTTGAGGGTCATGGGCATGGGCATCTTTCCTCTTACGTGTCTTTTCTTCCAAAACTGTTCGCAGATCCACCGATCTGGGTAGCTCGGTGTGCCGAGAGGTGGTTCGGTGAGTATGTGAGGGTCGATAACTACTTCCCTTCGTGTAAAACTTTTCAGTCCTCGTTCGCTCAAAACTGGAGTAACGATCCCTGGAAGTTCTTGATTGAGTGTCACCTATTCTGAGGCTTCTGCTTTTAGATTACAATGGTGTGACTCGCCTATCGCGATCTCTTGAGTGGCCAGAATGCATTTTTCCTTCACGGATCTCTTCTTCTGCCACGTCTTTGCCTTTCATCTGGTGCTTCATCGTCTCCATGTTGGCCGCCATTCTTTTTATCAACTCGTCTTGCTCTTTCACGCGATCCTCCACAACTTAAGGATCCATCCTCTGTCTTTGTCCATCTGGGTTGTGAGAGCGACGAGGACTTGAGCCCCATTTCTCTCGTGCGCCCCTCCGTGGGTTTCGTCGCTAAGGGTCTAAGTTTGCCATGGGTGGGACAAAAGGCAAATCCTCGCACCTTCTGTCCCTTTCTGGAGTTTGCCCATCGATAACAGATTGAGGCAAGTCTTTGTTGTGCGCCATTGAAATCAGTTGAAGAAAAACTCAATCAAAAGGTTTGTTCTTTGATCTTTTCTACAGACGGCACCAATTGTACGAGCACGAAATAATCTTCTCGTATAATCCTGTTGATTAAGTTTGCACTCCTCCAAACGTTGTCGCTTTACTACCTGAAAACACAAGCGTAAGCTAGTTGGCGGGTGTGTACCGAAAACCTCTCCGATGCCTAAGTCAGCAAAATAGACAATAGACATAAAAGCTCTATGTGTTTGAGAATAAAAATCGTGATACCTGTACATAGGTCCTGTCATGAGCTTTTATAGGTTCTACCTGGCACAATCCTAGTAGGACTAACTCTCCTTATAAGAGTCCTCCTAGGAATCGCACTGATAACACCCTATTCACTACCAACCAAGTGAGATGGTTTGTACAATCCTAGTAGGACTCTACTCTCCTTAGCAGAGTCCTCCTAGGAGTCTCATGCCCAAGGATGATGTTTATCCTTAAAACACCCTCATCACTGCAAGCCAAGTGAGATGGTCACTCCCTTATGCTCGGATATATATTCCTGACCGAGCTGCCTTATCTCGGTCCCCTGCCATTCAGACCGTGTGATCGGAAGCCGATCTATCGAATGGCACCCTGCCGATCTATACGTAGCTCGGCCCTCGTCATTGATGTTACCTCGGTTTGCTACAGAACTTCCTTTAAATAGCTAGGTCCAAGCCTCAATGTCACAGCTGACTAGCCTGGCCCAAGACCGAGTTATCAGCCCTTATTCCGGCCCATAGCCCGGCTCTTAGTGCTGCCCAATATTAAAAAACAATGCTTTCTAGCTCGGCCCAATTTGGCTATACAAATTACCTTCTCAATGATCTAATTTTTTTTTAGCAATGGCACATTGACAATATAACTAAAAATAAAATTAATGTGATAATGAAAAATTACATTTTTGTGTTAGCGAGTTGCCAATGCCATTACAAAAATAGTTTTTGTTGTCTCAAAATCTTTTAGTGATGACACATGGGCAATATAACTAAGAATGAAATTAATGGGATAAAAAAATTACATATTTATGTTGAATTTTTTTTTTTTTTTTAGTAGGTAAGTTATAAATTTATATCAAAAAATAAATATTATATTGAAACTCATTATACGGCCAAAGGTAAGTTCCTATACAAAACATAATCTATCAAGTACATCAAATTAGAACAGAATTGGGCCAATGAAACAAAAACAAGTGTAATGTTTAGGGGGATTCTATTTACACCCAAAAAAATTATTAAGTACTCTCAATTTTTAAGCACACCCTGTTTAATTATTTAAAATTTTATTTTACTCTTATTACACCCTATTGTTTTTCCAAATTATCCTCAAGGTAAACCCAAAAAATAAATAATAAACAAACTAAAAAAACTAAATTATTTCAAATCTTTTCAATACAGAAAATAATTCTCAAATATAAAAAAATAAAAAAATAAAAACCAAACTTAGATGCACATAAGCATTATAAATATTGGGAAAAAAAAAACCAAACTGTTGCATTTACATTATAAAACTTTTCAATACAGGAAAAAAAACTTTTACATTATAAATTATTCACAAAAATGCTCGTGGAAAAGTAAAAACTAAACTTCTAAGCACACAAGCATCCGGCACTAACAAGAAAGAGTAGTTCTCAAATAATATACTATTTAAATAACAAAATAAAAATAACTCCAATAATATGTTTATTGTTAATTTAATTACTAGGCCCTTTAATTTTTGTCAAAAAATGATATAAAAAATAATTGATAATACTCTACAAAAATTATGAAACCCCTTTATATGAATACTTACCTTTTTTTTGATTGGTTGTTTCAAAAAACTATTTTGATTATTACTCTCATCCATTATTTGATTTTGTTTAAACTTTTTTTTAGGATTTGGGGTTTCAAAATAATAAAAAATAATGATATTGATGATAACGGTGCGTTTTGATAGGGTGGATTGAAGTTTTGGAAGGAGAAAGAAGAAAAAGAACAAAAAAAAAACTTTGATCTATTCGGGAAGAAGATACAGAGATTTGAATAAGAATAACTGATTAGGATGTATCAAAAGAAAAAAAAAAATCATTTTAAGATTTAATATGTGTTATTCTTATTAGTAAATTCATATTAGAATATAATAAGAATTAAAATTTATA
The DNA here is from genome assembly GCA_036172215.1 of Camellia granthamiana. Taxonomy (NCBI): domain Eukaryota; kingdom Viridiplantae; phylum Streptophyta; class Magnoliopsida; order Ericales; family Theaceae; genus Camellia; species Camellia granthamiana. The sequence goes on along the minus strand of CM069908.1, from coordinate 142,864,498 downwards.
AATTTAAATTGAATGTACTGAAACATATTTTGAATTCAAATAGAATCCCCCAACGTTAATAGTTTCTTAAAAACCTCCTATTACCCAAATATGGCCTACAGTTTGTGAAAATCAGACCCTCATTTTTGCAAAAAGCGACCTACAGTTTTGTGAAAACCAATCCACAGCTTTGTGAAAAACCAACACTGGGTTTTTGCAAAAAAACTAGCCCATCTTTTTGGGCTCATTAATCACCACAACAATAATCGCAATGCAGCACATCGAAGTTGCAACCAACTCCGTTCACTCGTCTACAGCTAACCACTCAGGCCAACCACTTACCCTAACAACTTCTCACAATGTAAACAAAATAATTAGTCTTCTCCTGCAGTTCCATCCTCAAATCCATCATCAATCTTACCGAACCAGCATACAAAGCTCATGTATCACGACTAAAACAACACTCTAAGACATACCTAGGGGTGGCCATGAGCTTGCTGGCCTGTCCAACCCAATTCGATATTATTTGGAGACTTTGGAAAAATATTTAGTTCATAGGACCGAGTTGGGATGAGATTTTGAATCCATTTAATTTTGAGTAATGTTAGAAATTTTAAAAATTCTATTAAAAATTTTACCAAATATGTCACATAAGTGTGGGTCTCATGTAAGTCTCACAAGACATTTAATAAAAATTTTGATAGAATTTATGGGGTCTTTAGCATTTTTGTTTAATTTTAGTCTAAATTTGGGAGAAGGAGTTTTAATGCTTTTGAATAATACTGTATTTAAGGCACCAACTACCAAAATCTTATTACCAAGCACATGGGTCAAAATCATAATGTGAAGTCTATTTAGAGGGATGACTATGAATATAATTATTAAAACTGTAGATTTTAGCAATCTATAGTAACTGAATCTCAAATACCCATTTTATAGATTAGGTGCTCATAATAAATGTGAAAAAAATTTAATATTATAATTCTTTCTTCGAAATGGTTTTGAAAGGGAATAAAGTATCACCGAATTCATTTTATACTTTCTAAATAATAATAATAAATTTTTTTTAATAAATGAGATACCGTGATGGTATTAATTTACAAATAATAAATGAGTATTGCTATTCAGGTATAAAAGTTAGACTCATTTTCTACACATAATAATGTGTCAAGAAGATGATTGGTTGATAATTAAATATTCTTTAATTATCAACTAATCATCTTTTTGACACGTCATTGAATCAAAAAAATGAATTTAAAAAATAAACTTTTATATCATTTTTTATAATACGTACATATGCCACTTAAAAAAAAAAAAAAAAAAAAAACCCACAATCTGGGCCAAGCTCGAGGATGGGCCGTGTTAGGCCACCCCAACTATGAGTTAGCCTCTGTCAAAGGTTTGGATTGCTCCCCAATCCATTAAACCGACCCAAAAAAATCCAAAATTTTGTATTATAATTATTTTCCCTCTTGTTGTAAATAAATTATAAAAGTAATAAATAAAAAAAAAAACTTGAATTTAGGTCTGATTAGGGCTAAGCCTTTCACTAATCTCATAAGCCCACACTTTTAAGTCCACGAGTAGAGTTTAGGTTTCAGGATGGCTTGACCCAAGCCTTACCTATTGATCAGTCAAAATTTGTGAACCTATGCCTTGAGTTTTAGGCTATGTTTGGAACTAAATATTTTAAGGGGAAATTACCCACAGGTCCTATGTGGAACATGTGGACACCATTTAATTCTGTAATTTTTTGAGTAGACCCAAAAGTCCTTTCCCCTCTCTCTCTCTCTGTCTTTGCTTTTTGTCTCCCTCTTTACGTTTTCCTCTCTCTTTTTTTTTCTGTATTTTTCTCTCATCGTCTTTGCCATGGACGACGACCGGTGATCATGTCTTTCTCCATTGATCGGGGTTCACCGATAACCACCAACCATCGAAATCAACTCGTGACTTCACCCTCACCGACGGCGAAGATGATATATTTCCAACGAAGAAGATGATATATTTCTGACGAAGAAGATGAGTGGATCTACTCAGATCTGAGTAGATCTACATCAGATTTGGCTAGATCTAAACAAAAAATAGTTACCGGAGTACAATCTTCTCTCTACATCCGCCTTTCTCCTTCGATCTCTTATTTTTTTTTCTCTGCTATACGCTTCTGTTTTTCTGGTCTAATGGAGAAAATTTTCAAATTCTGAACAAGTAGTTTTTGAGTTTTAGTTATAGGCGGTGAAAACTGTAAAATTTTACAGTTTCAAAATTTTTTTGGTGCTGAAATGAATCATGGTTTAAAACTGTAAAATTTTGCAGTTTTAAATTTTTTTGGTACTGGAATGAATAATGGTATAAAACTGTAAAATTTTGCAGTTTCATAACATTCTTTAGAACTGTAAAATTTTACAATTTCATAACATGTTTTCCAGTTTGATTAATAAGGATAAATACTTACTAGGTTTTTGCTTTGAAACTGTAACTTACTTTTCAGTTTGATCAATATTGGAGATTATTTGCTTGAATCTTACAAAAATTGAAAAATAGCATATGTTTTTCCCATTGTTGCTGTTTTTTGTCGTTTCATTTTTTTTTCCTTTTAGTTTATCAATATTTAGCACATTTTGCTATTTTTTTTGCTCTAATTTCTCCATTTATTCTTCTTTTTTTTGGGCAATATTCTAGACATTCCGGTGAGTCTCCAGTGATGTTCTTAACGTCCAGTGAACGTTTTGAACATTCCGGCGACTTCCATTAACGTTCTTAACACTCCGGTGAACTTCCAGCGAAACTCCGGCGACTTCCTGGTGATACTCCGGCGACTTCCTGGCGATGTTGAACATTCCGACGAGTCTTCGGCGACCGTTTGACGGAAGTCCGACGGTAGTAAGATGTGAACAGTGTCTGTAAATTAAAAAAAAAAAAAAAAAGGATTTTTTGGTAACAATTAAAAATGTATTGGACTAATTGGTGCAAGTGTTTTGTTTGAGGATTAGTTGGATCTTGAACTTTATACATGGGACTTATCAGTAAGTTCCCCAAATTTTAATTTAAAAATTAAAAAGTCATTATCAATTGTTGAATTATTTATTTATTTTTTTTACATGTTTTTTTTTTAAAAAAAAAATTTAAAAATTCACTAACAAAATTAATTCCCAAATAAGCTCTTAGTGTTGGACAAACTTGGCCCATTACTAAGGCCGAGTCAAAATCTTTCTTTAGCCAGTGTTTGATTTATGAATTTGGAAAGAAATTTAAAAGTAGAAAGAGAAAAAATATATGAAACTAAGTGAAAAGTTGATATAATTTATTCATATTTTACCTACATTTTTCCTTTACCTTTTTTAATCCCTCCCCAAATCATTGAAGCAAACATAACCTTAGAGGGAGGGTATTTTAGTAAATATGAACTTAAATATTTTCATTAACTTCCATAACCGTTCCTAGGACAAGATCCAAGTGGCCTGCTGGAACAACCGTTTCGCGCACCTCCGAGTCTTTGAATTCCCTTACAGTTTCTTCACAGGTAAGAAAAAGAAAAAAAACCCAACAAATTGCTTTCACAATTACAATTTCGAATCAAATAACAGAGAAAATCAAATCATCAATTTTATTAAATCTCTTAAACCCACCTCGATTAATTTCTTATACTTGTCCCCTTTCTCTGTTTCTGATCAACAAAAAAAAATCAAGGGTAATTATTAATTTAAGAAAAGTTTTGTAGAGGTTAAAGAACATTAAAGCATTTGGAAAGGCGATCGCCAGTAATTTTCCAGCTGTGGTGAGTTCAATGGGGTCTTAGGATTGATTTATTGGGTATATTTTGAATTTAGGGTTTCAATTTTCTTTCTTTTTCTTTTAAAGAAATTTTGCCGTTTCATGTTCATGTTATGTTTTGATTAATTTTTTTATCTGGGTCAACCTTTTTTAATTCAACCTAATGATGATGATATGTAACATTTTCAACTTATATATGCATATTATTTTGCTATTTATATTACATGGTTGAGTTCTTCATTGTAGTTTTGTTGAGGTTATTGTAAGTTCTTGATTTGGGTTGCGATGAAAACACTCCAAACATTGTTTTTTCCTTTTCTTGAACTTTCCTAATTATTATTTGATTGTTCTTCCTTTACAAACATCAAACTTCCATATCATTTTCCTCTTCCTTTTTTTATTCTTCTTCAAATGCATGATTTCTTTGTGTGTTTTATTTTTTTCCTTTTTTTTTTTTTTGTTTCAAGGAAGAAGATTACCTGCCATGGTGAGGGCAATTATGGTAACACACATTGCCATAATGACATTGATGATGATCCAAGCCAAAGCATGGGACACAAATCATGTATTTGATCCTTGTTTAGATGCAAAGGTTCAGAGATTTGATAGTTTTACCTTCGGTCTTGCTTTCTCGACAAAAGAGTCTTTCATTTTCAATGACACTCAGCTTTCACCTTGTGATCACCGTCTTCTCCTCGCTGGCAGCATTGCTCAACTTGCCGTGTTTGGGCCTAAGGTGGATGAGATTTCTCTCCTCACTCTCAATGGCACCCAATTCAATCCGGTATGTACTTGTTATCGCCTAAATTTCTGAGTTTGTTGATGATTTTATCTCCAGAATTTAGAAAACTTGTTTAGCTGCAAGACAATATACTTGAAAAATTTTCAACAAATTTCACAAACTTGATTGAACTAGTCTTTGTTGAAGTTTTTCAATGATCTTTTTCCTTTTTTTTAACAGTTGCGCTAAGAACACAGAAACTTTTTAAATTATTATTTTGGAAGAAATTATGTTTCCAATAAAGTTCAAATTTCTTTAATGTTGGCTAATTTTATCTCTAGAAATGAAAAAATTTCCAATAGTCATCTTTTAATTATTTGTTCTATGTTTCCAATAAAGTTGAAATCATTTTAATGAATTGAAAGAAAATGTTATTAATTTCTTTTGTGATTTTTATGAATTTATATATATGCAGATTATGGCAGGTGGGTATATGGTGGCGTTTGCAGGTGGGTATAAGATCTAACTTACCAACTCCACCCTAGCTGAGCATTTGATAATCTTGTAGAAGGAAGGTCCATCATCTGCGAACACACTCTTGAAATTGTTTCTCACTGGCACCAACTCCATGGTTGATGTTGCATGTGAGCTTCAGAGGGTTTTGGGAGGAGGCAGGAATGAATATATATGTATGATGAGTTGTCAAGGCAGCTGAGGAAGAGGGACAGAACAGGCCTATGTAGCAAGCGTGTTGCCAAGTGTTGAATATACGTACATGTGTAATGTATGAACTAGTGACTGGTGTAAATGCTACGTGTTTGTAATTTTGTATTTTAAATTTTGAATTCTTTGATGATTGAGGGGTAATTTGATGAATGGGGAAAATTATTTAATTATTTTGGACAGTTTGATAAATGAGGAAAATTGTTCAATAATTAATGGACGCAGCACTTATGGGATGTGAAGAGTATTTTTGAAAATTAAAGCACTTCTTGAAAATTAAAACACTCGCGGGATGTGTGGATAGCTATATTCTTATCTATACGATTATACTATTATATAAAGCACACAGCTCACTTGGTGTGAACTTATGTCATGCATTTTTTTAATACCTTAATTGTCTCTATATAACTGTCCAATTCTTTTATTTTAAAATTTAAATTTTCAATTCTTTCGTTGTTTACATTCAAACTTACAATTGGTCTGCATGTATGCTTATGCAAGTACATATGCTTGTAATTTTATATTTAAAATTTTTAATCCTTTGATAATTGAAGAGTGGTTTGATGAATGAATATGATTTACCAATTTTGAATGATTTGATGAATGAAAAAAAATTATATTGTAAATATTAAATATGACAGTTATTGAATGTAAATTATATTTTTGTAAAGAAAAAAAAAAGACAAAATTCATACTAAATATGATGCAGATTTTACATAATAAAATAAATAATGGTATATGAACCAATTAATATATTAATTAATGTATCAATTGATGATGTGACATAATTTAAAAGATTTTTAATATTTATAATTTGTATAATGAGTGTGGTCAATAATAATGTCATAACTAATATTGATACACTAATTAATACATATAACACTACTATCATAAAATAGCCAGATATATGTAACCATTGAGGATGGGCATTGGAGTGCTCGAGGGATTTGATGGGTGTATAGCATTTGTGGACTAATCAATGACAGCTCGCACACTCATTAATGACCATTTATTAGAGATTGTATTTACACTAAAGTTTGTTAGACCATCTACTTTTGGAGCTATATTCAAAATCTACATTATTCGGGTTAAATCAAAATTTTGACACACTCATTAATGACCATTTATTAGAGATTGTATTTACACTAAAGTTTGTTAGACCATCTACTTTTGGAGCTATATTCAAAATCTACATTATTCGGATTAAATCAAAATTTTGAAAAGCAGTCGTCGTAACGATTGTAGGGCATAAAGGTCATGGTGTAACAGTTATGATAACCGAAGTCGTGATTTTTTTTTTTCCGCATAATTTGAAAAAAAAACTTACTAATAAGCATAGCTTTTTTCCCCTAGAATCACATTTATTAAGATTTAAAATAAATTTTGATCAATTTTTGTTAATTTTTAACTATGATCCCACTAAAAGACTCATATAATCTTTTAAGTATTTCTACATGACTCTTTCAATTTTGCAAAACATTCGAGAACCCGCCTAGAAGCATCACTTCATGGGTCAGCATCAATAATTGGCGCTTCGTCAAAAGAAGACAAAATCCATAGAAGATAAAGATTCTCCTCAGATATCAGAAAAATGCACGCCAAGAAAAGACAAAAAGATTTTTGTAGATATTTTGTGTCTGTAATTATTTGAGTCTGTCAGTGATAAGGATTTTCCTTCACTCACTACTTTAATAAAGTGGATATCTCTTATCCTGCTTTATTAAAGAAAAGCTGTGAAAATCTCTATACTTGTCTTATAATAAATTATAGTGTCAAAATTTTGTCAAAAAAGAAGGATTGAATGATATGCGATGGGGCCCAAAGTAGTACCCGATATCATTATCTTAATCTTTTATTGATAAAATTTATCTATATCTAAAATAGTGATTTGAGTCAAGCATATAATTGTATACATATATGTTTTGTCTTTATATGCATACAATTTTCCGTCAAAATTTGCATATGTTTAGAAAAGTTTTCAAAAAGCCTAGAGTCTAGGCTTATAGGTTTTGAATTAAGAAAGGCTAGTCATAGGACATAGATTAGGATTTTTGTTTTTATCTTTCTTTTGAGTTGTATAAATTGACTTGCATGCCAACGAAGAAAGCAGAATGAAAAACACCACTTCACTCTGCGTTGTAAATTTTCCAACCCCTCTCAAAAAACCTCTAAGTATATTAAGTTTTTCAGAGTTTCAGAGTCTGTAATATAATCTTTGTAAGTATATTTCTTATTAATATGAAGTGTGAGTAGTTTCTCTTTTTCCTTAAATATTTCGAAAAGGTAACTCTTCTATTCTAAAAATTTATTTTCTTTTTGGGAAAACTAAGTTTATGGAATGTTTGTTTGCTCATTAATATTACATGCTTTGAACCTTCGTAGTATCTTCAGTTTTCTATTTTGTTACTGAGTGACCTTAGCTGAAGAGCCCGTGTGAGCCGTGGTTAGGCGTTGGAGGGCGAATTGTAGGCAGAAAGGGAAAAGTAAAAAATGAAAAATAAAAATATACTATGTTGAACGAGGCTTAGTCTCAAGGTGGGAGTATATGTAATGAAAATAAACATTGCCTAAAAATAGTTTTTACCATAGAAAAGAATTTTAGAATAAAAGGAGAGCAACCCGAGTAGAAATATTAAGGAAATATTGTCCATATAAGAATTTCAAAAAATCAAAAATTTGTATGTCCTTAGACGTAGATCTTAGAAATAAAAATTAAATTTAAAAAAATCAAAAAAGTATATGCCCTTAGACGAAGACCTTAAGAATAAAATTAAAATTAGTACTGTACTAATACAAGAATTAGAAGATCAAAAATTTAGATATCAGTTTCTTTTATCATTAGCTTCTAACAGATCTCTAGAAAATTACAGTTTAAAAATTTCTCAGATAAATAGACAGCTAACTATAAAACAAGAAGCCTTAAAGTTAGCCATACAACAGCTTGAAGATCTTTTAGCATAACTGTAGAATTAATTAGATAATTCTCAGCCCAATTCCAAATAGTGGTAGACCACTAACTCACCCCTTCCCAAAAATTGGTATCAGAGCAGTGTTCGGTTTTAGGACAGTTTAATTTAGTTTATGCATTTTGCTTATGGAAATAGAGTAGTTTTTATATTTGGAGATTTTAGTTATAAATTTCATGTTATAGTAGCTTTTAATAATTTTAAAATAGGAGTTAATTTTGTGTATAAAAAGAGTAGAGTATCTAGATTTAGAACTCAGCAGCCATAACCATCGTCTTAGCATAAATAAAAATAATTTCCATTGTAATTTTGAAAATAATTTTACCCATCAGCTTCATAATGAAAATAATCCTCAGCTAAATAGTATCCTAGATTATCAGATTAATTTTGCAGAAAATATTAAAAAGGACATAGATAAAATTAGTAATCTTTTTCTTTCATCCATAGAACACCTCCGTAATAATCGAAGCATAACCAAAGATCAAGATAAAAAATTAGATTATATCCAAGATCAGTGTTGTTCTATCCTACAAAAAAGAATAGACTTAAATTCAGAAAAATTTCCTACGAAGCTAGAAATAGAAATATTAATTTCAGCTACAAATCAAATAGCTAAACAAATAGAACAAATTAATCAAATTCAAGATAATTTAAAACAGAAATTAGAAATTTTAGAACAACTTGTAAGATCTTAGTTTATGAGTAGTGATAAAAAAGCTAATAGAGATTATCAGACTATTTTAAAACAGGCAGAAGATTTTCATAATAACCCAGAAGGAATCAGTAGCTATCAGGGTGTAAGTCAATCAGATAAAACAACAGTAAGACAAAATAATATAGAGATTTTATTTTTAATAAGATTGTGTGAAAAATTTGAATACCTATCAGAACAACTACATAGCTTAGAAAAACGTCTAGCTTCTTTAGAAAAATTAGTACTTCAGAAAGGAAAAGGAATAGAAGGACAATCCAACGAACCTCAATCTCAAGTAAACGAGGAAGATATAGCTAGATATTTTGAAAAGCTTAAATTACCTAGGAAACCAGCGTGTAGAATTTACAGAAAATAAATATGTTTAAACAGCTAATTAAAGGTAGTAGTAGTAAAAAGCGTAATGATGATGAAGATATTAAAGTAGAAGAGTTTATAGATGTAGAACAACAAATAGAAAAATTCAAAAAAGAAAAGTTAGAATTAATTCTAGCTAAATATGTGTATAAGCTAGGTAAGATTCATAAAAAACAATATTTATTTAAACACTATGGTGAACAGATGATTAGTGTAACTCAAGAAGACGAAAAAATAGAGCTAAATTTAATAGAAAGAGAAAGCTATAAATATGCAGTAAATGAACACCTTAAAATGACTCACTTAGGATTAGTAGTAGTAGGAGTTAAAGCGTTAACTAGAGAAAATTTAGGAACTAAAGTTTTTGTATGTCTTTATGATGATAGGTTTAATGACGTAGGACAGAGTATTTTAGGCAGCTACGAATTAGATATGAATTCAAAAGGAGGAATAGTGTATTTTACACCAGATTTCTTACTACACACCTTGACTTTTCATAAAAAGATAAGATAGGAATAAAGAGTAGAGGATACAAAATGAAAAAAAGGAGAAAAGAATTTGTTGGTTTGCACAGGATTTTTAGGCTTAGCAGTTTCAGAAAGTGATCAGATAGTTAAGTTATTAGGCGCTAAAGGAATAAAAGCATTACCAGCTAAAAAATTTAATTCAGAAGACAATGCAGCCCTAGATTGGAAAGTAGGAGATTTTTTAGGACAAAAGAGATTAGCCCCTCAAGACAATTTATTATATCAAGCAGCAGATAGAAATTATGTAGTAAGATTTACTCAGTACACTTATGTAGCACCAGAAAAATCCAAAGATGATGAATTTAGTAGTATAGACAAAGAAGAAAATCAAGATAATCGTAGTGAAATAAATCAGCTTTATGTAATAACAGAGGAAAAAACCATATCACAAAATAAGATATATAATATTGATGAGATAGATTTAGAAAAATTCACCCTAGAAGATATGAATAAAATATTGGATGCTAGATACCTAGAATACTTAGCTAGAGGAGATACCCATGATGAAGCAGTATCATTTTTAGATCAAGAATTCCATACAGAATATGTAGATGATATCATAGAAGATATAATACATCCCAGTAAAATATTTAAAATACCAGAACAACCTAAGATAGAAGATACTTTTTATATGAATACAGAAAGCACAAGCACTAGTAACCCACAACCAACTGTACAAGATCCCGTAGAACCAATGCACTATGCAGTAGGAGGAAGAAGACCATTAGCCAGTTCAGGACGTAGTCACGCAGATCCCAATAAAAGCTATAGGTTTCATAGAAAGCGTAGACAATTAGATATGAGTATACAATTACAGCCAGTCAATAATCAAGGAACCCTTTTAGATTTAGCTAGATTCGACCCTCAGGTATGGCACGAAGTAATAGAAAGATGGGAAAAAGATGCAGTAAAAGCATAGATGACCAGCCCCTATGAATCAACAGATATGTGGGAATATATGGAGACACTTTTAGGAGATTCAACTTATAATATTTATTTAACCTTTAAAGGAAAATATGAAGAAACAATTAAACAGCTTAAAGATTTAGGAAATAACCCGTGGAATTTCACTAGTTTTATTAAAGAGATACTTATAGGATACGACACTTCTAGAGGAAATGATTCCGCTCAAAGCGTAGCATTAACTGAACTAGATCAAATAACATTAGAAAGTTGGAAATATATAGTACCTTTCAGTAGAGAATACTTAGCCATAGCAGCTAGAACAGGAAAAAGTTTTGATGAAGAAATAGGAAATAAATATTTTAGAAAACTAACCGAAGAACTAGGAAGAGAAATAGAAAATAAATGGTCAATTTATTGTGCAAGTTTACCAGCAAAAATAGCTACAGGAGAATTAAATATAAGAGGAACTTTAGGAATAGGACCTAGGATAGTTTTTACATTTTATAAGCTCAGAGAAAAATGTATAGAAGTTAAAATACAAAAAGATTTGAAAAAACAAAATTATGATTTTTGTAGCAGTGTAATATATACTCCTCAGCAATATGAAGATAAATATAATAGGAGAAAATACAAAAAATATGGAAAATATAGAAAAGAAAAATATTAGAAGAAAAAATATAGAAAACCATGGAAAAAACAGAAATTCATCAGGAAAAGTAGAACTTTTAATAGGACAAATTATAAGAAATTACCCAAAGATGAAAAAGATAAAAGAAAACAAAGATATGTTAGAAAACCCAATAGTAAAAATTGCAATTGTTTTATATGTGGAGAACCCAATCATTTTGCAAAAGCCTGCCCAAAAAGACAGAAACCTAATACTAATAAGCAGATAGAAAGACTACATATTATAGAAGATTTAGAAGAAGATATAGTCAGCATAAATAGTGATGATTCAGAAGTATATAGCATAGTTAGTAATTATGAATATCAATTAGAAGCTATAAGCTCAGATAGTGATTCAGAAAGTGATACAGATGTAGATAATCTTTTAGGACAACTTAACCAAGAAATAGGAACAACTCCTTCTCAAGATACTTTCTTTATGATGGAATGTAATGCAGATACCGAATGTCAACATAATTTTCAAGTAGGACTAGGATTTGATACTACTAGATGCAGTTATTGTAATTAGTTTCCAGCTAAAGATAAAAGAGCTCAATGTTTATTATGCAGCATAACTTATTGTATAATTTGTCTCGAAAAATTAAATGACACATAAGATAAGATTAGAAAATACCAGAGAAGATAACAGTATAGAAAGCAGAGAATTACGACCAGCAAATAGAGAATTGGAAGTACAAGTACGAGAACTCAAAATACAAATACGAGAAATAGAAACCAAGACTAGTTTTGACATAGAATGTTTAGAATTAGAAAATAGGCAGCTCAAACAACAGTTAGAACAGTTTCATACTAAAAACCCTTTAAAAGATAAATTAATTGAAGAATATATGAATTCTTTAGAATTAGTCAACCTAGTTGATTCTCAACCCTTTAGTCAATACTCTCAGACACAACCAGATAATACCTATTTACTATTTAATTATCCTGTTATACCTAAGTCAAATTTAGTTGAAATTTCTTGTGTAATTAAATTTGTAGAAAAAACCCTCAGTATAGATGCCATGATAGATACAGGAGCCAGTAAATCATACATTGAACAACACGTAGTTCCACCAGGATGGAGCACAGCTTTAGCAACCCCAGTCTTAGTTAGCATAGCAGATGGCACGAAACAGACATACACACATTGCATCAATGGTACTCAGATTAGTTTTCATCATCTAGGTTCTCAAGATCACTCAAGATCAGCACATAGAATGGTTCCCATTACCTCAAGTTTGGATTGGAAATACCCGTCAGAATCATCCTTTCATTTTAGGACTTAATTTCATACTTAGTTTACAAGGTGGTATGTTTATCAGCCAACACAACATCAGCTTCTTCAAACGAACCGTCAATACACCAACAGCTTATGCTCTTAGCACCATAGCCCATTCATCAGAGTTGCGTGCGAAGCGTGGTGGTACCATAGGAGTAGATTCAGTTCCCGCTAGTTTTTTATTTCCAAGTAGAAATATTTTTCCAGAGCTAGCCCAAACATACTTACATACCTAATGAGGTAGCAAACATTTCTTTAGAAAAATTAGATATGGAAAATTATGAGTTAGAAGATTTTGAAGAGGTTCATTTTGAAGATAAGGGAGACTATTGGAACTTAGAAGATTTTCAAGAAATAATTAACTTAGAATTAATTTTTGCAAAAATAGGAAAAATAAAGAAAAAACCAATATACAGAAGAACAAAAAATGAATTAGATGAGATAATAAGATTAGCTGAAACAACAGAAATTTTAGGAGAACAACCCATGAAATATTGGGAGAGAAATAAAATTTTAGCCAGCTTAGATATAAAAAATAGAGATTATAAGATTACCTCAGCACAAATAGATCATACGCCAACAGATATAGAAGAATTTAGAACCCATATTAAGGAGCTATTAGATTTAGGAGTTATTAGACCTAGTAATAGTCCACATAGAAGCGCAGCATTTATGGTTAGAAATCATGCAGAGATAAAAAGAGGAAAAGCTAGAATGGTTATAAATTATAAAAGATTAAATGATAACACAGAAGAAGATAAATATAATATACCAGATAAAGATCAACTCATAAATAGAATACAGACAGCAAAAATATTTAGTAAATTTGATTGCAAGTCAGGATTTTGGCAGATAAAAATGGAAAAAGAAAGCATACCATGAACAGCCTTTTGTTGTCCACAAGGACATTACGAATAGCTAGTCATGCCTTTTAGATTAAAAAATGCACCTTCCATATTTCAGCATAAGATGGATAGTATATTTAATAAATATAATTTTATACTGGTATACATAGACGACATATTAGTATTTAGTCCAAAAAAAATAGTCATATAGATCATTTGTATATAGCCTTAGAAGAATTCATAAATAATGGAATAATAATTAGCAAAAAGAAGATGGTATTAAATAAACCTCACATAGAATTTTTAGGAATGGAGTTAGGAGATGGGAAAATTAGATTACAACCTCATATAGTCAAGAAAATTTTAGATTATCCAGATAAATTAGAAGATACAAAACAACTTCAATCTTTTTTAGGAATTTTAAATTATGCACGAATGTATATTCCTAACCTTAGTAAAATAATAGGACCACTTTATAGTAAAACCACACCTACAGGACAGAAATATTTTAATCAACAAGATATAGCTTTAGTTAGAAAAATTAAAGATATTTGTAGAAGTCTACCAGACCTACAACTCCCCTTAGAATCAGAATACATAGTTGTAGAAACAGACGCAAGTCAATTAGGATGGGGAATAATATTATTAGCTAAACCTAGTAAGTATGATAGCAAAAATAAAGAGCGTATTTGCAGATATAGTTCAGGAAAGTTTAAAGAAAAAGATACAACCATGACAAGCCTAGATTTTGAAATATTAGGAGTAGTTTATGCAATAAATAAATTTAGATTATTTTTACACAAACCTTTTACAATTAGAACAGATTGTGAAGCTATAGTTAGATTCCATAACAAACTCAATGAGCGAAAATTAAGCACTAGAAGTTGGGCAAAATTTTTAGATTGTATAGTAGGACAAGGATATAAAGTAGAATTTGAACATATCAAAGGTAGTGATAATAGGTTAACAGATTGGCTAAGTAGGAAAATTCATTTAGAAAAAGAAGATAACCAGTTTAATTTTTGTGCAGATAATGGAGAACAGCAAGACCATGAACTTTGGGGGATTTTCTCTTCCCATTCATGAAGGCAGAACCAAATTCAGACCTTTAACAGGAATCGAGTTAGACCCAGTTCAACAGTGTCTTTTAGATAACCTTTGGACTAGTCAGAACCACCCAGCTAAACGCCTTTCAGCCCTAAACTCTCTCAGTATATATTTTTCAAAAATCCAAAATAAACCTTTATCAAAAAGTTTTTCTTTCTATGTAGTAGCTAAAGGAACCAAGCCTGGTATTTACCATGATTGGGTAGAAGTAGAACCCTTAGTTAAAAATTTTCCTACACCCCAATTTAAAGGATTTTATGATTTTGAGTCAGCCAGTACCTATGCCCGAAGACAAATAGGAACCAGTTACTTTATTAGCCAGATAGCTAAAGATTACCTGGACACATTGAGCAAGATGAGGTCAACCATCCTTGCTACTAGTGGAGTTCCAATTAGCCAGATAATTGGAAGCAGTAGTTCAGGCAGTAGTAGTAGTTCTAACCCTCAGACAGATTTTCAGAATCCTCTCCAGATGTGCAGACATTGCGAAGGCCTTTCCAGAAATTTCAAGAAAATTATGGATAAAGGCAAAAGAGTTAGTGAAGAGCTAGACCAGCTCCGAGACGAAGAAAAACAATTGAGAGCAACCGTTCGACCCCTAACCAATCAGCTTAAAAAATTAGCTCCAGAAAGAACACCTACCTCCTTACCTAGCCCAGAAATCAAACAACTCACCAGTGAGGAATTTGACCAATTGAGTGCTAGAATGTATTTCTTCAGGCATTCTATCATTCGATCTCTTTGTGAGAAAAGCCAAGTAATAGAAGACCTAAAACCCTATATTTACACCTTAGCCGAAGATAGCAGAAATAGCGAGCTAGTCATTATTCAGCAATTTCTTCAAGACCTTTCCATAGCAAGAGTTGACTGCCCCGGCTTAGCTTATCAGTGGACCTATACCTATGAAGATGAAGAACAGCCCTGTTTAGATGAAGAAAAATGCAACAGGAGATCCGAGCATTTTGGAAGATGTCAGTGTAACCTAGACTTCAGTGTTTGCCTTTGCCAGATAAATTTAGCTACATTCGAGCCATTGGAGATAGAAATCAGAGGCGAGATTCGTTATCTAACAGCCCCAAAATTGTTAGATTACAGCTTTGTCTCCAAACTAATTTTCACAGAACCAGATCAGACAGATAACTTTGGACATAAGCTTGCTCATGCAGTACTATGTATAATGGAAGAATATCATCCATATATAGAAGCATTGATAGATAGCAAACTACCAGAATGGAAGGGAATATGGTGCAACCCAGCTAAGCATAAGATGTACCTCAGAGAAACTTCAAGATACCCAGCACTTCTCAATAAGAGACCCTGGCCATGTAGAAGATTTCCACTCAAAGACCAGCTCAACAAATGGAGAAAATTTGCTAGTGACTCTATTAGCATATAATGGAAATTCCGGACATCTAGTTTGTGAAGACAGATATCAGAAGATACATTGTAATTTAGCCATCCCGGGTTATCCATTCAGCAAAAAGACATTTGTCGAAGAAAGTCGATACCCTAACTATCAGCATGGCGTTTCTCATGAGTCACCAGAAATTGAAGGACAGAATCAAGAATGGTACGATGAACCGCCCATGGGAGACGGAGATGACTTTTACAACCAACTCTCAGCAGCAGATCTGGACGACCTCGCAGATAGAATGTATGGATAAAAAAAAAATTTAAAAAAAAAATATTTATAATAACTATAAATCACTATAAAAAGAGCTTTTTACATTTTATTTCAATAGTTAATGATTTTAAGAATAATTGATTTTAAATGTCTACAAATTATTTTTAACCAATACCTGAACTAATTGAATAAAAAATATTCACAATTATTAAATGAAATGATTATAAAAATAAAAATTGTGCCATAAGTAAAAATTATTTTTGAGACATTTTTTTAGGCAATACTTTACAGGTAACTAAATAAAATTATTTACAGTTAAGTATTAAATGAAATGATTATAAAATTAAAAATTGTGCGATAAATAAAAAATATTTTTAAGTTTTTTAAAGACATTTTTTAGACAACATATTACAGTAACAAAATAAAAAATATTTATAATTAAATATTAAATAAAATGATTATAAAAATAAATACAACCACTATTCATATATATTTTTTATTTTACGTGCTAATGTAATGAAATAAAAATTATAAAAAAAATAAATTCATATAAGATTTTTTTTTTGGGCTTAGATCACTTGAATATATATATATTTAAGCTTTTATTTATTTATTTTTTTTGGGGGAAGGAAGTTATTAGAATATTATGAAAAGGTGTAACGGTATGTAACGGACCGTTACGGCTGTTACAATACCGCTACAGCCGTTAAATAACACTGAAATGACCGTTACACATGTGAATTTCTATCACACTGTTATAGCGGCCGTAATAGGGGACGGTAACCATTACAATCATTACGTAACGGTATTACGTAATGGTTGCGACCGCTTTTTAAAACCTTAAGTAAGATTCATCATTACTAAAATTGCATTTTTGCGTTAATAAGTTGTTGTCACAAAAATTGTTTTTGTTGTCTAAATTCTTTTTTAGCAATGACACATTGACAATATAACTAAAAATAAAATTAATGTGGTAATGAAAAATTACATTTTTGTGTTAGCAAGTTGCCAATGCCATCACAAAAATAGTTTTTGTTGTCTCAAAATCTTTTAGTGATGACACATCGGCAATATAACTAAGAATGAAATTAATGGGATAAAAAAAATTACATTTTTATGTTGAAAATTTTCTTTTTTTTTTTTAGTAGGTAAGTTATAAATTGGGGAAATTAGTCGAAGGTCCTTTCTCTATTTTTAATAATGGAAGAGATTTACAATATTATTTTATGATGTCTAAAGTCCCTCAACTCTCATACCCATATATCACAGAGAAATTTGACTGAAATCAAACCTCATTTGCAAACTGAATTCATAAGGCAGAGCAAAATCTGAGAATCAAAGATGCATAAATAGATACATATGTAAGTATGTATATGTAGAGAGAGAGAGAAGGGAACCTCCATGGGAGAACCTAGAGCCGAGCTTGGCGTAAGAAGAGAGCTTGATGTTGAGATCGCCCTCGATCTTGCGAGCCTCCTTCCTCAATTCCTTTCAACCCGACTCCTGCAACAGCTCCATAGTCAGATCCGTTATTTGATCTCAGGTGAAATTGGACCCGACCCGTTTTTGCTCCCAGAACGGTCCTCTTAACAGCTCTGTGAGACTTTCTCTCTAATCCCACTTCTTCTATTCCCTTTCATTTGATTTCAAACTATTTTGTAATCTAGGTTTTGCTGAAATTCAAAATTAGGAAACAGAGTTCTCATTCTCACCCTTTCAATTTTCTCTGGATTCTCTGGTTTGAACTCAATTTCTCTAGATTCTCTGGTTTGAACAATGGCAGACTTCACATGGCTACAAAATATTGTAAGGTAAAATGAGGTTCATCTCCTGGCATCCCTAATTTTGCCATTCATTTTTATTCTTGTCTATATCTCTAAGCTTTCAGCTGCCTTTTTGCCCTTTTATGTGACTTTTTGTTTCACTTGTATGCACTTAAAAGTGTATAGTTCTGGGGTTGAAAGTGTACAAGCATTCAATGCAGCTAACTTGGGCTTTATATTTGGTTTAGGAAATTGGTGAGTTATACGAGCTTGAAAAGAACTATAAGCACGCAATTGTTTATTTTGAACGATTCGCTGAACTTTTCCAAGGTGAAGAAGTAACAACTTTTGCAAATCAGTGCAAGTTGAAGGTTGCAATGTTTTCTGCTCAACTAGAACAGTAAGTTAGGTTAGTTCATGTTATTTCTTCTTATAGAAATGTTCTGTTTCTTCTTGAGAATCTACAAATTGGGTGTAGCTTGTATTGTTTTTTCCCAAGACCTCATTCTCTTCAGAGAAATTTCAATTTTCTCTAGGTTGAACCCAGAGAAATTCTTTGGGAAGTTCATAATGTCTCTGGGTTGGAAGTAATTTTTTCTAGGTTTTTGTAAATTTCTCTGGGTTTGAAGGGAAAATTAAAAAAGGCCATTGTTGCTCAGAGCTTTTATAGATATCTATGGGTACTTTTTGAAAGCTGTTTTGGAAGATCTCTCTCTCTCAATTTACTTGATGGGTTAGGTTTTTCGTCAGCTCTTCTTCTATGGTGGTAATATATCATAATCTGTGCTCTTTCTTAGATTCTCTTCCAGAGAAATTTGGTGTTCGTCTAAAGAAATTTGGAATTTTCTCTGTGATTTGTTCAGAGAAATTCTCTGAATTGAATTTTCTCTGGATTGATATTAAGTGACCTTAGATATTATGAAAATATTGAGTGTCCTTCATACTATAAAATCTTAATATCAGGAACCTTAAAAAAAAATCACCATATAAATTTATATCAAAAAATAAATATTATATTGAAACTCATTATCCGGCCAAAGGTAAGTCCCTATACAAAACATATTCTATCAAGTACATCAAATTAGAACAGAATTGGGCCAATGAAACAAAAACAAGTGGAACGTTTCAGGGGGATTTTATTTACACCCAATAAATTATTAAGTACTCTCAATTTTTAAGTACATCTTGTTTAATTATTTAAAATTTTATTTTACTCTTATTACACCCTATTATTTTTCCCAAATTACTCTTAAGGTAAACCCAAATAATAAATAATAAACAAACTAAAAAAACTAAATTATTTCAAATGTTTTCAATACAGAAAATAATTCTCAAATAACCAAACTTATAAGCACATAAGCATTATAAATATAGGGGGCGGGGGGGAAACCAAACTTTTACATAAACATTATAAAACTTTTCAATACAGGGAAAAAAAAACTTTTACATTATGAATTATCCACAAGAATGCTCGCGAAAAAGTAAAAACCAAACTTATAAGTACATAAACATCCGGCACTAACAAGAAAAAATAGTTTTCAAATAATGTACTATTTAAATGACAAAATAAAAATAACTCCAATAATATGTTATTGTTAATTTAATTACTAGGTCCTTTAATTTTTGTCAAAAAAATGATATAAAAAATAATTGATGATACTCTACAAAAATTATGAAACCCCTTTATATGAATATTAACCTTTTTTTTTATGGGTTGTTTCAAAAAACTATTTTTATTATTACTCTCATCCATTATTTGATTTTGTTCAAACTTTTTTATAAGATTTGGGATTTCAAAATAATAAAAAATAATGATATTGATGATAATAGTGAGTTTTGATAGCGTGGATTGGAGTTTTGAAGAGAGGAAGAAGAAGAAGAAGAAGAAAAAAAAAAAAATAACTTCGATCTATTCGGAAAGAATATACAGAGATTTGAATAAGAATAACTGATTAGGATGTACCATAAAAAGAAAAAAAATATTTTAGAGTTTAATATGTATTATCCTTGTCACTAAATTCATATTAAATTATAATAGGAATTAAAATTTATGAATTTAAATTAGATGTACTGAAATATATTTTGAATTCAAATAGAACTAGCCTATCAGCCGTGCTATGCACGGAATAATTATAGATATTTATATTTATTTTAGATTTTTTTAATATATAAATTATGTTTTTTTAGATTTTTTATAAAAATAATTTAACAATCTTATCACTAACCATAGTGTATGAGAGAAGTTGAAAAGGCTACTGCAATAACTATACATAGATTGTATCTATCATTATTTGTATGAGAGGATTTTAAATGGGAGATTTTGACCAAATCAATAAATGTAGGCACGTAGATTGAAAAAAGTTAATAAATACTGATCAGGAGATTTTAACCAAATCAATAAATGCTGAATTTTTTTTTAAAATAAAAAATTTAGAAAATTCAGATTGGGATATTGAAATTCCCACAGGCCTTGGGGTTAAAAACTCCCTTTTGCTTAAAAACCCCCTTGAATGTTTATGTTTATCTAACTTCAATCATATTAAAAAATTAAATTATAAACAAAAGGAGATAACTTCAATTATACAAATCACATTTTTTTTAATGCTATCTACCTACAATCACATTTTTCTCATAATAAAAAAAATAATTAAAAAAAGGAACCATTAAAATAGTAAATAAAAAGATTATTTAGAAATATTAAACAAATTACAATCACATTTTTCTTTTTGTGAGTGTTTATGTTTATCTAACTTTAATCATATTAAAAAAATCAAATTATATAAAAAAAAGAGATAACTTCAATCATACAAATCACAATTTTTTTAATGCTATTTGACTACAATCATATTTTTCTCATAATAAAAAAAAATAATTGAAAAAAAAGAACCATTAAAATAGTAAATAAAAATATTATTTAGAGTCATTGAACAAACTACAATCTCATTTTTCTTTTTGTGAGTTAACTTTAATCATATTAAAAAATCAAATTATAAACAAAATGAGATAATTTCAATCATACAAATCACAATTTTTTTAATACTATCTAACTACAATGACATTTTTCTCATAACAAAAAAAATAATTGAAAAAAATAACCATTAAAATAGTAAATAAAAAAGATTATTTAGAACCATTGAACAAACTACAATCACATTTTTCTTTTTGTGAGTGTTTATGTTTATCTAACTTCAATCATATTAAAAAATAAAATTATAAACAAAAGGAGATAACTTCAATTATACAAATCACAGTTTTTTTAATGCTATCTAATTATCATCAATAATTAAAAAAATCAATCACAAATTAAGTCAATTGATAATTAAAAAACACAATAATTTATTTTTCAAAAAACATAGTGAGTTAAAAAGATCAATTACAATTTTTTTTGGGTCAAAATACAATCTAATCATCATCAATAATTGGTACATTATGTGACCCTAATGAGTACAATCCATTTTGTTTTTCAAAAAACACAGTGAGTTAAAAATCAATCCACAAATTAAGTGAATTGATAGTTAAAAAAACACAATAATTTTTTTTCAAAAAACACAGTGAGTTAAAACATCAATTACAATTTTTTTTTCAAAATACAATGTAATCATTATCAATAATTAGTACTTTAAAAATCAAATCAGAAAAAAATCAAATCAAATCAAATCAAATCAAATCACAAATATTTTTATGCTATCTAACTACAATCATATTTTTTTCGTAAATAATTGTAAAGAAAAACCATTAAAACAGTAAATAAAAAATTAAATCACATTAAAAAAAAAAACATTGAACAAACTACAATCACATCATATTTTTCCCATAATAAACAAAATAAATAAATGAAAAAAAGAACCATTGACTAACTACAATCACATTAAAAAAAAAAAAAAGAACCATTAAACTAATTACAATCACATTTTTTTTCTTTGTGAGTGTTTATATTTATCTAATTTCAATCATATTAAAAATAAAATTAAAATAGTAAATAAAAAGATTAAATAACATTAAAAAAAAACCATTGAACTAACTACAATAATCATATTAAAAAAAAGAGCCGTTGAACAAACTACAATCACATCACATTACAATCACATTTTTTCCTTTGTGAGTGTTTATGTTTATTTAACTTCTATAATATTAAAAATAAAATTAAAATAGAAAATAAAAAGATTAAATAACATTTAAAAAAAAAAAAACCATTGAACTAACTATAATAGTCATATTAAAAAAAAAGAACCATTGAACAAACTACAAGCACATCACATTTTTCCCATAATAAAATAAATAAATGAAAAAAAAAAGAACTATTAAACTATTTACAATCACATTAAAAAAAAAGAATCACTCAACTAATTATAATCACATTTTTTTCTTTGTGAAGGTTTATATTTATCTACTTCAATCATATTAAAAAATCAAATTATAATTTTTTATTCGCTAGACAAATCACAAATTTTTTTATACGCTATCTACTACAATATTAAAACAGTAAACAAAAAGAAGAGTCAAGAAGGAGAAAACAAAAGGAAGACTTACTGTTTGCATACGTGGTCATTGAAGTTGAAAGTGTAGAAGTGAGAAATCAAAAAGGAGAAAACAAAAAGGAGACTCACTATTTGCAATAGGCATGTAAAAAGTTAAAAAGGGTGTGTGTATTGGAGAAGTTAAAAAGACTTGGAAAAATTTAATAAATGCTAAGTTTTTTTTTCAAAAAAAATCAAAAAAATTAAGAAATTAAGGTTCAGATATTGGAACTCTCACAAAACTTGTGAGTTAGAGATAGATATAAATAAATAGATAGATATAGATATAGATATTTATATTTATTTTAAATTTTTTTTAATATACAAATTATTTGTTTTGGAAAAGGTACTGCAGTAATTATGAGAGAAGTCAAAAAATCTTGTGGATTGAGAGAAGTTAATAAATGCTGAGGTTAATATTTTTTTAAAAAAAATAAAAAATTAGGATTGACATATTGGAGCTCCCACATGCCTTGGGGGTTAGAAACCCCCCTTTTGCTTAATATATAGTATAGATCTCCCAACGTTTAATAGTTTCTTACAAACCTTCTATTACCCAAAGAGAAATGTTAGGGATCATGAAATTTTTTTTATGAAAATGATCATGAAAAATTTATGACCGTTAGATTTCCTTGATTAGTGTGTGGTCCTTTATTCTAAGTGTAATCCAAAAATTACAAATCTTTCATGATCATTTTCATGAAAGACTTTTCATGATACCTAGCATTATCGTTACCCAAATATGGCCTACAGTTTGTGAAAATCCGACCCTGATTTTTGCAAAAAGCGACCTACAGTTTTGTGAAAACCAATCCACAGCTTTGTGAAAAACCAACACAGGGTTTTTGCAAAAAAGCCTTTCACTAATCTTATGAGCCCACACTTTTAAGTCCATGAATAGGGTTTACGTTTCAGGATGGGTTGACCCAAGCCTTACCTATTGATCAGTCAAAATTTATGAACCTATGCCTTAAGTTTTAGGTTATGTTTGGAACTAAATATTCTAATTTAAAAATTAAAAAGTTATTATAAATTGTTAAATTTTTTTTTTTATTTTTACATGTTTTTTTTTTAAAAGAAATTAAAAAATCACTACCAAAATTAATTCTCAAATAAGCTTAGTGTTGCATAGACTTGGCTCATTACTAAAGCCGAGTCAAAATCTTCCTTTAACCAGTGTTTGATTTATGAATTTGGAAAAAATTTAAAAACAAAAAGGGAAAAAATGTATGAAACTAAGTGAAAAGTTAATATAATTTATTCATATTTTACCTACATTTTTCCTTTACCTTTTTTAATTCCTCCCTAAATCATTGAAGCAAACATAACCTTAGAGGGAGGGTATTTTAGTAAATATGAACTTAAATATTTTCATCAACTTCCATAACCGTTCCTAGGACAAGATCCAAGTGGCCTACCGGAATAACCGTTTCACGCGCCCTCTTCACAGGTAAAAAAAAGAAAAAAAACCCAACAAATTGCTTTCACAATTACAATTTCGAATCAAACAACATAGAAAATCAAATCATCAATTTTATTAAATGTCTTAAACCCACCTCTATTAATTTCTTATACTTTTCCCCTCTCTCTGTTTCTGATCAACAAAAAGAAATCAAGGGTGATTATTAATTTAAGAAAAGTTTTGTAGAGGTTAAAGAACATTAAAACATTTGGAAAGGCGATCGCCAGTAATTTTCCGATTGTGGTGAGTTTAATGGGGTCTTAGGATTGATTTATTGGATATATTCTGAATCTAGGGTTTCAATTTTCTTTCCCTTTCTTTTACTTTCCCTTTCTTTTAAAGAAACTTTGCAGTTTCTGTATACAAGAAGACTCTTAAGGACACTTCAATTTTGGAATCACTCACACTCAAGCACTTGTCTCCACTCTTGATTGTTGTGTCTTGTGTATCTTCCAAATGAAGTCACTTCCCTTTATATAGTCATCCACCTCCTTAATGGATGGCTAGGATCATTTGATCCAAGAGCTATTATTAACTCTCTAGAATATTCTAGTATATACTCATGTTTTCCAATATTCTAGAACTCTCTAAACTATTCTAGTATATAATAGCACTTTCTATACTTCTATAATATTCTAGAACCTTCCAGATTTCTCTAGATTTCTACAAGCTTCTCTAACGTTCCGGAATCTTCTAGGTTATTCTAGAATCTTCTGGATTTCTCTAAATTTTTCCAGAATCTTCTAGATCTTTCCGGAGTATTCTAGATTCATATGGAAACTTCTAGAATATGCTAAAGAGAAGATTCTAGAGAGCGAGAAGAGTTAGTGATGACTCTTAACAGTTTCATGTTCACGTTATGTTTTGATTAATTTTTTATTTTGGGTCAACCTTTTTTAATTCAACCTAATGATGATGATATGCAACATTTTCAATATATATACATATGATTTTGCTATTTATATTACATGGTTGAGTTCTTCATTGTGGTTTTGTTGAGGTTATTGTAAGTTCTTGATTTGGTTGCGATGAAAACACTCCAAACATTGTTTTTTTCTTTTCTTGAACTTTCCTAATTATTATTTGATTGTTCTTCCTTTACAAACATCAAACTTCCATATCATTTTCCTCTTCCTTTTTTTTTTTAATAATACGTACATATGCCACTTCAAACAAAAAAACCAAAACCCACAATCTAGGCTGAGCTCGAGGATGGGCCGTGTTAGGCCACCCCAAATACAAGTTAGCCTCTGTCAAAGGGTTAGATTGCTCCCCAATCCATTAAACCGATCCAAAAAAATCCAAAATTTTGTATTATAATTTTTTTCCCTCTTTTTGTAAATAAATTATAAAAGTAATAAATAAATAAAAAAAATTGAATTTAGGTCTGATTGGGGCTAAGCCTTTCACTAATCTCATAAGCCCACACTTTTAAGTCCACGAGTAGAGTTTAGGTTTAAGGATGGCTTGACCCAAGCCTTACCTATTGATCAGTCAAAATTTGTGAACCTATGCCTTGAGTTTTAGGCTATGTTTGGAACTAAATATTTTAATTTAAAAATTAAAAAGTCATTATCAATTGTTAAATTATTTATTTATTTATTTTTACATGTTTTTTATAAAAAAAAATTAAAAAGTCACTAACAAAATTAATTCCCAAATAAGCTCTTAGTGTTGGACAGACTTGGCCCATTACTAAGGCCGAGTCAAAATCTTTCTTTAGCCAGTGTTTGATTTATGAATTTGGAAAGAAATTTAAAAACAGAAAGGGAAAAAATGTACGAAACTAAGTGAAAAGTTGATATACTTTATTCAGATTTTACCTACATTTTTCCTTTACCTTTTTTAATTTCTCCCTAAATCATTGAAGCAAACATAACCTTAGAGGGAGGGTATTTTAGTGAATATGAACTTAAATATTTTCATCAACTTCCACAACCGTTCCTAGGACAAGATCCAAGTGGCCTGCCGGAATAACCGTTTTGCGTGCCCTCAAGTCCTTCAATTCCCCTACAGTTTCTTCACAAGTAAGAAAAAGAAAAAAAAAACCCAACAAATTGTTTTCACAATTATAATTTCGAATCAAACAACATAGAAAATCAAATCATCAATTTTATTAAATCTCTTAAAGCCACCTCGATTAAATTCTTATAATTTGTCCCCTCTCTCGGTTTCTGATCAACAAAAAGAAATCAAGAGTGATTCTTATACGTGTATTTTTATTTTATTCCAGATTTTTTGAATTTATTTCCATTGATTGGAACACATGCTTGATTTGTCATAAGAATACGCGTGTACAAGTCTGATTGTTTCTACCTTGCACACTTGTAAATTATTTACGTTTTTTTTTTTTTTTTTTTTGAACTGTGAGGCATTGTAACATGATCCGAAATGTTCTATCTAAACAAATAAAAAAATATGATCCAAAATGTTTAAAAAAATGAAAGAGGGAAGAGTATTGTATCTATTTTGTCTATGTTAGTGTGGTACCAACAAATACACAGAAAACACACAAACACCAAAGCTGACAAAACCAGCAGCAGAGGAACAGCAGCAGCAGTAGGGCTTGCAACAACAGATACAAAGACAGCAGGGGAACCTTATGCTAATAAGACCCATTCACCAGTGTAACCCATTCACCACCAATGTACCAGATCATCCCAGGTCACCTAAAATCCACCCAGAACACCAAAACAGCAGCCACTACAAACCAGAACACATCAGATACAGACCAAAAATAGCCCTCAGATTACAGCAGACCCAAAAGCAGCCCTCAGATTAAAGCAGACCATACACACCAGATGAAACAGTCCAGGAACCACACCAACAGGCAGCCCTCAACTACAGGGAACAAGACTCTTACTGGTATTCTATCATTAAAAATAAGTGCAGGCTTCAAGCCAACAGGTGGGATTCTAAAGTGATGAACTAGAAAAATTCATGTGCTCCTTGGCAATGCATTTCTCAATTGTTGGATTTATTCTATGATTTAATTTGTTTCATTCAGGAAATGGGAGAAATAGTTGTTTTGGGAGGTTCATTTGGACCAGGGATGATTTTTTAATATCATTTGTTACCTCAACTTTATTTGTTGTCTCGTGTTCAGAATGTTTACATTGCTACTATTGATCTTATTATGAGCCAAAGACCAAACAAAAATTTTGAGTTTAAGAGGCACATATGCATCCAAAATTGTTATGAGGCTTAAAAAGTCGTACATTAGGATCATCAATGATTCTATCAAAGAAAGATTTACAAGAAAAAGACCCAAAGAACGGATATTCTTCACTCTCCTATTAACACAATAGTCCTCTAGGAAACACCATCAAGTAAAAGTAATAACGAAGTCAACTCATTAACCTTCTGATCATTAGGATTTCTGAAAAGATGAAAATTCTAAGAAATAGGAACACATCAAAGACTAACATTGATCAGTGAAAGGTAAAATTTACCAATCAGGACAGCCTCTTCAACTAGACAATTGTTACAAAAATTTTATTCAAGGATATCGCTGACCAATGATTTGCAGGTTACATGGCCAACATTAGTTTATGAAATTCAGGACATAAACATTGAAAGTTTATGACATAAACAAAAAACAAAAAACTAATAATATTATGTCTGACCTATTTCATAAACTAAAAACATTCAAATTGCTGACCAATGATTTGCAGGTCCTGATTCATAAACTAATTTTATCTCTATGTCCTGATTGCTTATCATTGAAGGTAAAATTCATAAACTAAACATCATCTATATTCAAGGGAACAGGGTAACACCACCTCAAAATTTCACAGAAATTATTCTCAAAACCCAAATAAAACACATAAACATAACCTGCAAATCAAAGAACTGATATAAGGAAAACAAGCCCAATTTGATCTTTCCCAAAACCCATCAAATTGGCGTCTTAAGATAATTGAATTTAGCACCAAAAAAAAAAATTTAAACCAATTAAAATCAGCAATGTTTTCACATACATGAATCTAAACAACTATGGCAACAACATACAAGACTAGCAATCTCAGATACATACATGTGAAAAACAAAGCAAAGAACATGCAGAGAATGAACACAGATAGGGGTTTCAATTTTGGGTTTCGCAGATATGGGAGGGGAAGAGTTGAAGAGAGAGAGAGAGAGAGAGAGAGAGAGAGGGTTTATGAGTTGCATAGAAGGAGAAGACACAGAGATAGAAAGATCCATACCTTGAGGAAGAGGTCAGATGGAGGGAGTTGCAGACAGCGCTGAAGGAGAAGATCGATTTCGCGCTGAAGGAGCAGATCGATTTCGCGGGAGAGACGTGTTTGGAGAGCCTTCAATCACTCTCCAATTGAAGCCAGCGGAGAGGGGACGAGGGAAAATAGGGAGCCATTTGGCCAGCCATTGGAGTGAGAATATTAGGGTAATATTAGGGTAATATTAGCTAAAATAGCTCAATATACCTAGTTTCTTGGAGTTGCTCTTAGAGGACATTAAAGCATTTGGAAAGGCGCCAGTAATTTTAATGGGGTCTTGGATTAATTTATAGGTATATTCTAAATTTAGGGTTTCAATTTTCTTTCTTTTTTTTTTAAAGAATTTTTGCAGTTTCGTGTTCATGTTCATGTTATGTTTTGAATAATTTTTTGAATTGGGTCAACCTTTTTTTCCTTTTTTTTTTAAGAATTTTTGCAGTTTCACGTTGATGTTCATATTCATGTTATGTTTTGAATAATTTTTTGATTTGGGTTAACCTTTTATAATTCAACCTAACGATGATAATATGTAACATTTTCAATATATATCCATATGATATTGCTATTTATATTACATGGTTGAGTTCTTCATTGTGGTTTTGTTCAGGTTATTGTAAATTCTTGATTTGGGTTGTGATGAAAATGCTCCAAACATTGTTTTTTCCTTTTTCTTTTTTTTTTCTCTTGAACTTTCCTAATTATTATTTGATTGTTCTTCCTTTACAAACATCAAACTTCCATATCATTTTCCTCTTTCTTTTTCTTTTTTTTCCTTTTCAAATGCATGATTTCTTTGTGTGTTTTATTTTTTTCCATTTTTTTTTTTTTTCAAGGAAGAAGATTACCTGCCATGGTAGGGGCAATTATGGTAACACACATTGTGATAATGACATTGATGATGATCCAAGCCAAAGCATGGGACACAAATCATGTATTTGATCCTTGTTTAGATGCAAAAGTTCAAAGATATGATGGTTTTACCTTTGGTCTTGCTTTCTCGACAAAAGAGTCCTTCATTTTCAATGAGACTCAGCTTTCACCTTGTGATCGCCGTCTTCTCCTCGCTGGCAGCACTGCTCAACTTGCCATGTTCAGGCCTAAGGTGGATGAGATTTCTCTCCTTACCCTCAATGGCACCCAATTCAATCCGGTATGTGCTTGTTATCGTCTAAATTTCTGAGTTTGTTGATGATTTTATCTTCAGAATTTAGAAAACTTGTTTGGCTGCAAAACAATATACTTGAAAAATTTTCAACAAATTTCACAGACTTGATTGAACTAGTCTTTGTTGAAGTTTTTCTATGATCTTTTTTCTATTTTTTAACAGTTGTGCTAAGAACACATAAATTTTTTAAATTATTATTTTGAAAAAAATTATGTTTCCAATAAAGTTCAAATTTCTTTAATGTTGGATGATTTTATCTCTAGAAATGAAAATTTTTGTTTGGCTGCCATGATAATCTCCATGAATTTCATGAACTAGTCATCTTTTAATTATTTGTTCTATGTTTCCAATAAAGTTCGAATCATTTTAATGAATTGAAAGAAAATGTAATTAATTTCTTTTGTGATTTTTATGAATATATATATATATGCAGAATATGGCAGGTGGGTATATGGTGGCGTTTGCAGGGCGGCAATATGCAGCAAGATCAGTGCCCATCTTCGTTGCAGATATGACAAACACAGTAACTAGCTTTACTCTGGTAAGACCAATTCAGTCAAATCTGATGTGTAAGCAAGTTACAACAAATCTACCTCCAAGATACAATCGAGCCATGTCTTAATAATTGTTGTCCGACTATGTTATGCACAAATGAATTTAAACCTAATGGTCATAACTCTTTGGTTTCAAACTCAATAGTCATACCTCTGTCTTAATTCAGACAACAATAACAATATTCAATTTTTCAAAATAATCAAAAAACATATATATACAAATATATTCTGAAAATGCTTTAACACGCCCCGACGGCCATGCTTGATTTGCCAAGCCACCTAATAATTTTTGCATACTACAGTATTGAAGTTAGTTATTTATGTTGTTCCGTGACAGGTGCTTGAATTCCAAAAGGGCACTCTTCAAAACTTGTATTGGAAGAAGTTTGGGTGTGCCTCATGCACTGGGAAGTCTGTAGTTTGCCTAAACCATACAGACTGTGCAATTCCAACTTCAAACTGCAAAGGCAGTGGTGGTGCTGTTGACTGCAACCTAGGCATACAGTTGGCTTTCTCAGGCACCGACAAGAACGAGGAGGTCCTCAATTCTTGGTATGAGGTTGCTAATCTCCGCCAATACTCTCTCTTCGCCCTATACTCCAATCTTCGCGAAACTCTCAGCGGCCCATTTAGCAACCCTTTTTAAGTTTCAATGTGTGATTTGTTCATACACTACGGTGTTGCTTGCCTTCATGTAAGAACAAAATGCAGTTTTGCTAATTTTGAGGGATCAGTTTTATGTACGCTTTGTTAAGCATGTGTTACATAAATTTTGGCACTGATTTGCATAACTGACACCACGTTCAATAAGTCTCTTTGTTAGAACTGTTAATTGCTGATCTCCAATAAAAGTTTATTTGCTGATATCCAATAAAAAGATTATGCTCGTGCATAATGAACTTCTACAGATAGGATATTTCGCCTCAACTTTGAAAAACCCATTCCACGTAATAGTATATAAAAGAATAATGTTGTACAAATCAACAAAGTTTACAAACTTTTTATAATCACATCAGTTGTTCCTATCACATAATTCAAAAACACAACAACAAAGTATGTTAAAAAAAAAAAAAAAAATACAAAAAACAAAACAAAGTAAAGAAGGATATTGCAGTAAAAGTAAACAGATGGAGGTAATCAACACCAACCCATTCATGGAACCGTGGTGTTCAAGGGTTGGTAGCAGTAGATATTGGTTACAGAAACTAAAGAGGTATTACATAATATCTCGATTTTTTAAAATGTCATAAATAAAAGCAATCCGACATTTTTATTTCTTTTTTTCAAAAAAAGAAAAATTACTGACATGGGGAACAAATAGAGAGACCAGCACTGGTTTTATTCAGCAACCATAAAAAAAAAAAATCAATACAAAATTCCCATCAAAGGGTGTGTTGTTCAAGTAAATCCGTATTTTCAGCAAGAGGACTTCCTATACAAATTCTAATTGTCCATTCCTGTACAATTAGAAAAGAGGGATACAGAAAAACTATTTCCCGCATCCTAGAAGCGATTTTTGTACATATATCAAAATCCCATTTCTCTCTTCATTGAGGAAAAGAATATCACCACAAAGCAGTCAAAGGGCAATGAATATCCAAGTCAGGTTATCTTGGCAATCTTGGACGAATTCATCTTTTGACCCACAGGGTTATCGGGAAATTAACTATCCACACTCGGAACGAATGATGAATAAGTGTGAAGAAAAATGGAAACTCTTGCTATTCGGGTTGGGTGTGCATCTTCTGATGAAGATCCAGCACAAGGTCCTGCAGCTCAGGGAAAACTGAAACGAGTACCAGTTCAAGTATTCCATATGCTAGTTGCTTCAAACAGATTGTAGACTGCAAATTCACAGTAAGCCAGCCGATACTTCATGGTCACAAATATCATTTGAATGATGAAAATAAATCACAGGGATTAGAGAAGGGTTTTACCTGAAGGAAATAATATATATCTCTTGCGGTACGGTGATACTGCTTATGCCCAATCAAGCTGACGAGAGCAGTTGGAGCTCCATCTGAGGAATGAACGAGGTAGGTTGTTAATTGTGTTCCTATACAGGACCCTTGTATCCAATTCACACAAGAATCTAGAAAACATGATGACCAGTAAAATTAAACTAAAAAAGTGGCATAAGATCCTAATTATTTGCAGAAAATCTGCTACCAAGATCCAGGCCAATGTCGCTTGAGAAAGTCACCTACTATTTTTTTTTTTTTTAAATCTTTTTTGGTGATCTCATGTAATCTTTATAAAAAAAGAAAAAAGAAAAAAAAAAAGAAGATATGCACCATTCTATTCCATATTTTGGTTAAAAAGCCCAACATATTAAATCCATTAATTTATTAAACTTCATGAAATTTAAATCAAGCCAACACAAAAGACGGGTTGAAACATCCAAGTCACTGTAACATTGAGACATCAACATTATTACAGTATAATTCATAAATAAGGTAGTTTGCGGAGGCTACAGTAATAAACAAATGCCAAAAAGATGTACATACATATGTATATGTATATATAATATAGACGAAAGGGAAGTGGAACATTTCAGTGACTTGCTTCTACTAACCAAAAAGTGACATTTTTTATTTATTTATTACAAGCACAGATAAACCAAGCACATGACAGTCAGAGACCAAGGTTTTCAGAACATAATGTATGGGCAGCCTACATCCTTTCTTTTTTCTTTCTTTTTTTTCAGTCGAAAGGAAATAGATGGGCACCCTATATCATATGTGGTATACCATACATTTATACAAAAATAGGTAAACATTAATCATTGCCTAGCAAACAGAGAAAAACCATCCCAAACATAAAATAATACGTACTTATCAAAGATGTACCAAGACCAAAAAGAAAAGGAAAAGATAAGGAAGAGAAAAAGAAGGAAAAGCTTACTGAAGATCATTTTCTTGATATCACTAGCTCTACGAGCAGCCTCAAGCTGCTGCTCAAAAGAACCAAGTTTAGAGGCCCTACTCCTTGTAGTTTGAAAAGATCGCTGATGAGGTTCACAATCATCTATTTCAGTATGACTATTTAATCTCAGAAAGAATGTGCCATCGGGCCAAAGAACCTGACAAAGAAATCCATTATTAGAAGAAGCAAAATATTTGACGTTATTCTTTGTTCATTCTTGCACTTTCACAATCAACTGCACCAAAGGTACTAACATAACAAAACACATAAAAGTACATGCCAAACTTGAGAAATGATAATAGGATATGCCCCATGAAAGTCATTGTAATTTCTGTGAAGTGTGAACAAAAGTGAATTCACTCAAATGCCACTACAAGCTTGGTTGGTTGAAATAAAATGAAGTCTGCAATGTTGATTGGAGATAAATAAGAAAAAGACATTACAGTGCACACAAAAGGAATTTTATCCTAATTATGCATAGGGTGGTAAATTAGCCAACTTTGTCCTTAATTTGGATGCGAGCAAAAAGGAGACTACACATCTACACAAACAAATACAACTCAAAAGTTAATATGAACTGTAAAAGACACCGTGCTATTGCATACAAGGTCTTAGGTTTCAACCATTGTTTAAATACGTTCCTATAACATTGGATGAAACTCACATTCAATTGAAAACAACCACCACCACCAACCAAACCAAACAAACCAAGAAGTGAAGAAATCAAAGTGATGGGTTAATAGACTCCAACATACCAAAACTCTTCCCAAAGTACAATCAATAAATAGACAGCTTAGAGTTTTAGGCCCCAATTGGGTTCTGAATGACCCTCAAGAAGGCTCAGCTTTAACTGACGCTTGGCACTGTGTCACGGGTTGCCTTGAAAGGCCAACTCCGTGACGTTTTGCTCGTGGTGGTGTGACCAACTGAGTGCTCAAGAGTGGCCCTTGGAAGTGCCTCAACGTGGCCCAACATTGGCCCCAAGCAGCCCAAGGCAAGTAGGCCACCAGCAGCCAGCAAGTAGCAAGACCGCAGCCCAGCAGCAGCAGCCAGCAGCAAGGCCGCAGCCCACTGCCAGCAGCAGCAGTAGCAAGCTTCAAGGCCGCAGCCCATGCCAACAGCCAGCAGCCAGCAGGCAGGCCACAGATAGGCTGCGGCCTGAGGCTGCCAGCCACAGCCCAGGCCGTGGCTCAGGCTGCGGCCCAGCAGCAGCAGCAACAGTAACCAACAGTGCAGAATTTTGGCGTGATGTTTGGGCATCCAAATGAAGGAATTTTGGGCTGAAATTTTTACTGGAAAGAGGTCTTGGGGGAAGTGTTTTCCCAACCAAGTTTCATGATTTTTCTCAATTTGTGGAATTTATGAAAAATCATTATGACTCTTCAGACATAGGACATGTTTCCTCCTGCCAGATGGCTAAAGGCTTAACAAGCATATATAAGGGGGCAAGGTGTTCTACCTACCTGCCTCCCCGCCCAAACTAGGCTTCAAGTGAGCAACCTTGGGGCAACTCAAGGGCGGGCTTTAGGCATCCAGAGGAGTGTCTAGAGTCTCCACGTGGGTTTGGGAGTCCCGTGGACGGTGCAATAATGTAAGCACTGCGCGTGCCTCCCGAGGGAGACGTTTAACATGTTGTCTCCCTTATGCCACGCGTTATGGTATCTTGGGGACTCGTTTTAGACCGAATGGGCTATCGAGGCACCACCAAAGGCCTCGTGTGCCAACTCAAGTGCTTGGTTTGGATTCAACCATGCACAAGGGGATCCCGTGGCTTAAGCTAAGCGGTTGGAAGGTAGCACCGCATATGTGGGCTATCAAATGAAAGCATCAAGTTATGCATTGACTAAACCCATTGAGGGATGACATTATGCTACAAGCGAGCTACGGATTGAGACGTTGCCTTACTCATGCTACACGTTGGTGCAACACTAATGGCCTTAGGCGGAATCTAACACACGTGTTGGCATGAGGACTACGCCGTGGGCAAGAGATTGACCCTTGGTGGCTTATGGGCTGTGCATGACCATGGGACCTTCCTATATGCATCAATTGAGGCATGCTAGACCCTATGGCACTTCGAGATGCTGTCAAAGACCCAACATGCAATGTTGGCTTGTCGGCTAAGTCAAGGGCCTTCACTAGCACATTGTTGTGTTGCTAGGCACCTTGATGACATGAACCTAAGTTGGGCGAGCACCTTGCTTGAGGTAAGCTTGGTGCTATGAAGCGACTTATGCTGTGCTTGGTGCACTTGAGGCGTTAGGCCTACTTGTGGCATTCGGGTGAAGACGGAGCTTCCTTGTGAAGTTGTTTTGATTGACAAAGCATTGGGCCCGAATGTTCAAACGGGTGAGATCATTAACACTCGATTTGTCAACGAGCTATGGCGAGCTTAAACTTGGTGGAGTTTGAGCACCACACAGGTGAAAAATTGATCCACTGCGCCTCTAAAGAAGTCGACCCGTGACACACTGCCAATCTATGCCCCTAGTGACAAAAATGCCTGGGATGAAATATGTTCATCCAAAAAAAACAGACAGACACAAGTTTGACGCAACAAATGTTAAAAACCAAGATAAAATAGATTATAGAATGTGATCTTCGGTGTTGCCATATTCATTTAAAGCTTGGAATATAATGAAATTTCTCACAGCACCTTAAATCAAATCTTGACTCACCAATTAAACGATTTCAATAAAATAAAGATGTTAAAAAAATTGATCAGTCCTTACATCTTGGACCCACCGAATCCCTTGAGCAATAACATCATCTCTCCGGAGCCACTGAATTTGCCCCAGGAGCCAGTCATCAATAGCGTCTTCCATCATTAACTGCAATATTTGCTTTGATATCCAGAAGACCTGTCTTCTGCATGTTTAAATAAAAATAAAAAAATCTTTGAGGCTGAATGCTGATGAAACATGTTAATGCATGATCACATGTCACATAATCTTCCACACAGATCAATCAATCCACCTTTCTCAAATCATAAGGGATAAAAAGGGTTGAGACTAATGGGAACCTCTATGCCATGATTGTGTGACACCTAGCTTTGAGCATTGAGCAAAAGGAAAAAAAAAAACATATTAAAAACCACCCTGCTAAGGAGTGTCTGCTACAAGCAAATAAGTTTCAAATCTATCTAGGAGGACTGGACATCTGGCTTTGAGCATTGAGCAAAAGC
Organism: Camellia granthamiana; assembly: GCA_036172215.1. Classification (NCBI taxonomy): domain Eukaryota; kingdom Viridiplantae; phylum Streptophyta; class Magnoliopsida; order Ericales; family Theaceae; genus Camellia; species Camellia granthamiana. Next base: position 142,828,507 of record CM069908.1, on the reverse strand, counting down.
GGAAAAAAAAAAAAAACACATTAAAAACCACCCTGCTAGGGCGTGTCTGCTGCAAGCAAATAAGTTTCAAATCTAGGCCTCCACTTGTGAAGATTGAGCAACAAAATATACAACAATAAATTTTTGTTCTAACAAAATAAAAAGCAGCATCACACACCAGATATAAAATTTTAAATATAAATAAATAAATAAAAACACTAACGATGAATTATGATAATTCCCAAACGATTTTTGATTTTCAAATTATGAAGAAAACATGCAAGGAATCATGTAAGGAAAAGTCTAGCTTACCTTAGCCAGCCTTTTCTCTTTAGCTGAAACATCTTATCAACTAAATTCAACACAGGTAAGCTTACATTAGGTGGTGTCCACTGCAAGGAAATAAGCACCAACAGAAGTTTAGACAACATGAAAGTACTGGCATCCAAGAACTAAGTAAGCAAGCCAAACAAAATATTTTTCTATAAACAAGTTGATTACAGCTTCTTTCCTTTCATATACCTAAGAGCGCACCTTCGCAATAGCTGACATATGACAAGAACAATGAAGACTCACCGACAAGCTATTTTTACCACAATTGATATAGGGCACCAGTAAAAGTTTTATAGGGTGACAATATTAGGTTTTCGTTGTTACTAAAGGCTTCTAAAGGTATGGGACTTTAGAGCTTTCTACCAATGTGTAAAAGAGATAAGGGTTAGGAGCTTAAAATAGATGAGCAAAAACTAAGGTAGCGTTTGGTAGAGTTTTCTAAAGATGATTTGAGAATAGAGCTGTATTTTGAGTTTGTGAGTTTTGGAATTATGATTTGAGTGTGAAAAATTTGTTTGGTTATGAATTTTGAATTGAGTTTTGGAGGGAGTTTTGAGTTTTTGAAATTAGAAAAGTTATTCGATTAAAAAATTTACAACTCATAACCAAATACACAACCTAAAATTATATTCAAAGCTCATATAAAAATTTAAAAAATTACGAAAATATTTTTTATTTACAATATAAAAATAACAGGTTCCCAAGAGAAAAAAAAAAACAAACAAATACTGTTCCGGTCAACCGACCAGACGTCCGGATTAGCCAAATTTTCTTGCTTGGGAAGGAGTTTTGAAAAGTAGGTGTGGAATTATAATTTGAAGGCTCAAAACAAACACCACACTCAAATGAGTGGGTGGAAATGTGTTTGGAACACATAACCAAACACAGCCTAAAATTTTGGAGGCTGTTCTGGGCTGTGAACAACGCCTAAGAGTGGTACATGTGAACAATAATAGGAGCTTGTATTCAGTTATTAACTTACTTTTGGGTGATATGGATGGATAAAAAGATGGGTTATCAAGCTTAATAACATATGATTTCCAGGGTAAAAGGCCTAAACAGTGCAGAAAATCAAAGATGACAAGAAGTAGAAGAATAAGCCCAGTAACACGCCCAATCTACATTATGCCTCACTTAATGTTACAATTGTATCATACAATCCCAATTAGGCTTCAAAGCTGAGGAAAAAGTATATAAAACTTGGTTCATCTATGCAATTCTAAGTCTAACAAGAGTTGGAATCCCTCTGTCGATTAGTAACCCATAAAAACCTATTAAATACCCATGATATAGATCCCAAAATCAATAGGTCCTCCTGCAAGTTAAAAGCTTACTTCTACTAATTCCATTCTCATCTTGGTTTTGTCTATAGTGGCATCCCTAATCAATTCTTGTGTAGAAAAATAATGTTTAAGAACAGCTGAACATTCTATTTCAGAAACCAAAGTCGGCGACTCCCAGATAGAAATTCTCTTCCATCTTCATCAGCATCCACTGCCCAGATAAAACTGCCAAAGGGCATCCCTATTTTAGCCATTGAGCTAAAAAAAAAAAAAATTCTGTTTATTCTCCTTTGAGGAATCTCCTGGAACTCTTAACTGTTCATATGCCCACGAGTTCTGCTCAATATTGATTCAATAAGTTATGAATCAATGAGATAAAAATAAAAATAAAAACAAATTATAATTATAGAAGCTTTTAACCTCCTCTAGTATCAGAATTCACAAGAAGCATGAGAATTAATGTTCGGAAGATGTAATTGTAAAGCACCATAATTAGAGTTGTCATCTCTCCAACAGTGACTGATTAGTTTTCCATGCACTTTACAAATGACAATAGTTAGCAAGGTGGAATTCCTTTCTTTTGACAGAATAATTGCTATTAATCATACAATTCACTCGGAAATTCTAAATCAAATCCCAAGGAAAATTAATACAAATGATAGATTAAACTCCACTTGACAGAAATCTAGACCCCAGATTCTGAATGTTAACTGTATTCTACATTTCAATGCACTAAAATGCAATTCTGAGTTTTTAATAGATTCAATCAACTATACTTATAACATAATTTACTGTTTTCTTGTGGTTAATTCGGCATCTGGAAATAATAGTTTGTGAACTCATAAGACAACTTCCAACAGCTTTGGGGGTTTTGAGTTTCTTTCAACCGAGAATCTTGTTATCAAGAAAAACACATTTTAATCCTTCAACATGAAATCTCATCATAGACCAACATGTTTACCATGTTTACAGGGAATCAATTAATTACACCTGATAGGATCAACAATTCAATTTAACTTCTCCAATCTAAGTCCAAGATGTCACTTTTTATCTTCTTTTTTCACTAGATCTTACTCAAGAGATAAAATGGCCATTACCTATCCACAGAGAGAGAGAGAGAGAGAGAGAGAGAGAGAGAGAGAGAGGCTAAAATGGCAATAATCTTCAATTGTTCCCAAAGAAATAAATATGCATCAACTTTTCCATATACTTTCAAGCTTTCGATTTTAATCAGCAACCTGAATAAATCTTATGATTCACTATATGAATCCCCATCTATCCCATTCCTAAGATTCAATAACTCTCTCATAACGGAACAACTTTTTCTTTCTTATTTGTCTTTTATTTATTTTTATTTTTTTCTTCTCGGTCTCCCATGCTTTTACCAGGTTTGTAAACATCATAAGATAATTCCTTCTTCAAATTTCCTTTAATTGCTGAAATTCTTCAACCCTGAGCTACAATCTAACTTGTTTCTCATCAATAATTTCAGGTCCAAAGACTCGAGCAATGTTTGGACAAGACATAAGATCTTAGAATGAATTGTACAGTTGGGGAAGGAAATGTGTGTATGCATAGCAATTGGAACACATATAAGAACTATGTTTGCACCAATAGAAGCAAAATATGCATAACTGTAACTGCAGCATCTGACAAGAATAGTTCTGGCAGTCAAACAGGAAGGTCAAATATTAATAGTAGCATGACAGATGACATTAGGGAGAGTCAATTAGATTGACATGGGCTAAATTTTAGAGACAACACCAAGGTGACAAGTCTGCAATGAAGAAAATATGACCAAAGATGGCACTTGTGAAGGGGAGATCTAAGGTATATGTGAAGGTCATAAAGCATAGAAGGAAACAAAATGCAGTCTTCTGACTGCTTGGTACCTCTGGTGGCACTACAACCGGATCCGCCAAGTGATCAGAGGATACTGGGAAACCTGAGGCAGGATATCCACCCAGGCTGACTGATGGAGATTCTTTCTCTGAACCATGTTTCTTCTCAGGATCTAAGCTTCTAATCTTCTCACCTCGTTTAACCACCCTAGGTGGAAAACCCTTTGTGTTCAATTCATTGTCCGAATGCCACCCACTAGCTTGCACAGTAGGTTCTACTTCCTCATGCTCATTAATTCCATCTTTATCACCTTCATCATTATCAGAAATGCTTTTTGCTGATTCTGTGCTATTTTGCCATGAAAGTTGTTTAATCATCTCAGCATTAAAGGATAAGTTCCTGCTTGAAATTGCAGGAGACACTTCATGTGGAGGGGAAGATGAACCAACAACTTTGCGCATTAAGCCATCTGAGACCCCTTTGAACTGGCGTACGATATCATCCACTGCGTCATCCACGTTCACTGTTTGATTTCAGCAAAAATGAACAAATGTCATTTTCAAATAAAAAATATAGAGGGAAAAAAAATTCAATCAGCCAGATAAAGGACGTAATTAAAAAGAAAACTGTTAGCATCATGAGCAGATATAAAGTTGTGATATGTCAATAGATGTATAACTGGTTGGATCACTAACTGACTGTATAAATTAAAATGTCCATCAGATTACTTCACCCATAATTCTTTTGAAATGAGTATTTATTTGCTCAAATAATCATAAGTTGCTGGAAAGATAATGTTTGGGGATTTTGTTTGTCATTGCCACCTGGACAAGATTTTGATGTATGTTACACTTTCAGCTTGCTGAGTTTGAGAGAATCCTCTTCTTCGCGTTCATTTTTGCTGCTGTTGTTGTCGGCTTCATCTTCTTGATTCAGAAAATGCTGTTCATTTGGATATTTTGTGTATTATAATTGGTTTATGTGGCCTTAAAATTCTTTTGTTTATTGCAATTTTTATCTGTTGACTTTTGCATTAATTTGTAATATTTTGTTGTCTTCTGCTGTCCTGCACATAGCATGAAGGTTCAAGGGGTATATATAGTTTCCTTTTGGTTTTGTGTAAGTTTTATTATGGAAGATGTTTATTTGTATTGCATTGTTCTTGATGAACTACATGATTAATGAGTTAGGAGTTTCCTGACACACTAATGTAATTCTTCACTGTCAAATTGTTTCTGAACTCTATTGTAATGCAGAACATTATTTATACAAGCCCTGATTATCTGGAAAGAAAGGACCTTCACTAACACAAAGTAACTTGGTAAAAATTGCCAAATGTTCTTCAGTTCTGGTCCAATATCAAGGTTGTGAATGAATGTGCATACTACTAAATCAATTTCATAATAAACAACGAGAAGTGTTCAAAAACAGATATTCATTTATTTTTCCACAAAATACCACATACAGACAAATAGAATCCAAACAGATAAGAAGCAAGGATTATAATTCAACCAGGAAGGGAAGCTACATACCTGCCAGGGTTTTCATCACTGAAGATGATCTTCCAAAAGAGTAATTCTTCATCAACAATAAAACAATTATTAGACTTGAACAAAAAATGTGATAAGATAGTAGTATTTATTAAACCAAACCAAACTAAGTCTTGTGTCCTAAAGAAATGCAAACCTTTGAGGAAGCACTCAAAAAGTCCCACACTTCATGTTGTTCAGCAACATTAGCAATTGACAGCAGATCCTGGGAAATGCAGCATAATCAAAATAACAAGAATATGGAGAGGAACATTTATAGGGGATTTGCAGATGAGGGATAAATTATACTCTCAGATATTTGTCCAGCTGAATGCAGCGCTGATGAACAAAAGTATCCTCAGTGCTAGAGGAAAATATCCTTTTGGGAGGCAAATGTAATGTATAATTAGGAATGTCCTTAAGGTGACGATGTAATCTCTCAAAATTCCTATATCTGCCGACAAAATATCAAAAAAATAAGAAGAAAAAACAAAAAACTCTGAATGTCTAGGGGATTTGGAATGACCAATGCTGATCTGAAAGCTTCAGGAACTTTCTTCATGAAATAAAGGATAAAAACAACTTTAATTAGCATTAGGGCCAATGACTATAGAAACATGTGCATGTGCATGGATAGCCTAGTAATTCGTTCATATTAATGATTGAGAAAAGAACAAGACCTTCTTTTCACAAACCACGTGTTTTCATCTGCATCTGTCACTGTAATTGAGTAAACTGCAAATGAATTTGACCCAAGTTTCTCAAAGTATGCTCCTATAACCTGTAGACATTACATAGCATCAGAAGCTGGTGATGCAATTCAAAAAAGAAGAATCAAACTGGATTCAAGGCAAGTGTGACAACCATAAACGATACAAATCCAAGCAAGGATGACAACTATATACAAAGGCATATAAAAATGCCCTTTAGATCCTGCATTTATATGGGTTCTCTTTACAGTACTGGCCAACATGTTTGTACACCTTGCAACATTTCCTTGAAAATTAAAAGAAGAAAATGGAAGAGGGAAAGTTTACCCGGCACCGAAGCTTGGGAGTGTGGACTCCTTCATTGCGTAACACCATATCTGAAACACTCTTAGCATTACGAATATCATTATGCCTTCCAAAATCTGGGCTATAGAACTCTGAAATAATGGACCCACCACCCTCACTTGGGAATGCTTTTTCCATACTAGATTGAATATTTAAAGCAGAAGTGCTGTTTGATCTCTTAAGTACACCTTTATTCCCAATGTCAGTAAGAGAAGTGGTAGCCTTAAATTCATCAACAAGAGGTGTTCCCCCAAAAGATTGTTGCTTGTTTAGACCATGAGATAAATACACCACATTGTTCTTCCCATCACTTAGTCGAGTCTCTGTATGCAATCCTGATGATAACTGCACTAGAGTTTTATCTTCTGTAGTAGAAGAAATTACAGACCTGTGGGTTGACATTTCCTTCCCTGAATTTTTTGTAGGTTCAGCATTGTTACTTGCTGAACCCTTGGCAGCAGGAGCCTGAAGTCCTCCTGCAGAAACCTTCCTAACTTTCTTCTTATAATTCCTTCCTTTAGTCCACATGTTTTCAAGATTTTCTGGCGTCAGAACCTCCGTTCTCCTTTGGGTTGCTGCCTCCAATATCCGTGCCCAGTCAGCAGGCCGCGACTGCGTAGGTTCTTCACCAAATAAATGAGAGTACAAATTTTCTGAAGCATCCAGGGGAATCTCTTTCTGATTGTCGGATCTTGACATCATCAGGTCAGTCCCTTGATTGTTGGAAGATGAATTCTTCCTAGGAGTAAATTCATTTTGTATGGCATCTGCAGCAACAGCATGACCACTGGTATGACCCACTACATTGGGTGACTGGTTGTCCCCTGCTTTGCTCACATAATCTTTAATAGCAAGCAAAATACACTCAATCAACTCATTAACATACCTGGAGAGAAGTAATTGTTTGGTCAAAATAGTTGATTTCTCACATTGACGGAAAAGGTAAATAATTAATGTAATGCATATATAGACTAAAAACAGTTGCATTTACACAACCTCACATAGGTGAAAAAAATAATGTGAAATTAAAGCATGTATGCCTCTGCCAAGATCATGAGAACTTATCCAGAAGTTGTATAAAGAAAAGAGTACTACAGAGAGATTAATTACAGCTAGAAGGGCAGCATACACAGTCCCCTCACCCCATACATCTAAGTCCACTTCTACACATTTGGGACCCATTAGGGGAAGGGAATTTGTTGACGGAGCCTCTTTGGCTGTGGGAATGGCAACCCCCATTTGAAAAACAGTAAGGAATGCTGCAAATTTCAATTACAGAGGAACACACAAGAAGAATACATTTGAGAGTCCCATGCAGAGGAAAGGGAGCTGTTGATGAAGCCCTTTTGGCTGTGAAAGTAGCCCCTAAATGCCAATACAGACTGAAAACAGAACAGGCAACAAGAGTACATTTGACATGAGGGATGCCAGGAAGTACATATATGTGGTCAAAGATTTGAGTTACAATAAAAGGGTCACAATATTACAGTTCACAAACATAACTTTGGCTACTTTTTGCTTATTTGGTAATTTTGACCGAAAAGGGGGAAAACATCCAGACATTCCAGACATTTACAAATCCCTTTTTGAAACGAAGCATTTCTAAGCTTTCATTCCCACCAAAATTCAGATGGTCCTACTTTTCCTAACCACTGTGCTCAAAAAGGTGCGTATAACAGTAAAAAAAAATTCTTTCTTGGATTTCCCTCAAGCCAAATACTATTCAATGGTTTCCATCATGATCAACTTGGTATTAGGAAATTATGTAAAATCATGAATGCCACATAGTTTCTTGCTTCGAGCTTTAAAAGATAGGAAGGTGAATGCAGCAGGGATAAGATATCTTCTTTGTGGTTCTGAGGAAGTAAAGGACAAAAATATTCCAATTTCTTACCAAAATCAGTTAGTGGAATATTGTTAAGTGTATTGACAGTGTCTTATAGGGCATTGCAGTTTCACTCACTAAAGCAAACCATTCAAAATTTCTTTTCAGGGTCAATTGATCGAATTCCCCATTCAACAAATGAACATCCAAGTCCTCAACCAAATGGCTGTTCCTTCCATTTAGGATTATGTTGGAAACTTGGAAATAGCTTGCCCTTGTAAAATATTGCTATTTTTAGGGTTGCTTCTTGTAAGTTGTAACTAGTACCTTGATCCTATTTTTATCACAACAGGTACATTCTTAGAGTAAGAATGTTAGATTTGCATAACCATATGCCTGATGTACCACAATATATATATATAATAAGATTTTTTTTTTAACAATATGATTTTCCAATAATGAATTATTAAGTGACTTAATTGCAGAAGTAGAGAACTCATGACCATTTCCCAAATATTTCTATTTGTTTCATAAACCTAAATTACATTTGACTGAGTACAACAATTTATTTTTTTTAATACATCACACTAGCAAATTGTTTCTACATCAGAAAAACTTGGGAGACAACATTTTTATTGAAGAAGAGAAAAATAATAACCTCAAAGGCACCAAAAGAGGGGAGCAACCTACCTGTGTATCCTATGTAAACATGAGATATTCGAAGCAGAAACAAGGAGAAGATATAAGAATTTTTCACAGCTATAAGATTTTTCGTTTTCACATTTAAGCCTTACAATTTAGACCATGTACAGTATAAAACATTCAGAGGAATATATACTTATGAGCAACAGGGTACCCATACAACACTGCATGAAAAAACAAATGAAGTCCTAAAAGAACTCACCAAGGGCTTGCAAAATCCATAATAGGTAGCATTACCAAGCAAGTTACAAGCTCTCGAGCAATGCATCGAACCAGGGGACATTGAGCTTCTTGTGGCCTCAGCACTACAGCTAACAACCCACCTATAAGTTGCTGAAGAACCTGTAGAAAATAAAAGCATCAGAAGGCATGCTAACAATAAAATCAATAAGTAGGAAATTTTCATAAGAACACTCACACCTTGTACTCACACTCGGGAGAAATCAATGCAGGGTGAAGCTCCTTTGAATCAATGAGATGATGTTTCAAACGTTCATCCCTTTCTTCTAATGACAGGGTTCCCATTACATCCACACCAATAGCAGCTTGGTTTCTTCTGAAAAGATCTATGTGATCCCCTACTAAGTCAACTATATCCCTGATACATATGACAAACAAATGCTTTTGTTATTCAGTTACTAAACGAATGAGGACACTTCTTGAGACCCCAAAAAAATATGGCAACTTCTTTGAAAATATACCTTGTTACCAAATCAACGAGGTTTATCTCTTTGACCCTTCCAGATACTTCACCAAGGGCATCCATGATTACAGCACGGATGAGCTCAGGGGCCTCCTTGTCAGGTGTTATTTCTGAATACCACAAATCTGAAACAAAATCCTGCAAAATCTTATTAACAAACTCCTCCATTGCAGCCTCTACAACTGGAGAGTCAATTTTTCTCTTCCATTTTGGTGGTGGCAGCGTTGTTGAAAGACGAGAATCATTCACAGACAGCTGCTTCTTTTCTAAATGTGATAAATATGTCTGCTGATGAATTTTCCTCACTTTCCAATGGAATTCCACCTCATTAAATAAAATTCGTAATGCAGAAACAAATAGTATTGATATGGGAATATTCATCCACATTGATTTACTCGTGTCTGCAATGAACAACAAAAGTTTAGGAACAGAATCCAGTACATAGTAGTGGAGTAAATGGGGCAGAGGGCACAATGTAAAATTTAAGAACTTTCTTGTTCAAATGTAAAGCCAACAGCAAACAAAAAGCATCCCACAAAATATTATAATTGAATCTGTTGGGATGGTCCACCTATGTGGACAAGATAGAATAGTACCGAATCCCACATCGTCTAGTTAAATATGTACCAAGTGACTTATAAATGTACAATGCGTTTTAAAATCGTTGGGAGCCTAATCCGAAGTGGACTATATTATACAGTAGGGGTTCGGGACATAGATAGTGATATCAAGAGCTTCCGTTGCTTGGGAAACAAGTGGTACCCAAGCCAGGGCATACAATCCTGAGCCAGTAGGCAAAGCAGTGTGGGTGCAGATTCTCCTTTGATTGATAAGATGGGTAAAAATTGCTCGTGAAGGTGATCTTACGTGCAAAAGTAGCAAACTTTGTGGCACACCCATGGTGACGGCAGCTCGGTGAAGAGAGTGCAAGCCATACCAAGATGAATATGATGAACTACTTTGAGGGGCACCCCAGGCTAGGTGGTGTGGGCACCTCAGTGAAAGAGGTGCTGCGAGCCATACCGGGTTGTGTATGCTGCATTGACGAGTGATGAAGATCAACACTTCGTCATCATTGGAGAATTTATAAATTATTGAGTAGCAGACTCAGCAATCCACCCTACATGTACGGAAGGAGGTGATTGTTGGGATGGTCCTTCCATATAAATGAGTACCAAGCCTCACATTGCCTAGTTAAGTACATGTCAAATAACTCATAAGTGTGCGCTCAATGAGGTTTAAAGCCGTGCAGGCCTAACCCAAACTGTCGAAAGCAAGCAAATAGACAATATTGTACAATGTGGGGTCAGGCCACATCTAGCTGTATCAAGACCTTCCACTACACACACATCACATAATCAGCAATTTAAAACACATCACACCTACATAGGTTACACATCTCACCTACATTTTGGTTGATTTTACAAGCACACAAATCAGGAGATTGAATTTTCCATTTGGGACAAGAAAAAACAATTGACTGCACTACCTACTTTCCTTAGTTAATATGAGTTTTTCCTATTGTCATCAGCACATATTGCCTTCGTGCCAATTCACACAAAAAAAAATAATAATAATAAAATAATTTTTTTTAAAAAAAACCTACACAATTCAATATTAATTCAAAATCTGCAACATCAAACCCTAACTGAGATTAAATTAATATCGCACAATACATCAGAATGCAAATTCAACATTTTCTGAATCCAGAAACCAAAGAATAATGCTACGCGTCAGGAAAAAAGTTTCAGGAAGAGCTTCAGGAACATTATCTTACCGGTAAGAGAATTCTCTTACCGGTAAGAGACCCATCACATTAAAGGGGAAAAATGAAACGTCATGGGTCTCTTACCGGTAAGAGAATTCTCTTACCGGTAAGATAATTTTCCTGAAACTTTTCCTGAAGTTTTTTTCCTGACGCGTAGCATTAATCAGAAAGGAAAAGAACCACGTTCAATTTTAAACATTAATCTTTAAGAGAAACAAGCAATTTCGTTGGTGTTGAAAAGCGTGGATAGTTGAATCGAAATTGAAGAACTTACGAGTCAAAAAGTAGGATACTGCAAAGATACAAAGTGCCCAATACACCGTTCGAAGCTTAGCTTCTTCGATCAGATCTTGCAAGGCCTCCGTCGCCTTCATTGTCTCAACAACCTCCAATTTTCGTCTCAATTGATCTAAAAAACCACCAAACAGGCACGAATTGAATCAAATTCCAATCTTTCAACACCGGAACGTAATCGATCAACAAGAAGAGATTGATAACGACAAACTCTCATGAAAATCCTTGAGGCGTTATGGTGAAATCGGTTTGGAAGCAATCACGAGACTGTATAATGATTCGTTTGTTCTTCTTTCTCTCTGAGCCTGAGCCTGAGCCTGAGCCTGAGCTTTTTTCTGTTTCTTTTTTTTTTTTTTGGTTGTGTCGTTAGTTGGTATGCGGAGGGAAGAGGAGACAAACGTGGGAAAAGACAGGTAAAATCGTCGTTATGCTCCGGTCCATTTACTCCTTTATTGTCCGGTTCTGTAGGCTATGTTTATACTATAAATAAATTAAATTAAATTAAATTATGCTTATTGTTTATTCTCTAATGAGAGATTTCATTCAGGAAAAAGTTAGGGATCATGAAAATTTTGTCATAAAAATGATCATAAAAAATTTATGATTCTTAAATTACCTTGATTAATGTGTGGTGTTTTATTTTTAAATATAATCTAAGAGTCACAAAACTTTCATGATTATTTTCATGATACCTAACATTACTGTTTCATTAATAATCCATCTAGTCTAACTGTGCCAGTGCAGTTGCATAAATTTTTGTCAGAATAGATATTGACGTTAGTTTGAGAATTGATTTTTTACGAAATGGTATCTAAAAAAAATAATATGATATTTATAATAATTTTTTGATTAAAACTTAAGTCCTCAAACAGTTATTATTATTTTAGAGTAGTTTTTTTTATAATTTTTTTGTGTCTTAGTGTTTTTTAAGTTGTTCTTTAGTTAGTCATGAGAAATTGAAATAGTTCACTAAATATGACAACAAATATTTAATTAACAAAATAACTTTGTTTTCTTTTTAAATTTTTAAAGTAGGTAGTAGATGATTTTTAACTTTTCGGAGAATAGTTTATTGATAGTTGAGATAGGAGAGAAGATGATAATTGCGATTATGGAAGGAAGAATGGAGGAGGCAACAGGAGTAGTGGAGAGGGACAAGACACTGGTACATGAAAAAGATGATACATAAATTTAACTTGTTTATTTTTATTTTATTTTTACTATTTTGTATAGATTAAATCACTGAAATGAATATATGTTTTTTTTTTTTTTTTTTTTCCTGAGTAACATGAAAAATAGACCAAAAACACAAAAATATTAAAAATTATTTTTATGAATTGCAAGAGTAGATGGTGGTGCATCCTCCATCCAAACGGAAAAAACCATTCAAAGAGCGAGCCAACTAAGCCTAACAATGTGCTAATTGATTTCTCGTTCAATTGACATGAGTGAATGTCCATGAGTTAATGAAGACTGGATTTCAACGGAAGGTGGGTTCGAAGTGATCCACACTTCTAACGGCTTTGCTAGTCATGATGTCCACAGAATGTTCTTGCAAAAAGATCCAAAGGGGGAGGTGTTCCCCTGACGGACCCTCTGACGATCGAGTTAGAATAGAAGAGATTGACTGTGTAGAAAAAAAGAAGAGGGAGAAACGAAGAACTTAACCTTTAATGCGTCTTGGAAACTTCCTTATATCATTTTCTCCATCATTTCCTTGTCCACTCCGGACTGTCATGTTGGCCGAACGTCTATATTTTAGTTCACATCGTTCATGGTGAGTCTGTCTCCTCTGACATGAAGGGGTTGTAGTATTTATTGCTGTGAGAGCTTCATTAATGGCTGATGTGTAGTGCAATAACTTTGCAGGATCTTTGTCTGCTTACGTGTCTAGGCCTCTGTTTGGCAAGTGTTTGAATGTTATTGGTCCTGGCCTAGTGTTGATTTCTCAGAGTTATTGGGCTTTGATCGTTGGGATGTGGACTGGGCCCTGATCCAGAGGTTGGGACCTCCTAGGTGTCCATCGGTATCAGTAGTCCTCCAGTCTCGGGTGCAGCTTTAGTCCAACGAAGGGAATAGGAGGAAAGGTGAAGAGATTCCCCCAAGTTTGCGGAGGGGGTAGGAGTGGGGAGGCCACCAAGCGGCGAGGGCGGCCGACAGTAGGAAGGGCTGACCGCGAGGGCGATCAAGTGGGATCGCCGACCGGGAGGAGGGCCGACTGCGAAGGTGGGCGAGCGAGATGGTCGACCAGTAGGAGGGCCGACTTGGGCTGTTCAAAAAATCCGTTTCGATCCGGTAATCTGGACCGAACCAGACCGAATCATACGGTTTGGTTCGGTTCTATTAAGAATTGGTTCGGTTTCGGATTAAGAAATATGAGAACCGTAAAAACGGTTCGGTTAATGGATTTTTATGAAAAAACCGTGGTTCAAACCGAACCGAACCGAATTTTAAAACATATATATATAATATCAAGTTTTATTTTTATTAATTGATTTTTTTATAATTTTAATGATATTAGGATGATATAGATATGTAATATTAAGTAATGCCTTAATATTATTAATTTTTATCATGAGTTAAATGTAATTAATTTGAGTAATTATTTTGCTAATATTAATAATTTATTTTTGTAAATAGAAATTTTTGGAACCGTAAACCAAACCGAAACCGAACCGTTTTTTTCGGTTTGGTTCTGGTCCGGTTTTACAAGTATAACGGTCTGGTCTGGTTCTCAAAATCACAGAACCGTTAGGATCGGTTCGGTTTCTTGGATTTTCTCAGAACCAAACCAATCCGAACCCGTGTACACCCCTAGGGCCGACCACGAAGGCGGCCGAGCAGGAGGAGGGCCAATTGCGAAGGTGGCCGAACGGGAGGAGAGACGACTGCAAAAGGGACCGATCGGGGTGGCTAACCGAGAGGAGGGCTGACTGCAAGGGGGACCGACTGCGAAGGTGGCTGAAAAGTCAATGATGGCGCACAGGGCTCGAGAAGCGAATAGGCACATGATGATGTGAAGTGAAATAGACGGAAAAGAATAGATAGGTACTGGTGGCGACGTGGCGCGTATGCACGTGTGGGGGGGATCAAGACCATCAATGAAAATGTGGGGAAAGGGTAAAGGTCATTTATAGTGGGAGATTGCAAAAGACAGGGGTGTTATCGTGGTTTTGGTTTTGTTTGGAAACTAACAAAGTTCAATTACGACCCGTGGAGCACAGGCAAGCCTTGGGCTTTTGGACTTGTACGATTTACTTACCTAATTGCGAGAAACCGACGAATCCTAGACTTGAGCTCATTCGTGTCGTGTGATTCACCATTGTTACACGTTGTGAGTTTTTTTTGCCCCTGCAACCAAAGCGATTTACAGGAACGTGAGTGAAATGGCGAAAGAGAGGGCCCCTGTACTGATGCCAGACGCGCTAGGGGATGATAATGGTATTGCCCTGGCGGAGGAATACAGGGTGGGGAGATTAGGCGAAAAATGAGAGAAGAGACCATCACGACCCTCATCAACAACGGTGATATTGGGCCGCATAACCTATAAGCCAAATGGCTCCTGACCACTGACACACCAAAGCAGATAAATCAATGTTGACGGTAGAAGACCTGAAAGAGTTGTGAGTGAAATATCAGATTTCGGCGGAGTTGGAATTGAGATTGTCGTCGGCAAAAGAGAGGGCATCAGACGTGAGGCCCATGGAGTTCACGCTCTATGAAGAGGCGCTCCGAGGGGGTTTGAGACTGCCCATTCCGAAAATCGTGGTGGAGGTGCTAAATCGGTTAGAGGTGGCACCTGGTCAAATGATGTCGAACGCATGGAAAATCCTGTTAGCGTGCGCGATTTCCTGGCCACAGGGAGACCGACGGGAAAGCGATGACGGTGGAGGAGTTTTTTTCCTATTACAAAGCATCAGGCCAACAGGAGACCTGGGTGACGTTGCAGGCAGCGACAGAGAGATGGTTGGTCGCCGGATTGCCTTCGTCCGTGAAGGGGCTGGCGATCAAAGTGGTTCTTCATATCGAAGAATGGTGAAAGAGGGGTGCAGATGATGTGGGAAATTCCTCACGAAGTCGTACGAACCAAAATTAGACGCAGTGGTGGAGGGCAGGGTGAAACAGGTGAGGGCATGGAAAGGATAAGGAGGGGTGTAAATGGGACAACTTAGTGAAACCGTTGGCATTGTTCACTTTTGGTTTAGGGCCTGAACCTGCGCAGGACGACCCTTCAGTCGAGGAACTTAAGGTTAGGAGGAAAGCCTAAGAGGTTGAAGATAAGCAAATCATGGCGGCGGTAAAAAAAAATACAAGGAGAAGGAAGAGGGGGAGTGTCGAAGGTGAGTATGAGGTTGGAGGCTCATCCAAGGTCCAAACTACTAGGAAGGAAGGACTTGAGCACGTTTGTGCCGCTAAAAGTGTGAATAAGAGGAGTAAGGCAGATGTGGAAAGTGTTTTGGGGAAGAGAAAGAAATGGGTGACGGAAGAGGAAAAAGAGAGAGGACGGCTCAGAAGAAAATAGAAGGGGTAATAGCGAGCGACGAAGTGCAGGTGGGACCCAGGCCAGGGATGGCTATTGAGGAAGGAGGGAGCCCCCAATCGTGGAGATGGTGGAGTTGGGGGAGACGAAAGAAGGGCAGGTGGAGGAGCAGAGTGGCGATGGGCTAGTGCTAGAGGAAAGAAGGGAGAAAAAGGGCCTGGCGGAAGGGAAGGTGGGTGAGGCAAGGCCTGCCCCAACGGGCATAGCGGTGGGGCGCCAGGGGGACGGCTGCGCGCCATCTAGAAGTAATAGTTGGTCTCTCGCTAACTAGGGAAGAGTCTGCCAATGTGCTAAGTAATGCGCGGGTGGCAGCAGAGCGCTTGTTGAGAGCGGTAGATGATGCAGCAGTTAGGAATGTGTCTAGATTTGGTGATGCTGACCTAATGAGGGCATTCTACTCGGCCCAAATAGAATCACTAACCCTAGCAGCAGCGTTGGTGGGGAAAAGTGTGGAAGCGAAGATGGAGATGGACCCACTAAAAGTGCAGCTGGAAAAAAGCCCAGGCAAAGTTGAGGAAAGCGAACGCGGAGCGTGCACGTTGGCGCTCAGCGGCACGAAGTGCGTGTTACCAAGGGTTTGAAGCATGCACAAAAGGCCAAGAAATGAAGGTGTTGGCAGTGGTGCAGGGCTTCGTGGCCAAGCGCGCCAAGGGTGAGTTGGATAAGGCTAAAGCACAGTTGGCGGAGGAAAGGTTGGCGTGTGAGACCGCAAAGGAAATATTGGAAGAAGCCCTAGTCAACAATGAAGAGCTGCGTGAATCGTCTCTGAGGGAGAAAAAAGAGACGGAAGCACGGGCGGCAGAGTTGACGAAGGCCTTAGCTTAGGAAATGGCCAAAAACGCAAAGCTGACCAAGATAATGACGTCGGAGAGAGCTGCCTATCCATATCTGTGCGTTGCTGCAGTGGAAGAGTTTAAGCTATCATCTTAGTTCCAAATGGTAGTGGACGCAGCGGTGGCGAGGGGTTTGGTGAGAGAAGGGGAAAGTGGGGCAGGTCTTTTGAGCGTGGCAGCTACCGATCTGGTAGAGGGGCAGACCAAAGGGGAAATAATCCAGAACTTCCAGCAATCAAGCTATTGTAAGCATGAAATGAGCCAGTACTAGGATAGTGAATAGGTGAGTTGCCAACGGAGGGCCGTAGAGATCTTCCCAGAGATTGACATTAGGCTCCTAAGGCCAGGGGAGGAAGATATCGCTCAGACCCTACTGGACGAGGGCGTTGATGAAGAAGAGCTAATATCTGGGGGAGAGGAAGGAGATTGGGGTGAAGGTAGAGTAGTGTAAAAATTAGACTTTAGGGTTGTTTTTGTTTTGTTTGTTTTTTTTTTTTTTTTTTTTTTTTTGAGAAATAGCTCTTTGTAAAGGATGTTTGGAATTTGAGTATGACGGTTTTTTTTTAAATATAAAGAAGTTAAGACTCAGGTTTGTGAAGTTTTAGTTTGTTTCAGCCTTAATGATAGTTTTTTCTTGTCGCTCTTTTTAAATATTATATAAGGTAATGTGGCTAAGGGGACTTAAAATGTGAACGAAATTAATCATGTAACTATAAGGAGACTTAAAAGTGAACTAAAGGAATCATGTAACTATCTGCCCATAAAATTAAGTTATAAAAATATTGTGTGTTTTGCTTCATGCTCGGTCTGATGCTCAGGCTTTGGAGGGTTCGGTCTAGCTGAGCGCTTCATGCTCATCTGGATGAGCATTTCGTACTTAGTGTTAGGCTGAGGCTTTGGAGGGCTCAATCTAGATGAGCGTCGCATGCTCGATCTGGCAGAACGTGTTGTGCTTAGTCTGGCTGAGGCTTTGGAGGGGCTTAGTTTGCCTGAGTGCTACATGCTCAGTCTGGCGGAGCGTGTTGTGCTCAGTCTAGCTAAGTGTCGCATGCTTGGTTTGGCAGAACGTGTTGTGCTCAGTCTGGCTGAGGTTTTGGAGGGCTCAGTCTGGCTGAGCGCCGTATGCTCGGTTTGGCAGAGCGTGTTGTGCTCAGTCTAACTGAGGCTTTGGAGGGCTCTATTTGGCTGAGCGTCGTATGCTCGGTCTGGTAGAGCGTTGTTATGCTCAGTTTGGCTAAGGCTTTGGAGGGTTCAGTCTAGCTAAGCACCGCATGCTCGGTCTGGCAGAGCGTGTTGTGCTCAGTCTGGCTAAGGCTTTGAAGGGCTCAGTCTGGCTGAGCGCCGCATGCTCGATCTAACAGAGCATTTTGTGATCAGTTTGTATTTAATTCAGCCAAACTTGTTTAACTTTGGATTAAGGCATGCCATAGATAAAGAGAATCTTGAATTGTTATCATAGTCCTGTGATCATAAATATATGCATTGCATGACAAGAGCCAAAACGAACCAATGTTCTGATCACCAAAATAAAACATATAATAATTTTAAATGAAACAAAAAGTAGGAAATGTCGCTTTACTAGAAATAGCATTTCAAATGGTCAGCATTCCATGGATGGGGAAGGTCTCGGCCCTCCATGTCTTGGAGATGATATGTACCTGGGCGGGGTCTTGCTTTGACAATATAAGGGATTTCCTACTTAGTTGCTAGCTTGCCCTTGTTTGGGTGTTTAGTGGCGAGAGTGGCTTTACGCAAGACGAGGTCTCCCACTATGAATGTTCTCGATCGAACTTTGCGATTATAGTGCTGCCTTGCTTTCTATTGATATGCGGCCAGTCGGATGGCGGCTGTTTCCTGCAGTTCCTCGATGAGGTCCAGGTTAGCCCTCCGAAGGTCTTCGTTCAAGTGTGCATTGAGGTGAATGACTCTAGGTGTCGGCAGGACAATTTCCACAAGGATGACGGCTTCGGCGCCATATTTCAGTCGAAATGGGGGTCTCCCCAGTTGGAGTTCGGGCGGTTTGTCCGATAGGCCCAGAGGCCCTTAGCGGGCTTCCAGCTTGGTCTTGATGATTTTCAGCAGGGAGTGGTTGGTAACCTTCACTTGACTGTTGGCTTGAGGATGGCCTGGGAAGGAGAAACAAGTTTTGATGTTGAGTTCTGTGCAGAATTCTCTGAATTTGGCATTGTCAAATTGTTTGCCGTTGTCGGAGACAATGGCTTGGGGAACCCCAAAACGACACACAATGGACTACCAGATGAACTTAGTGGTATTCCGCTCAGTGATCTTGGTAAGAGGTTCCGCTTCGACCTACTTGGTGAAGTAATCGATGATGACTAAGGCAAATTTTACTTAGCCCTTGCTGGTCGGTAAGGGACCCACGAGATCAATTCCCCATTTAGTGAAAGGGCAAGGGCTGCTGAGCGTGATCAACTCCGTTGGAGGGGCGTGGGGGATGTTAGCGAAACGTTGGCATATTAAGTGTGGGCCAAAAGTAACCCGTACGGAGAATTTTATGAGCCAAAGATCGTCCTCCAGAGTGATTTCCACAAACTCCCTTATGTATTTCTCTCATTACATAGGTTGCTTGGTCATTATTGAGGCATTTGAGATATGGTCGTGAGAATCCCCTTTTATATAAGGTGCCACTGATAATGATGTAATTCGAGGACCAAGTCCTCACTTTGGCGGCTTCAAGTTTGTCTGTTGGAAGTGTTCCCCGCTCGAGGAATGTGATGATGTCCTGGGCCCATGAGATGGGCTCGTCATAGAGCAGGTGAATTGCTCGTTGATCTGGTGAGATTGCTGGATGGGCCAGGTACTCAGCCCGGACGCCATGGCAGAGATTTGATTGGTCTGCTGAAGCTAACTGTGCCATTTCGTTTGCTTGGGAGTTTGCTAACCTAGAGGCATGTCGGATATGAAAGCTATTAAAAAGGCGAGTCAAAGGAAAAACAATGTCCCTATATGATCGCATGGCTTCTTCATTGGCATCAAACTCGCCTGTTATCTGGCCGACTATAACAACCCCAACCTATGATTAACGTTAATCTATGATTTAATATGCCTAATAAGTTATTAAGATCAGATTTTGAATTAATTGTATATGTGTTGCATAATTTGTGTTTTTATCCGTTCATCGTAGACACATATGTTTGAATTTTTGTTCTGTTCTGTAAATCGAAGGCCTTATCGGCGTCCGATCACGAAATTGGCTTGATATATATGCTATTTGGAATTTTTAGAACATTATGGCAAGTTCAATTGAAATTTGATTCGGAACGATTAAATTAGAGAAAATAATGTCAATTGATTAGCTATTAATGAAGTCTTCCAAATGGAGCCTATATAAGGCCACTTTGATTCCTTTAATACATTTTTCCACTCTTATTACACACTCCTCATAGCTCAAACGTGAAAGGGGGAGAAAAAAGGGAAGACTTGAGCTCAACTAGGGTGATTGCTAGAGAATTGGGAGAAATTGACTTGAACTTAGCTAGAATTGGAGACATTGGGAAGAATCACTCAAGAACTCAAAGAATTGAAACTTATAGGTAAGGAATTCAACCCTTGAATTATGTAGTTAACTCATTTATTTGTGAATTCAAAGGAAAATGAAAGGTTAGTGCATGAAATGACCTAAGGTAGTAGGAAAGAAGAAGAGTAGAGCATGCATGTGCATTTTATGGTAGCTTTGAAGTTGATTTCAAGTAAATTCTCCATGCATGTCATGTTTTCAACTTAATTATGAAACTTCATCATGTTTTTCATCAAGTTCCTTTGTTTGAGCATGATTTGAAAGGTCTAAGCCCAAGGAAATTGTTTACATGTTTATATCATGAGTTTTGAGTTTGAATTTAACAAATTCACTTGTTCTTGGGCCTTGATTTTGCAAAATGATCTTTAATTTATCATATCCTTCAAGTTTCTAAATGTTTCCTTAAGTTTTTGACCCAAAAGAACCTAATTTACAGCTTGGAGTTTGAGATTGAAGCTTGGAAGCAAATCTGGAAATTCCAAAATTCTGCTTCCACGCTCGAGCGATAGATTCTGCGCTCAAGCGACCGCCTTATTTTTGCACTTCCGCTCGAGCGACCAAAAGTACGCTTGAGCGTAAAATGCATGCTCCCAAAAGTTTGCGTGTTTTGCAGATCGCTCGAGCGACAAATGTTGCGCTTAAGCAAAGGCATGAGTCTCACTCTCGAGTGATCGTTGAGCGACCATCGAGCGTGAAAATCATGCAACTAGCACTTTTTCAAAGTTTGTAGACCATTTGAGCAAAGGAAGTTACGCTCGAGCGACCACTTACATTTTTCATGTCCATTCGAGCGAAGAAAGCTACGCTCGAACGGGGACCCTGTTTTCAGAAATTTGACCAAGTGTTTTCCAATGCATTTTGGCATCCTCATGCATCTTAGGCATTCGTAGGCCAAGATTAAGAAACCATAAAGAGGATAAGAAGTAGAAAGACACCAAGATAATAAAGAATTAACTATTTCAATGTGTGTAATTCAATACGTGTTCGTTTGTGTCACGACCCAAACCCGCCCCTATGGGTTTAGCATCGTAACCGGCCAGTAATCCATGATTACCATAGGCCTGGTTGACAGTAATGACAGTAATACAGAGTAAAGGGCTGGCGGAAGCCAAACAGTAATAAAATGATGTCTAATGAGCTGTGACAATCTGAATGCAAAAAGACTTTATATAAATAAGTCACATTTATAACCAAAACATATATACAACATCATATACATAATCATCCAGGTTAGGGACCTAATCCCTTCACCGTAACTGTACAGTCAAGTCCCGAATACTTATTACAAAACAGAGACAAAAGAGTGAGACTGAGACACCCCAAAATAGCCTTAGCTTGAACGGACTTAGGACCTCGAAGTGAGGCACAAAGGTTGGCTTGACAAAACGGGAGCTTAACTTGACGCTCCTAGCTTCGGTCCAGTGCCTAGACACCTACATATAAATATAAACAGTGAGCTAAAGCCCAGTGAATAACGAATGCATAAAGGGGTTTAAGAATGAATATCTTTTTCAGTAATTAAAACAATCAATTGTATCAGTAAATCAGTTGTTCAATCAGTGACTCATATTTCATGCCATAACAGTTATTTAGAAACCATAATAGTCATATGTGGTACATCCAATAGCAAAACAGTACAGTAGGTCTTAACAAACCGAACAGTCAGTTGATGGCCATCAAACAGTAAACAGTAGTGGTTCCAAACATTGGAGCCGACAGAGATCTCTGTAATAGTAGCAGTAACAGTAATAGTAAATTGCTATGGATGCCACAAGTACAGTTTACAAACAGGACAAACATTTATTCAGTAAACAATGTCATTTCAGGAAGCAGGACAGTCGATCATTCAGAAATAATCATAATTGAACATATCTTTACGACATCGTTACTCAAAGAGTACTGGGCTAAAGACAGGTTAGTCAACGTCCTCGGGTGCCAACCCTACACAGTTACAGAATGAACACACACTAAGTTACACACTTGGATTAATAGCTTAGCCCCCTAAACTTGGCTTGGTGTGGTTCAATAACATTATCCTCGTTAAGATGCCTTAAGCATGGCCTAGGAATGCCTAGGATGGAATGAGGATGCAAAGATGTACTTTAAAACACTTTTCAAAATTTGTTGAAACAGGGGGTCCACGCTCGAGCGTGGCTTCTTACGCTCAAGTGGACATGCAGACAATGAAGCTCTGCTCGAGCGTGACTTCCTTCGCTCGAGCGGGGCTGCAAACTCATAAAAAGTACTGGTTGCATGATATTCACACTCGACGGACGCTCGACCTCCGCACAAGCGTGAGACTCAGACCCCTGCTCCAGCGTGAATTCTCTCGCTCGAGCGAACTGCAAAACATATGAACTTCTGGGCATATGCATTTCACGCTCGAGCGTGACTTTCTTCGCTTGAGCGGAAGTGCATGTATTCAGAGTGTACGCTCGAGTATGAAGTACACCGCTCGAGCGTGGATCAAAAATCTGGAATTTCCAGATTGATCCCCAAGCACAAAATTCAACCTTTAAAGCTTCAAACTCGATTCTTTTGGACTAATTTCTGGAAACTAACGTGATTACTGACTTCAGAAAACACTTGAAAACTCATTCAAAGATCAATTTAAAATCAAGCCCAAAAGTAAGTCAATTGAACACCAATTTCAAAGAAACTTGAAGAATCATGCAAGAACATCACATGCATGAGTTCCCATGAACTCTAATGCTCTAAAACATAATCAAACGCAAGCTTGAGCTCAAAACATGATGAATTCATGGGCTACAACCAAAAATATGAACATGCAAGTAGGAATTCTCATGTAAATGACCTCAAAACTCAATGACATAGACATGCATGCACACATTGCTACTCAATTCAACTATTTAGGCTATAACTTGAATCTAGTCTCCAATTTACCATGAACCATGCAAGAAACACTTAAATTTAAGTTCAAGAGGGTGAATCTCCTACCTTAGATCTTGAATTCCAAGTATGCTAGCTCAATTTTGCAAAACCTCTTCAATTCTTCTAAGTTCAAGCAAAATTCCTAGTTGAATCCAATTCTTTACTCACACTCCCTCTCTCTCACAGGTTGGCAAGAAGATAGATGAAAAGAGGTGTGCCAACATGTATTAAAGAGAATAAACAATGGCCTAGAATTATCCACTTAATGGCAATAAGGTAATTTACTTGAACTAATGTGATTTAGCATTATTTAATCTAATTTAATTATTCCAATTTGAATTTTAATTAAACCTACCATAAAATCACATAAATCCTAATTAGCATATAACACTAATCAATTTCTGATTCGGTCGCCAATAAGACCTTCAATTCGTAGTTCGAAATTAAAACATGAACAGATCATTAAATGACAAACAGATAAAAATGCAATTAAAGCAACACACTCATACAATCAATTTAGGATTTTTATCCTAATCAATTACTCATCATGCTCAATCACAGTTTAGCACTAATCAGAGGTGAGGGTTGTCACAGTTTGCAACTGTGTAGATCACGCGCCACAAAACGTCTGTTCGCCTTGAAGTCATTTGTTAATTGTGAGTAATAACTCTGTAAAGTTATATTTAATTATAAGTATTTTCTGGCTGATATGATACGATCTTTTTTCTGAAATGCTATTTTATGAATCATGAATAAATGTCCTTTTTTTTTTTTTCTTCTGAAATGTAATTGTGGCATCCTTAGTTCACGTGGCCCTTGCCCGAGGGGTAACAATACCGTAGCTAATATGCATATGGCCCTCACCTAGGGGTAACAATACTGTGGCTTATATTCACGTGGCCCATGCTCGGGGGTAACAATACCGAGGCCTATATTCACGTGACCCTTGCCTGGGGGTAACAATACCATGTTTACTTATGCACAAGAAGTGGACCTTTACAATTGTCGGTACTAACTATACATGTGGGTCTCAAGACCAAGTTCATATGATAGCTAATGGATGTACCACATATAACTGCTTATGATTCTTGGATAAGTATATGAATCTGAATTTGTTTATGATTTGAAATCTGAATGTGCATAAGACTCTGATTTCTGACTCTGTAATGGATATGATTCATTAAAACCCTTTACATTGTTATTATTCACTGGGCTCCAACTCACTATTTATATTATGTATGTAGGTGAATAGACACGTAACCAGGCTCAGAGTTGAGAACCTGGCGTCTCAGTTTTTGTTAGCCACCCTTTTGTGCCTCTCGGGGAGCTTCCCTTTGAGATGTCTCATTTTGTAATTTTGTTGCAAATATTTTGTTGGACTTATCTGTACTTGGGGCTAAGTCCCCGTTTGGCTATACTTGTATAAATAGACGACGTATGACCTATATATTTTTGATGTCACAAGTATATATGTAAGTTTATTTTGAGGATTACTGTCTCATATACGTTAACACAACTCTATGGACTATGTCTATTTTATTTATTTGCTTCCGCAGCCCCTAATTATCTGCTATTCTGTTAAAAGGCCTTTGGTAATCCAAGGATTATTGGTCGGTTACGACACTAAACCTATAGGGGCGGGTTTGGGTCGTGACACCAACTACCAATCGAGAATCGCTAAACACTTGGAGATGATCGACTTCGATATCTTTAGCCAGTCAGAGACCTGCTATGAGAGCTTCGTATTCGGCCTGGTTGTTACTTGCTGCAAATAGGAATCGGATGGCGCATTTGAAGTATTCTCTTTCTGGGGTAGTGAGGATTAAACCGGCTCCACTGTCCTCTTTGTGGGATGAACCGTTGACACAAAGAGTCTAGGAATGTGGGTCTTCCTCTTCAATGGAGCCATGAGCTGGTCGAGGAGGTGGGTGCGAGATAAGATTTGTGAATTCTAATATGAAGTCGGTGACAGCCTGGCCTTTGATGGTTGTTCGTGGTAGTAAGAGATGTTGTACTAACTTAGTTAAACGGACCCTTGCATGAGCCTGCCTGATGATTCTAGTTATTGCATGATCTTTTTCAAAGGCTAGTCGGTGAAAATCACTATGGAATGAGCTTGGAAGTAGGGTCGGAGGCGATGACTAAGGCGAGAGCCATTTTTTCTAATAGAGGGTAGTTTTATTCGGCTCCTCTGAATACGCGATTGATGTAGTAAACTAGGCGCTATACTGAGCCGTCTTCCCTGATGAGGGCAGCACTGACAGCAGTGTTGGACACAACTAAGTAGAGGAAGAGGGTTTCGCCTGGTAGTGCTTGAGAGAGAAGGGGGATTAACTATGCACTGTTTCAGTTGCTAGAAGGCCGCCTCAGACTCGGTGTTTTATTCGAAGGCCTATCGGAGGACTTTGAAGAATAGAAGACATTTCTCAGTCGCTCGCGAAATGAAACGGTTGAAGGCGGCAACTCTACTTGTAAGCCGTAACCTCTACGTACCATCTGGCCATGAAGTTAGGAGTTTGGTGGACTGTCGTGGATACTCTCTGATGGTGATGGGGAGATCGATGGAGCCTATGGATGTGACCCAATCGCCAGTGAAGCCCACCAGGGGGGTTTGTAGAGGTGACAACTTCTTTTCTCCGACCTTTAGTTGGTGGTAGGCATTGAGAAAGATGATGTCTGAAGAGCTGCCGTTGTCGACCAGAACTCTCTTGACTTTATAGTTTGATATGAGAGCAGAGATGACCAGGAGGTCGTCATGAGGATAGCGAACTCCTGTGCAATCTGCTGCTATAAAGGACACTGGTTCAAACCATTGCTTGGGTTGTTTGTAGGGTCAGTCCACTGTGGCTACTTCTCTATCAGATCCTTGTTGAATTTTTCGGAGCTCAACTCGCTGTGCCAACCGCGACGATCCGCCGCACGTGAGGCCATTGGCAATAACCCTTATTTCACCTAGCGGGGAGGGGGAGAGGGTCACCGTGAGCTCGAGGTTGGTGTTGAGGTCGGTCATCATTCCGCTTAGGTTGTACTGGTCGTCGAAGTGGAGTGTATTGGCGGTTATGGTTTAGGGGGCCAGTTCTAGACCTCTGCGAGGGACGGGCTGCTGTGAATCGATTAAGGGGTCCCTGCTGGACTAGATCCTCGACCTGGTCTTTGAGGTTGGCACATTCATCAGTGTTGTAGCTGTAGTTTTTATAGGAACGACAATACTTGGATTGATCCCGTCGGTTGAAGGGAGATCTGGATGGTTGAGGCCATTTCAGATTATAGTCTTATTGAATTTGGTTTAGAACTTGCTCCATGGGTGAATTGATGGGGGTATACCGCTCGAACCGACTAAGTGGGCGGGTTGGGGTTGGTTGGTCTAAGTGTGCAGGCCGATCTGGGTGTAATGGAGGTCGGTATGTATATTACAAGGGTCGGGGCTCAAGCTCTTTTCTTTTGTCCTTGGAGGGCGGGGCTTTAGATGTAGAGTCTTGGCGAGTTGCTAAAGAGTCTTTGGCGTTCACGTATTTTTGGGCTTTGGCGAGAAAGGAGGCCATGGTGGTCGCGAGATTTTTGGAGAGGGAGAAGAGGAAATCAGGTGGGTGCAAACTGGCCATAAAGGTTATGAGAATGACCTTGTCATCATTTTCCTCCACTTGTAGGGCTTCGGTGTTGAAGCGGGTGACATAGCTGCGTAACGACTCCCCCTCTATCTGCCGGATGTTTAGCAGTTGGGTGGCTAGATGCCGTTGTCACTGAGCACCAATGAAATGGCTTAAGAAAAATTCGCTGAGCTGGAGAAATGAAGTGACTGAGTCTGGGGGGAGCTGACTAAACCAAAGGCGCGCCGACCCCTTCAACGTGACAAGAAAGACACGACACATGATTTCATCTGAAAAGACACGTAAGATCATGAGTGTCTGATATGCTTTTACATGGTCGACGGGATCAGTGGTACCATCGAAGGTGTCAATTGATGGCATCTTGAACTTGGGGGGGGAGGGCTTTATACTGGATGGAGGCGGTAAAAAGAGAGTTGACAGTGGAAGAAGTCTTATGCTGCATGTTCTGCATGACCCCCTATAGTTGGAGTTTCACGGCCCACAGTTCTTCATTCCAGACGGGAGCATTATCCCCACAAATAGGGATCAGGGGTTGAACATTGCTAGCCTCACCTTCATGGGCGACCGTATGGTGTGGTAAGGGGTGGTTATGGGAAGGTGGTGACATATCTTGACGAGGTTACGAGCCTGACGTGGAGGGTGCAAACCATCAAGATTTGACTGTTGAGGCCGCGGGGCGAATGGTGGAAATGTTCCTTAAGGCACGTGTGGTGGGAATTGATGGTGATGGTGGGCTTGTTCTGGGTGCGGGGGAACTATCGGTTGTGGTGGAGGCGGGTTAGGCAGGTTACGCTGGAGTAAAGCATTGATCAAGGCTTGGTTCTGCTCGATCAGTCGGTTAATGCTGTTTGTGAGTTCTGCAAAATATGGAGGCGGGTTGTTTGGGTTGGAAGGCTCAGCTTCGGGGTTATCAACGTTGTGTTGGAAAGCCATGGATATAGTCGTGACTATCCACTCTAATGCAGGGGGTGGATGATTACAGGGTTTCTTCTGACAACAATGAGCACAACTGTCATTTCAAAATGGAAATTCCCACAAACGGTGCCAACTGATGAAGATCGGATTCCAACGGAAGATGGGTCGAAGTGATCAACACTTCTAACAACTTTGTTGGTCTTGATGCCCACAGAACGTTCTCGTAAAAAGGTCCAAAGGGGGAGGTGTTTCCCCGGCGGACCCTCCGACGATCGAGTTAGAATATGAGAGATTGATTGTGTAGAAAAAAGAAGAGAGAGAAATGAAGAACATAACCTTTAATGCGTCTTGGAAACTTCCCTATATCTTTTGCTCATCATTTCCTTGTCCACTCCGGGCTGTTGTGTTGGCCGAAAGTCTATATTCTAGCTCGCATCGTTCATGGTGAGTCTATCTCCTCTGACATGAAGGGGTTGTAATATTTAATGCTGTGAGAGCTTCATTAATGGCTGATGTGTGGTGCAATAACTTTGCAGGATCTTTGTCTGCTTACGTGTCTAGGCCTCTGTTTGGCAAGTGTTTGAATGTTATTGGTCCTGGCCTAGTGTTGATTTCTCAGAGTTGTTGGGCTTTGATCGCTGGGTTGTAGACTGGGCCTTGATCCGTGGGTTAGGCCCTCCTGGGTGTCCATCGGTATCAGATGAGTGATGCCTGCAAAGATTAGCTTTGACACATTAGATAGCACCCTTAAATATGAGTAGCAGCATGTTTATTTGCTACTGTAAATTTTGAAATATATTAGATTAGTTTGGTTTTAGTTTTTAAAATTCATTTTTGAGAAAATTTTACATTTTTATTTTCCGTATTTTCTTGTTTTCATTAAATATTTTAAATAATATTTTTAATTTTTAGACACACCTAATATAAACAGGATATTTTTTTTAAGGTCCCTAGTATTAAGATTTTATTGTATAAAGGATACTAAATATTTTCATAATGTCTAAGGTCCCTCAATATCAATCCAGAAAAAATTCGATCTAAAGAAAATTCGATCCAAAGAATTTCTTTGGACAAATCACAGAGAAATTTCCAAATTTCTTTGGACCCACACCAAATTTCTCTAGACACATCACAGAAAAATTTTACACATCTCCAACACCAAAATTCTTTAGAAGAGAATCTGAGAAAGAGCACAGATTATGATATATTACCACCATAGAAGAAGAGTTGAAGAAGAACCTAACCCATCAAGTAAATTGAGAGAGAGAGAGAGAGAGAGATCTTCCAAAACAGCTTTCAAAAAGTACCCATAGATATCTATAAAAGCTCTAATCAACAATGGCCTTTTTTAATTTTCCCTTTTAACCTAGAGAAATTTACAAAAACCCAAAGAAATTATGAACTTCCCAAAGAATTTCTCTAGGTTCAACCCAAAGAAAATTGAAATTTCTCTGAAGAGGAGGAGGTTTTGGGAAAAAACAATACAAGCTACACCCAATTTGTAGATTCTCAGGAAGAAACAAAACATTTTTATAAGAAAAAATAACATGAACTGACCTAACTTACTGTTCTAGTTGAGCAGAAAACATTGCAACCTTCAACTTGCACTAATTTGCAAAAGTTGTTACTTTTTCACCTTGGAAAAGTTCAATGAATCGTTCAAAATAAACAATTGCCTGCTTATAGTTCTTTTCAAGCTCGTATAACTCACCAATTTCCTAAACCAAATATAAAGCCCAAGTCAGCTGCATTGAATGCTTATACACTTTCAATCCTAGAACTATACACTTTTAAGTGCATACGAGTGAAACAAAAAATCACATAAAAGGGCAAGAAAGCAGCTGAAAGCTTAGAGATATAGACAAAAATAAAAATGAATGGCAAAATTAGGGATGCTAGGAGATGAACCTCATTTTACCTTACAATATTTTGCAACCATGTGAAGTCTGTCATTGTTCAAACCAGAGAATCCAGAGAAATTAATCCAGACAAAATTGAAAGAATGAGAATGAGGACTCTGTTTCCTGATTTTGAATTTCAGCAAAACCCAGATTACAAAATAGTTTGAAATCAAATGAGAGGCAATAGAAGAAGTGAGAATTAGAGAGAAAGTCTTACAGAGCCGTTAAGAGGACCGTTTTGGGAGCAAAAACGGGTCGGGTCCAATCTCACTTGAGATCGAATGACGAATCCGACTATGGAGCTGTTGCAGGAGTCAGGCTGGAAGGAATTGAGGAAGGAGGCTCGCAAGATCAAGGGCGATCTCAATGTCAAGCTCTCTTCTTACGCCAAGCTTGGCTCTAGGTTCTCCCATGGAGATTCCCCTCGCTCCCTCTCTCTACATATATATACTTACATATGTATCTATTTATACATCTTTGATTTTCAGATCTTGCTTTGCCTTATAAATTCAGTTTGCAAATGAGGTTTGATTTCAGTCAAATTTCTCTGTGATATGCGGGTGTGGGAGTTGAAGGACCTTAGATATTATAAAATAATATTGTAGATCTCTTCTATTACTAAAAATGAGGGAAGGACCTTAAATTAATTTTCCCATATAAACAATTCACTAAATATCAAAAATATAAGAAAATACAAAAATTTAGTACATTTTTCATATTTTTGTGTATTTATTAATTTTTAAAAATATTTTATTATTTAGATACATCTAAGTAAGGTACATCTAAAAAAGTAAAAATATTATTTAAAATTTTAAAAACATTTATTAAAAATAAAAAATAAAAAACTTAATTTTCAAAAAATTAAATTCAAAAAACTGAAACTAGACACTGATTGCTATTTAACTTTTGAGAACATATAGGGTTCGTTTGGGAAGTGGGTTGATTTTTTAATTTTTTGACTTTTTTGACTATTTTAACCTAGAACTAAAAACCCTATTTTATTTTTTGTGGCTAAAATAATCCAAAAAAACCCCAAACTTGGCCTTCCAAACGAAGCCATAATAGGCTAAATAGGCTAAGATAATAGGCTTAGCCTATGTTTGGGAAGTTCGGTTTGAGGATTTTTTTGGCTAAATTAGCCACAAAAAACAAAATAGGCTTTTTAGCCCAATATGACAAAACATCACATCCAACTCATAATCATTACGTTATTTCTCTCACAAAAAATTCAAAAAAACTAAAAGTCCTTCCCAAATCAGACTTTTTAGCCCTAGGCTAAAATAGTTAAAAAAAATCAAAAAGTCAAACAGTCAATCCACTTCCCAAACAAAGCCTTGATATGCTAAATTAGACATATCTAACTTTTGTATAAACTGTCGTTTCGAATGTAGTCATTTTTATTTTTATTTTTTAGCTAAATTTATTATAAAAAAAGATAAAATAGGTTAAAAAATTAATAAAACAAAATATCATATTTAAATCATAATTATTTTACTTTTTTTATGACAAAAGTTAAAAAAATCAAAAAAATCAACTTTTTAATTAGAGATAAAATAATCAAAAAATTAAAAAGTCAAAAAATTAACCTAACTTTCCAAACGAAGCGCACAAACTCACTCTAAGATTTCGATTGGGAACAAGCTATTTTAATAATTTTTTAACTTTTTATGAAAGGATGTACAAAAAAGTAAAGAGGGTGATGTAATAACTTATATTGACTTTTTAATTAAAACAGAAGGTTGGCAAACAATTTTTAAATAAAAAGCAATTTTTACCCATAGAGCCAACCAACAAAATGTCACTTTTTTTTCTTTTTTTTTTGACTAAATTATAGTTAAGGCTTACCGTGAGAAGTAAGGTAAACATTAAATTTTTAATTTTTTTTTTAAAAATTTATAAAAAAATAAAAAGATGATGTGATTTAAAAAAACAAAAAATTAACTCTTTAATCCATTTGTCAGAAATATGCCTAAGTTTTAAATCTACAGAATGATCAATTTTTTTGTTTTTATTTTCTTTGGACCCACGTATGAGCAATTTACTATTTAAACCCTGTTTGGGAATATAGTTTTTATTTTAAAAAATATTATAAATTATTATATAAAAAATAAAAAATCAATTAAAATTATCAATTCTCAAACAGACTTTATTTGTCAAATTAGGATCGTTTGGCAATTTTTTTTTAGTTGGTTTTTTAATTTTTTTTTTTGATTATTTTAACCTATGACTTTTTTGGTTGTTTAGTTTTCTTGTTTGGATTTTTTTGACTTTTTGACTTTGGAATGTCAATTTTTTTCCTGTCTTTTTTGTGATTTTTGTCCTTTTGTGATTTTTTGAATTTTTTTTATCCTTTTGGGATTGTTTGGGAAGTGGGTTTAGGGCTAAAATAGCCACAAAAAATAAAATAGACTTTTTAATCCCAATAAGACAAAATATTATATTTAATCCATAATCATTATATTCTTTTTCTCAAAAAAAAATTAAAAAAATCAAAAATCTTCCATAAACTAGACTTTCTAATTGTAGATTAAAATAATTAAAAAAATCCTCAAACCAAGCCTTTGTGATTTTTTAGCCCAAGGGAGAAACCAAACGAGCACTTAGAATCAACACCGAATGGGCTATACGCCGAAGTGTTGCGAAACCGATTGGAAAACTATGGGCGCTACTAGGACGCTCGCCCAGTGCTCTCAGACCAATAAAATAAAAAAAAATAAAAAACCGTTCGCATGCAGAGAAATCCTCTAAATTCCAGTTTCAGTTTTGTTTTTTAATTCTGTTGAAACGCTCACAGATTCACGGTCTCCGTTTAATTCGATCTTTTGACTAACCATTGAAAAAGAAAAAGTCATTCCATCCTACGAACCACAACGTACGATTCCACGAGACTCAAATACACCCTCACATCATTCTATCTTTTCTAAAAATTATTTACACCAAAATATCAGAATTAAAATATCTCATCCTTATCCTCTTTATCATCTACGTATATTATACTATATAATATAGTCTTATCTCTAAAACCCTTTGACAACACTCGTGTTATTCTGTAGAGACGATGATGAGATCAGTGCCTATTTCTTCACCTTCCAGTTTTCTTCTCGATCAGAACGATCTTCTTCTTCATCATCATCAATGTCCAGCGAGAGTTGTTGGTTCTTCGACTTCGACGATCTGTTGTTCTTCGCGAAGCAATTCTTATATACCAAAGCTCGAACCTTTTAGCAGAACCAAGTTCGATCGACTCGTCAGAGACCCTCCCTTGATCCAAAAGTGCGAAAACGAGCTTGCTGGTACGTTTCAGTCTCTTCCTTTTACTGTAATTTCAACTCTCTGTAATCACTACTACAAAAATCAAGGAAGATTAATCGATACTTGTATATGTATGAATCGATACATATTGACAACTTGGCCATAAAAATGTAATTATCAAGATACATACATGTCCTTTGGCTGCGCTTATAAGTTAGTTTATTTTTATTGATTTATTACTTTGAGTCCAATTTTTTTAGACTATCCTTAAAATTACTAAGAAACTTTGGAATTTTTTTTCTGAAAAACTCGAATTTTATTGAAAAAGTGTAAAAAAGTACATTTAAAAAAAAAAAAAAATTTGATTCAACATTTAATTTTTTTTTATTAAACATAAAAATGAGTCAATAAAAAAAAGGATAAACTACCAGGTTTAGACTTAATAATTATCATTTTCTATTGAAAATAAGTCGTAACATCATCGTTAAAAATAAATTTTTATGATAATTTTTTGCATATGTTGCTAAAAATCGGCAAGTAGGACTTTTTTTTTTTTTTGTCATAATTTTTATAAATTGTTGTTAAAATTTACTAATTTTTTCTGTGACATTTTTTAAACCGTTGAAAGTTGAAAATGAGTGATGTTTCTTTGTGATGATTTTTTTAACATGTTAAAATTTATAATTAATAACATTTTTTTGTGTAAAATTTTCAAACTGTAAAGTTAACAATTAGTGACAAGTTTTTAATAATGTTTGATAAAAAATATCGTTAATTATCACACGACCTGTGGAATAATAAGTTTACGTAAGTTCCCTTAAGAAAAACTAGATTGTAGAAGTTTTTTTTTTTAATAACAGAATGACTTTGGAATTTTGCTAAAAAATAAGAGGTTAGTTTTCTGGTAGTTACAAACTTTTATTTTTTTTTTCAATTAGTTCTTATTAAATGTTAGTATTTTATTTTATGTGATGAGTATAATTATATCAGTTGGTAATTTCTATGCAACTTCTATTAAAAGCTGATGATGATTGTTGCATGACTATGATTCACCATGTAGATAAGTGGGTTCATTATCATAATATTAATTCCAGACTAATTTAGGCCTTGTTTGGGAAGACTAAGGCCAAGTTTGGCATGACCTAAATAATACAAAAAGTCAAAAAGTCACTATCCTATTTAAGTCACATCATCTTATTTAAATCACATCACCTCTCTAACACATCACGTCAAACCCAACCCATATAAACCAATAAGTCAAAAAGTGTACTTTTTTAGAACATCCCAAACCAACCCTTATAAGTGCACTTTTTGTCTTTTTTGACTAAAAAATTGAGGTTGAAAATATGAATGTTTGGGTTAACTTTTTGACTTTTTATGGAAAAATGTGTAATAAAAAATTGTGAAAATTGGTTTTTAGAGAAAAATTTGAATTGGGAGTTGTGCAGCCGTAATTGTTGACTTTTGGTGAATAGTATTAACTTTTTAACTTTTTGAATAACTTTTTAACTTTTTGGCTTTTTTGAAAGATCCCAAACAAGGCCTAAGTGTATCCTATTATTTTTTAAAACATATATTTATGTTTTGTTCTAATGTTTAGATTACTGTTCAACCCTCGAAGGAGACCCATCCTATAGCTGTTGGAGAGCCTACTTTGAACTCAAAGATCTCGAAGTATGTTTCTTTTTCCTTTCTTTTTCTTTGTATGTTTCATAGCTTTACCAAAACCCATCTTCTGTTTGGTTGCTAAGAAAACCACTGAATTCAAACAGTATATGAATTTTTTTTTTCATGTTGTAATTTCAAGGTCAACTCAACAAAGAAAAACTTGTTTTCTTTGTTTATGTGGGACCTAACTTAATTATTTCATTTTACCAGAAAAAGTATCCAAAACAAGAGGTAGAGAAGCTGATAATTCAAGCGGGCGGAGTAAAAACTCTGATCAGCTGCTTGCATGGAATATCAGAAATTCACAGAAACAAGAAGGAAACCGATGGATCGACCAAGACATTGAACGAAGAGAAAACTACAGAGAGACCTCTTCATGTGCCGGATGGATTGCCAAAATCAACAGAAGAGCTCGAAGAAGAAGAGAAAGCAAAAATGCCTGATTCAGCTTACACACGAATGCTCAGAACCAAGGGGAGGTTCCCTGCCTGGTACTCTCCTGCACCGGATCACGAAACAGATTGATGTATCAATATATACATGAACTCGACGATAGTGACTTGAAGTTATTATGTATTTTTTGAGTGGTTGTGCTCTGTAAATGTTTTGTTCAAGTTATATATTTGGGATTTTGGTTTGATCCTTTATTGTGCAAACAAGGCTCAATCTGTAACCTCTGTGTCTTTTTTTTATTTCTTTCTTATTGTGTGTATGTGTTTTGAACTAGAAATTAGTTTGGCTCTTGGGTTGAAGATGGTTGTCCATTTTGGGATAAT
Organism: Camellia granthamiana; assembly: GCA_036172215.1. NCBI lineage: Eukaryota > Viridiplantae > Streptophyta > Magnoliopsida > Ericales > Theaceae > Camellia > Camellia granthamiana. The sequence continues at coordinate 142,793,271 of CM069908.1, read as the reverse complement.
TTTAGTGTTTGTATGAATCTATGAATTAAATGGAATTTCAGTGGCAAAGGCAGCCATTAAAATCATTGTGGTTGACGTTAGGAATGCCAAATTAAAACTCAGATCAGAATAAGATTAAAGTGATGTGAATTTCAGATTGTGAGCAATTCAGTGAGCCATGATAGAGTTTTTAGCTGAAATCAGAGCTACACAAATTTGATGAAGTGTTTTCAAACAGTGCCCAAATCTTCATTGGGAGAAAAACCACAAAAATCACAACTTTTACTACAAAAATTTGTAACCTTTTCATTAGTAGCTTTTCTTTCTTGAAATTTGTTTACATGTTGATTGGTAAAATTGGAGAAAAAAAATGCTATTATTTGAACTTTTGGGAGAAATTATAAATAAAAATAAAAATTTTAATTGTCCCAATTGAAAGTTAAAAAGAGGTTGGTGGTAGTTTAGAGGGAAAAATTATCCTTACCGGAACATAGGTTATGCTCTGCTGGTTGTTAATCAAAGTAAATGTGTATAATGGTAGGGCTCGAGCATGTTTTGAAGTGTTACAATGGTGTATCCAGAGTCGTGTTAAAGAAATTCAGGTTCAGACGGATAGTCCAGAGCTTGTGAGACAACTGAACAATAATGTTAATGATGTTGATTGGCAGATTAAAACTATCCTATTACATATTGGGTGATTATTCAGTACTCCCAGAGTATGGACACGTGGTACTCCATAAGATTTTGATTGGTGAACAGGGGTCCACAATTTATGTTAGTGATAGGGGAACAACATGGGCCTAAGTAATTGGTGATGGGTTTGGAGTATAGACATGTGGTGCTCCGGGAATATTGAATAATTTCCCTTAGATATTAAGGTTCTATGTAAATATATGGATTATGTGCGTATTGTAAAGGTATCTAGGAAGGTGGTTCAAGATGCTCACAATGCGGCAAAATTAGCTTCATTAGGATAAAGCTCATTTTGTATGATGGTAGTGATGGTATGTTTCATGATATATCTATATATATAATCGTTATTCCTCCAAAAAAGAAAAAAAAAAAAAAAAAGTAAATGATTTTTTGTTAGTTTATACAAATGTGTCATAGCAGAAATTATTGGGAGAGCAATCAAACCATCCAAATATTTCATCACAACATGTGTTTAAATGACCAGAAATAGGTAAGTTGGTTAAAGGAGGACTTGGTCATCATCAAAATTCAGCCATTGCTATTCCATCTCCATTCCAAAGCATGCAAAAACAACCTAAATTTGTCTCTGCTATTTTGGTGGTTTTTCAAATTACCAACCATGAATTCCGATCCTATAAATGGGGGTCTCCCTCTCTCCAACCTCCATATAACACCATCCTCTATCTTCCCATTGATGAATAAGCAGCCTTAGGCCTCTCCCAAGGTGGTCTAAGATGGCTAACCCTCAAATAATAATAAAGGCCTCTGGCTGCTTCCTCCTCTTCTCCCTTCTCTTCTCTTCTTCTTTTTCATTTACTTCTTCAACCTCCTCTACTGGTCGTCGCCAACTCGCAGAGCATCATGTAGGTGTAGACACAATTGAAATTGAAGCTGAGAAACTCAGTTTCCCCAATTCAAGGCTCAAGAGAGCTTACAAGGCCCTCCAGGCATGGAAAATGGCAATTTACTCTGACCCAAACAAAATGACAGCCAATTGGGTTGGCCCCAATGTGTGTTCTTACACCGGTGTTGACTGTACTTCGGCACTCGACAACCCTTCTTTGAACGTTGTTGCCGGGATTGATCTCAACCGCGGTGACATTGCGGGGTACTTGCCCGATGAGCTCGAGCTCTTAACCGACGTTGCTATCTTTCACATTAATTCAAACAGGTTCTGTGGCGTCATCCCCGAGGGGATGGGGAAGCTTAACCTTCTCCGCGAATTTGATGTCAGCAACAATCGCTTCGTCGGTTCATTCCCAAAGCCTGTTTTGGAGATGCAATCTCTTGTTTATCTCGATTTGAGGTTCAATAACTTCGAAGGACCATTGCCAGCCGAGCTATTCAAGAAGGACGATCTTGATGCTTTGTTGTTGAACAATAACCGGTTCACTGGCACCATCCCCGAAACATTAGGTGATTCGCCTGTTTCGGTGGCAGTGTTTTCCAACAACAAATTCACCGGTTGCCTCCCGAAAAGCATTGGAAAAATGAAGAATTTGAATGAAATCAATTTTTCGGGCAACAAGATGAGCGGTTGTTTGCCAGAGGAGATCGGGTTGTTGGGGAATGCGACAGTGATAGATCTAAGCTTTAACAACTTCACTGGAGTGTTGCCAGTAGGGTTTAGTGGGTTGAAGAGTATCGAGATTTTGGAATTTACAGGAAATAAGTTGACGGGAGGTATTTCAGAGACGATTTGTAGCTTGCCAACGTTGAAGAACTTGACATTTGCGGACAATTTCTTCAAGAAAGTGGGGAAAACTTGCTATGTGAAGGATAAATTTGATTTGTTCAATGACGAGACTAATTGTTTGGATGGGAGGCCGAACCAGAAGTCGAGAGAGGTTTGTTTGCCCATGGTGACTCGGCCAATCGATTGTAGCAAGCAATGCCGGCCGAATTCTGAGGACCCTAGCCCGGTTGGACCCAAATCACCAGCACCAAAACCAGCACCCCAAACTCCATCGAAGCCGACCCCATCCACACCAAAACCAACACCCAAGCCACAACCTCCAAAACCAACACCAACACCAACACCAACACCCAAGCCACAACCTCCCAAACCAAAACCGTTGTCACCACCACCAACACCCAAGCCACAACCTCCAAAGCCAACACCATTGTCACCACCGCCAACACCAAAGTCACAACCACCACCAACACCCAAGCCACAACCTCCAAAGCCAACACCATTGTCACCACCGCCAACACCCAAGCCACAACCACCACCAACACCCAAGCCACAACCTCCAAAGCCAACACCATTGTCACCACCGCCAACACCAAAGTCACAACCACCACCAACACCAAAGCCACAACCTCCAAAACCCACACCATTGTCACCACCACCAACACCAAAGCCACAACCTCCAAAACCCACACCGTTGTCACCAGCACCAGCACCAGCACCAATTCCTACACTTCCTACCAGGCGTAACCCACCACCAGTATTCAAGGCACCAACCCCAACTCCAAGTCCAACCCCTACCCCTACCCCTGCACCCAAAACATCGCCACCACCACAACCACCAAAGAAGATTTTGTGGCCACCAACACCCTCACCAAAGCCATCTCCCGTTCCAACACCAAAACCAGTCCCATCTCAACCTACGCCTTCAATAAAACCACCAAGACCCATGTCACCAGCACCGGTTTTCTCACCCGTACCAGCACCTGAGCCGGTGAAAATAACTCCACCACCAAAAGCTACCTCGCCAGTAGTGCCACCACCACGAGTTCAACCCCCAATGCGGCCAGTCCAATCACCACCACCACCACCACCACCACCGGTTCAGTCTCCACCCCCGCCATTTTTCTCTCCCCCACCACCCGTATTTTCACCACCCCCACCGGTTCGCTCTCCACCACCACCAGTAAGGTCCCCACCACCACCAGTCGTATTCTCACCACCTCCACCAGTTCGCTCTCCTCCACCACCGGTTCGGTCCCCACCACCACCTGTCTTCTCTCCTCCACCACCGGTATTCTCCCCACCACCACCCGTCCAATCACCACCACCACCAACCCCATCTCCTCCTCCTCCAACTCCCGCTCCCGCTCCCGCTCCAATCTTCTCTCCACCACCACCGGTCTTCTCCCCACCGCCACCAGTCCAATCACCACCACCACCAACTCCATCTCCTCCTCCTCCTACTCCTGCCCCCTCTCCACAACCACCGAGCTTCGAAGACGTCTTCCTCCCACCAGACTTGGGTGCTGAGTACTCGTCGCCGCCACCACCAATGTTCCAAGGCTATTAAGTGGTCTACCGTCAGCATATTTCTACTTCCTTATCTTCATTTTTAGTTTGAAAAAAAAAAAAAAAACACACACAATTACAAAATATCAAATTTGTAAACTAGGCTCATCTTGTAATTTGAATCTACAGTGATGTACCTGAGAAAAGTACATCAATTTTCCTCTTGATTGTCTAATGATGATGATATATATACAATTACAGGAAATTGCCTCTCGTATTTTGACCTCTTTTTACTTCTCAATTCTTTCTACCACTTTTCGAAACTTTCAAATAAGTAACATTTATTTTTAAATTTTTTTTGACATTTTTTTTGAAATTACATGAAAAAAAATTTTTTATTTTTTGAGCTTGGCTTGTGTAAACAAATTTAAAAAAGTAATTTTTTTTGATATTTTAAAAAAATTAAAAATGAAAACCAAAATAAGCCAAAACAGTTTCTCTCAAATGAATTTTTTTTTTTCTTCAACTTGTCGAGTAAAATTTAGAAGCTTAAGGGATTTTGAAAATTAAAAAAAAAAAAATCGCAAAAGACAAAAATAAGCCAGTAAAAAAATAAACTTCAAACACTCACATACATTAGATGGGATAAATTTGCCAAATTATAAATAAAAAAAAATTAAGTGCATACATAGAGCTCCCTTAAATATGTTTTTGGTGGTTTTTTTTTAACTTTTTATAAATAAAAAAAATTACAAAAAAAATAAAAATAATGATTTAACAACTTGTAGTGATATTTTGATTAAAAACTCACTTCCCAAACAAGACCTGATTATATGATGAAATGAAATTATGTTCTAGAATAATTGAGTTAACAATGGGATAGATTGTAAGACAATTGCAGGGCTTTAACCATTTGGTTTGTCAAATATTTTTCAACAATTTCACAGAAACATTATCAAAAAAATTACATTTATTTTAGGTTTAACTCATACCTTACTAACTATAAATGTACATTGCATATTTCATTTCTAGAATAATTTTTTATGGTAAATTTTTTGGATACATATCCAATTCCAATATTGTTTGACTATGAACTCATTTTTACAATTTCATATGACAGTTTTATATATAATTGATCATCAACATTACTACATAGAAAAATTACCACCCAAAAAAGTATATTGATGAATTATAATCATTTTAGGTGGTTCATATTTCACCAATTTTAAATTTCTATTACACATCTCATTTTGAAATAAATTTTGAAATAAAAATTAATTGTTCGTAGCTTTTTTTTTAAATCTTTTATAACGTAAGAGACATCAAATAATATTTTATACTTTCACAAAATATTATTTAAAAAAGGTCATGGGCAGATCTGTGTCAAAGGATTAAAAAAGGCAAAGGATACAAATCTATAATTTTTCCGAATATTTTAATCTCTAGGTTAAAAAAAAAAAAAATGAGTAAATTACAAATACACTCCCTAAGGTTTGCTTAAAGTACAGATTACCCTTTATAGTTTGAAAATTACAAATACCTCTTTGTTAAATTTTTTTATTTAACAGAATTAACTAAAAAAAAGAAATTCATAATTGCCCTCCTATAAAATAATAAAATTACCTAAATTATTAATTGAAACATATTTATAACATCATTAAAAAATGTTAATTGGCTTGATGATTTATTAATAAAAAGGCGATTTGTTATGAAATTAAAAATTTCAGGGGGTGGAATGTAATTTCCAAAACCACAGCGGCAATTTATATTTTAATCAAACCTCAGGGGGTGTATTTGTAATTTATCCTAAAAAAATTAACATTTGTGTCTCTTTTTTTTCCAGGTTCTTTTAATCTAAAAAGAATTGAAAAGTAAATTTTATAAAATATATAAAACAAAAATTCACTATAAGCCAAAAAAAAAAAATGATAGTGAACTTTATTCAAAATTTTCACGTTTTTACATTTTTTAACATTTTCTAGTTGAGTAATACTCAAAATTATTATTTTTTAATTTTTTAATTCTCTAAAAAAAAAGAGTTGCGAAAAAATCATTTGTCAAATGAACATTCAGTGTGTTTGGTTTCAATTTTTTGAATTCAATTTTCTGGAAATTAAGTTTTTGTATTTTTCGTATTTTTTGATTTTAATGAATATTTTTAAAATTTTAAGTAATTTTTTTACTTTTTTAGATGCACTTTATTTAGATATATCTAAAAAATAAATATTTGTATAAAATATTTTTAAAAATTAATAAATACACAAGAATACGAAAAACGTACTGAATTCTCATATATATATATATATATTACATTTTGGGTATTTAATGAATTTTTTTTAAAAAAATTTACAAATATTATATTTTTTAAGTATATTTATATTAGGTGTATCTAAAAATTTAAAAAAAAATTACTTAGAATATTAAAAAAATCAGTGAAAATAAAAAATATATATGAAAAAGAAAAAAAAAATTAATTTTTTAAAAAATAAATCCTGATAATTCAAACCAAACAAGCTGATTAATATCCAAACAAAAAAATTAGACACAATTTTGAATTTTGGGCTATTCGGGGAGGCATGCACGCGGCTTGGAATCATGGGTTCCGTCGAGTTATTGTTGAGTCGGATAGTGCTGAAGCTGATGCGCGAGGAGGGGGGGCATGCCCTCTATATATAATCAACAATGATTCATCCCCCCTTTTTAGGACCCTCTTTGGACCCCCTCTCTCTCTCATTGGTCACCTTTTCTTTTTCTTTTTCTTTTTTTTCCTGCTCTTCCAATCACCTCTTGCCACGTGGCAAAGGGGGGGTAAATGGGGTGACCCCCAAAAGGGGTCCCAACCTTTATTCATATATAATTGTGTATATAAATGTAGTGTCAGAATATTATTAATAATGGTAGATTTTTATTTATTATAGTCAAGACTTTTGTGATTTTGTATTTATTTTTTTGTAGAAATTTTTTCCAAGTCTAAGTCTAGGCTTATAGCCTTTAGTAGAAAGGTGTAAAATTTTGGACGTATTAATATGCTAAGTTTCTACAATGTAATAATGATAGATAGACTAGGATGACTTTATAGTTTGTTTGTATATGTAAATTGTAGTCTATAAATTGGCTTTAAAGCCAACGGAATATACAATGTAAATTCTCCATCTTTGTGCTTCCAACTTCTCTAACTTCTCTATCATAATTCCATATTCCATAACTCTATCATAATTCCATAATAAAAATAGTAAAAAACTCCTTTCCTTTTTTGTTGTTTTAAGTGGTATCAGAGTTTGGTGAAGAGCTTTTGAAAGCAAGATCAAACTATATAAGTATTTCTATCTATGTATAGATTTTGATGTATATAAGTGTGTATGGTGTAGTTTATGTTAAAAAAAAAAAAAAAAAAAAAAAAAAAAATTCAAAGTTTTTGTATCCTTTGTATTTTATATCTTCATAATTATTTGTTTCATTTATAGTTGTTGTAAAACCTATATGCTTAGTGTATGTCAAAACCCATATACTCATTAAGATCTTTTGACTATTGGCCATAATCAAGTCTTTAAGATCATTTTAGGCACCGGATAAATACATTATGAGGGTCTTAGGTACCAACAACAATCTATAATGGCAATTAACCCTGAAGATATAATATGCTTTGGAAATACAAAAAATAATGTTAATAATAAATATGATCATAGTTTGCATATTACTAAAGAGTCTGCAAATATAAATAGTGTGTGTTCTAATTTAAATAATATTACTGATATTATTTGTTCTTGATTTTCTAAATTAGATAAAAATCATAAAATAAATTAAAATTATCTAGAAACCAAAGTTGAGACTATATAATCTAAAATAGACAATTTGGGTTCTATAATAAATATCGACTTAAATAAAGAAGCAAAAAACTAAATAAACAATTTGGTGACAAAATTAGAAACTATATCATTCATAAATAATGATGGAATGAATAGTCCAAGAGATAGTTACATTCCTAGGCTATTTTATGGTACAAAAGATATTATGGTACTTCAAACCAATACCTATAATATGACTGAATATGAAAATATTGTTGAAATATTAGATTATTGGAGAAAATTATATAAAGACCTAGATTTAGATATTGATGAAAGAAATAGGCTACTAGATCAGATAAGAGAAACTTATCTAGAACATGAAACCCTTTTACAACACTTTAATTATGATATTAATATGTCAACTAATGATGATGATAGTTAATCATCCTTATCTGAAGAAATATTAAATCAAGATATTTCATCAGAAATAAATAAAGGGAAAAGAAAGGTAGAAGAGCTAATTAATCCCGAATTATTTGGCACATTGGGAGATGGAGAAAATTTTGACTTTATTCAGACAAATGAAGTTAAGAATGATACTAACACTGGAAGTATCTCAAATCCTACACCTGAGCCAGTAATATCTAGAAAAGATAATAATCATAAGTATCAAACAGTTCAAAATGGTACTTATTTAGACTTGTCTCATGTTCCATTTAAGGATCAACCACAAGCAATTGATGACTGGGTACAATCCTTGTCCATCATTATTACCAATTATAAAAATAGTTGGTCAAAGGAAAAATTCATTGATTATATTGCAGCAACTCTCCAGGGAAATGTGTTGCAATAGTTAAGATAGTGGAAAAAAAATCTGAAATTGGAAAAAGTCAAAAAACGGCTTTGTTAACAAATTTTCTCACACTTGACACAATTTTAGCTGAGTTTGCAAAAATCATAAAAGAAAGTTTATGTGGTTTTGTAGGAGATACTAATTTACAAGCAGATGCAAATTATATTTTGACTAAATTAGAATTATGTAATATTTGTCTTTTTGAAGACTATGTTCAAACTTTTAAAAAATATTATTATCTTATTGATTCACCAGGAAATCAACCCTGATTAGATCAATTTTTTCATAAACTCTCTAATCCATGGGATGAGTTATGTATTAGAACATATCTTGATTTTCTCAAAAAAATAAGGAAGGAAGAATATGATAATTTTGATTTTCGCATTAATTATGTTCTAAGACTGATAGCAGATCGGTGTCTAGAAGTAAAGGCAAAAAAACAAATAAAAAATCAAATTTCCAACTCACAATACGGTCAAAAATGTTGTGATAAAATTTTAAAAGAAAATTAGAAAATTAGTTGTAATACATTTCCTAAACGACAAGGATTTTTCAAAAAATGCAGAAAATATAAATGGAAACCTTAGAAAAAGAACAAAACTTTTTAAAAAAAGAAAAAATATATTCGAAAAAAGAAACCAACAAGTGATTCAAAAAAGAAAACTTGTAAATGTTACATTTGTAACGAAAAAAGTCACTATGCACTCGAATGTCCAAAAAGGGAAAAAAGTGCAAAGAAAATGATCAAAATTCTTGAAGAACAAGATTTTGAAATAATATATGACGAAGAAATTTCTGATGAAGAATAAATCTTATACGAAATTTCTAGTGATGAAGAAAGTTTAGATGAAAAACTAATCTTCATGATGACTAATAATAGTCAAGAAATATCTCAAGAAGCATATAGTATATCTCAAAAAGAATTACAGGCAATTCGACTTGGAGATATAATCGGAGAAGAAAAAACTTTTACTGACGAAGAATTAGCAAAATTCGAAAAAATGTAAGAAGTCTTCTGCAAAAATTAAATTTACTTGTTTAGCAATTTAATTTTTTGAAACAATTCCTACTAAGAAAATTACAAGAAAATTGTTAGTACCTTTAACATGTTCTACTTTAAAAGTATATTCAGAAATTTTATTATACTAGACTAATCATCTTCCTTGCTCAACAGGCTTATTGATTAAGAAATCTCTTACTGCCTTATTATCAATGTGTACAATAAAATTTTCTAGGGCTAAATAAATATAAAAACTTTTTATTGCCAATTTTATTGCAAGTAATTCTTTTTCAAAAATAATATATTTCTGTTTATTTGGTTTAAATGTTTCAGAATTATATCCACAAATTAATTTTTCTTTTTGTAATTTTATGGGTATTGAATTTTTTCTTGGTCTAATTCCATTTTCTGATAAAGATATCTCTTTATCATGCTATAAATTACTTGGTATTGCTTTAAGAACACATCCCCAGCATGCTTCTAAGGCATTTGTTTCTAAAATTAATTTATCACCTGTTTTAGGAAAATAAACATCCGGTAAAGTTTTAACATTTTCTTTAATTTGTTTAATTAAAGCAACATCTTCTGCTGTCCATTCAAAAATAACATTTTTCCTTAATTTGGTTAACCAAGGAATTTCTATTTTTGAAAGATTTTTAATAAAATTTTGCCCATAATTTAAAATGCCTAATAAACTCTGTAATTGTGTTATATTTTCAAGAGTATCAGGAAAATCTCGTACTTTGGACAAAATATGTTCTTGTAATTTTAAACCTTTTTGATCTAAAATTATTCCCCAAAATTCAATTGATTCTTTTTCTAGTTCAATCTTTTTTGGAGACAAAATAATTCCATGTTTTTGAAATTTTTCACAAAGTAATTTTAAATGTTTCTTATGCTCCTCATTGGTTTTAGAGAAGATAAGTATATCATCAATATAGACTACACAATAATTTTTAAGGTCTTTAAAAATTGTATCCATCCACCGTTGAAATACTTGTGGTGCAATATTTAATCCAAAAGGCATAATATTCCAGTGATAATGTCCTCTAGGTGTACTGAAATCTGTCAATTTTTTTTGACTCTTCAGTCAATTGAATTTGCCAAAATCCACTTTTACAATCAAATTTGTTAAAGATTTTTGATCCTTTGGTTAAGTTAATCAAAACATCTTTTCGTTGAATAAAATATCCATCAAATTCTAAATTTTCATTTAACCGTTTATAGTTGACTACCATTCGGACTTTTCCTCTTTTAATTTCAGCATGGTTTCTTACCATAAAAGCTGGACTAGAGTGATAACTTCTAGTTTCTTCGATTAACTTTTTGTCTAAAAGTTCTTGGAGTTGAATATCAAATTCATCTATATCTTGTCTAGTATAGATCATTAGTCTTACTCTAATGATAACATTAGGGTCTTTTAATTTCAAACTACAATAACGTGGACTACGTTGCCATAGTTTTAATGGATGTTCACTAAAATTTTCATCTAAAATTTTATAAATCCAGTGTGATTCATCAATGGTTTTGATGATGGGAGTTAAATCAGCACGCGGAACGGGTGCAAACTCTTTATCACAAATATATTTATGTTGTTCTAACAAGGGAATATGAATTAAGACATAGTTTATGCTTAATGAAATAGTTTTTCCTATATTTGCATTAGAAGGTATTTATATATAAAATTATTGCCAAGAAGGAAATCTCCATGCATATATGGAAAACATAAAATTTTTGGTATAATGAACTTGCTATCATTTAACCAAATAGCTATATTTTTAGTCTTGAATTGTATGGAAGTATGGTTGCCATCAATTCCAGTAACCACAATTGAATGTTTCATTAATGTCCATTTTTCTTTTGGTATGGCAGTCCATTTACATGAGCTGACTGTAGCTCATATATCTATGAGAACACTAAGGCTATATGGTTTATAACCTGCAAAATTAAATGTTCCCAATACATATGTATATCTTCTTTTTCCTTGGCTAGGAGAAAAAATAATATCATCATTTTTTGTTTGAAATGATACATATATACAGACTTAATATGTTCAAGTTTTCTTGCTCCTGGAAAAATGGGAATCTAAACATCGTTTGAAGTAATAGATTCTTGATTAGAATTATTACTTGATTCTCCAATATTTAATTTTGAAAATGATTTGTTAGGAAAATCTTTTTCAAATACAGAAGTTGATCTTTTAATTTTTGAAACTGTATTTTCAATATATAAATTTTTTCTTGATGCCTGCATTTGTAATTGTGTAGGATTTTTTGTTTTAGAAGATTCTCCTTGCCCCACTAGGTCATGGATTAACCATTGTCAAAGGACTTCTAAATCGCTCCAATTCATTCGACGAGGTTGTATTACCGTGTCAAATGGTATCGGTTTAAAGATTTCAACGATTTTATTATCGTTCGATTTTGTTTTTGTTTCAGGAAATTTGGTCAATTCGTGAATTGTTTTCCAACAAATAGCCAAATCATGTGAATTAGATTTCATTTCTAATCCTTGTGTTTTAATTCTTATTCTGACTGTATCTTTAATATTAGGATCATTTATGGAAATAAAGAAATTTGGTCTAACATTAAACCAAACTACTTCATTAGCCAAATTAGACTGAATTCCTCCAATGATTGCTTTCATTGGGTCGGAAAATCTTTTATTTAAAATTACTGCCCAAATAGGAGTATCTATCCTTTGGCGAAATAAGACTGTTATAGTTACTTGAATTAATCCAATATGAATATATTGAATTTCAAGATATTTCTTTTTCCATCTTGCGACCTTTTTCTTATAAAAAAAAGGAATATCAATATTTCCTTCTTCTGACCATTTTACTTGAGTGTTATCACTGTATTGTTCAAACACTCGTGCTGAAAAGAAGTTGAATTTTGAAAGTTTGTAAATTTCTGGAACAGCAACTTATTGTATTTTTTTCGAATTTTGCTAATTATTCGTTGGTAAAAATTTTTTCTTCTCCGATTACATCTCCAAGCCAAATTGCTTGTAATTTTTTTTGAGATATACTATCTGCTTCTGGAGATATTTCTTGACTATTATTAGTCATCATGAAGATTGGTTATGTAACACCCGAATGTTTTAAATTTAACATTACAATAAATAGAACTCAGAAATTAAAAAAAAAATACTAATAATAATAATAATAAATAAATAAATAATAATAATATATATATGTATATATATACATGTAGTGACAATAATAATAAATAAATGCATAATTTAGGAAATTGGAAATTTTACGGTTAAAGAAATACGTTGTAAAACCCTACACATTAAATATTTTAGTAGGTGGTAAGTGGTGATTTATAGTTGGGTGGTGATGTTTTTAGACATGAACCTAACTTATAGTCATATATAAATTTAGGAGTCATCGTGAATTACCAAAGAAGGTAATAACTTTTCTTGAGTCCTAAGAGAGCCGAATGGTCCATGGTCAAAGTAAAAAAAAAAATCAAACAAGTTAATAAAGAATTAGATAAGGGTGGACTGGAGTGATCAGTAAGATTTCCACGCGTCAATATACGGAACTTTCCATATACTTGTCACCCACGAATTACTTCCTATAAATAGAGAAGAATGGCATCATGTTTAAGGCAACAGAAATAGAAAGAAGAAAAGAGAACGACACGGGTGAGGATCTTGAGTGGTGGAAATAAAGAAATTAATTTAAGGTGAGTTATATTATACCTTGAATCACCAAAATATATTTTACTTATGTTTTGACTTACCAAAATCTATTTATGTTTTATTAGTATATTAATAAAAGTTATGTTTTATAAAGGTTTCAGTTACGTGGATTATTTTCTGAACCCTATTTGCCTAAAAGGAAACCCATGGATATGTTTGTTTATATTTTAAAGAATATTTGATTATGACTTTATAAGCAATTATTGTTGTGTAAGTACCACCACGGGAGTTCCACGCCTTGGGGGACTTAAATAACCATTGGCCCCTGTTTGACCACTTTGTGGTCCCCTGTTTGTCATGGATCCATTGACCCCTGTAGTGATTGTCACTTAGTGACCCCTGTTCTGTTCTGTTATGTACTGTGGTTATAGTTAATTATTTCAGTTTTTGGCACTTAATTAATTTATGTATTCAACTCAAATTATGTTAATGTTTTAGCTTAAATAAATATCCATGACTATTTTGTGCCCCTACACTCACAGTATAATATTTTTCACTCTGTTATGTGCTTATAGCTGTTACCCCTTTCAGGTGACGAGGTTTAGCGGGATCAAGATGGAAAATAAATCACCGTGTTGTTTTGTTTTTTTTTAGATTTCTATCTTTTTATTAACAGACTCTTGTAATACAAAGAAGTTCAAATGACTATGTTTTGTTCCCTTTTAAATAAACAGTTGGTACCCAAGTATTTTATTTAATTTATCCGCTTGCGTTGCAGAATTATCTGAATTATTTTATTTTTATCTTGTTACGGCACCGAGCCTTTGGGTATCGGGTTTGGGTCGTGACAAAAGTGGTATCAGAGCAATGTTTTTTTTTTTTATAAAAAAAAAATTTAACAATAATAATAATAATAATAATAATAAATAAATAAATATATATATAGTATAAGTTTTAAATCTTTTTATATAATTTTCACATTATTTACAATTCACATTATTTGAATTGAAATTAAAAAAAAAAGAAAAAGAAAAAGAAAACATATATATATATATATATTAAACTTGCATTATTTGGTATTATGTGGTATGTCTAACGCAAATAAATCATGTTATATATATGTCTAGGCTAAGTTTTTTTGTGTTGTAGGAAATGGCGAACCTAATGGAGTTATTCTGGTACGAGCCCCCAGAAGCTCATCTCCTCCCGAACCAATTAGAGGGCTGGGGTGACTCAGAGAGTCTTGTCAGGCAAGCCCATCCAACACTTGACCATTTCATGGGAAGACCCGTTTATTTACAGGCTGACCCCGATGAGGACTTATTATTCTGGAGACTTAGCCGAAGTAGCACTCGCAAAAGGTACATAGGACCGACCCACGTTGTTGCTCTTGCTCTGGACCTAGAACCACCACATTTTCTGATCGCACCTCTACCCATAGGCTTTGCAGAAAGGAGGGGACCTGCATACCCTAGTAGCCACATTCGCACCACGACACCCCATCCACAGCACATTGCCTATACCCCAGCTGTGGACTTTACCGACGGTGCATCATACCTAGAGACACCGATACGGATTACTGGACGGGAATTTTGGGGTTATGATCACGGTGCTCCTGTTTACATGGTTCAGGTAGTATGGAGCTGCTTCGGAGTTGAGCTCAGTGGGTGGGAGTTTGAGTCCATCATGCAAAGTGAGTTTCCAGGGTTATTTCATGGGCCAGTTTTCTGAAGCCAGTCCTCCTGGTGGCCTAACAATCCATTCTAGATGTCTGACTAGAAGACCCCAGAAGACCCTTTTTGTGAGCTGACCATGAGTAGTCTAATCTTTTTGTATCAGTAGGATTAGACATTAATTTGTGACCGCCAGACTAACGCCTTGTGTATGGTAATAATGATGTATGTATATGGTAGTAATGTAGTAATATTAACGTGATGGTAAAACTAATATGTTATATATGAATGTGGTGATATTAATGTGATAGTAAAACTAATGTGGTGATATTAATGTGATAGTAAAACTAATGTGTTATATATGAATATGGGGATAATAGAACTAATATGTTATATATGATGTTGTATCAAAATTATATCAATATGATGTCACGCTTATATCATTTTACCTTGTAGTAATGGCCAATGAAGGAAATGAAACCGGATCATCAGTCAGTGGTACCATTCCAATGGAACAAATCATGGAAAGGGCAGTCACTAACTTTTTGCAGGCCTTACAAACCAGCATAACCAATGGGACATTAGAGAGACGAGAAGAATCGATTACGATTAAACAATTTTAGGATCTGAAACCCACCATGTTTATTGGCAGTCCAAACCCACTAGTAGCAGAGGCTTGGGTCAGGGACATAGAGAAAATCTTTCGCGCGCTACCTTGCACAGAAAAACAAAAGGTGACTTTTGCCACATTCACCTTCAAAGATGATGCACAAGAATGGTGGCTTCTTACCCTGGAGAATGAGGATATTGTGACTTAGGCAAGATTTTTAGAGGTATTCTATGAAAAGTATTTCCCAGATTCACTACGAGAACAAAAAGCGTCAGAATTCATACATCTAAGGCAAGGAACCATGACAGTGGCCGAATATGAAAGTACGTTCACACAACTAGCCCGGTTCGCGACATATGTCATTTCTACCGAAGCTCGAAAAGCCAGAAAATTTGAAGCAGGATTGGATCCTGAAATTAAGGATAGGCTGTAGGTTTTGAAACTACCAACCTATGCGGCGGTAGTAGATCGAGCATACATTGCGGAAAAAGGGATTAAAGCCCTGCGTTCCAGGGAACCAAGCCAGAAAAAGCGATTGTGGGAAAGAGATAACAGAAGACCCGGTGCCGCGCCTCTCAAGAAAGTAAATACGGGCACAACCAGTTCAACCGGTCCAAGCAATCAAAGTCCTAAATGTGGCACCATTCCAGCTTGCTCTACTTGTGGAAGAACTCATTGGGGACAATGCCGTCAAGATACGGGAACATGCTTTAGATGTGGCCAAGTTGGCCATTTGCTGAGGAATTGTCCAAAGCTCGTTTGCCTTTTTGAACCAGTCCAAAAACCCGCAGTATCTGGAGAAGTGAGAAAGGACCAGAAACACCAAGGAAGAGCTTTTGCCCTAGTGCCTGGAAACCCAGAAGTTACTGAGAATGTCGTGTCAGGTACACTTTCTGTTTGTGGTCACTTAGCCCATGTTCTCTTTGACTCCGGTTCAACTCATTCT
The DNA here is from genome assembly GCA_036172215.1 of Camellia granthamiana. NCBI lineage: Eukaryota > Viridiplantae > Streptophyta > Magnoliopsida > Ericales > Theaceae > Camellia > Camellia granthamiana. The sequence goes on along the minus strand of CM069908.1, from coordinate 142,776,879 downwards.
TTTGTTACACCACACTTTGCTACCAAGTTGACATCAACACCCGAACCCTTAGCATATGTATTGTCTGTGTCTTTTCCTTCTGGTAATTTCGCCTTTAGTACTAATGTGTACAAATCTTGTACTATATCCTTAAAAAAGGGAAACCTTACACGTAGACTTGATACCTTTTGCATTAGTACCTTTGATGTAATCTTAGGAATGGATTGGTTAGCTGCCAACCGTGCCTCTATAGATTGTAAAGCCAAAATGGTCATCCTCAGGACACCAAACCAACTCGAGCTTGTCTTCGAAGGAACTGGAGCCTCTCCCCCTCCATGTATTATGTCATTCATGATAGCCCAACGACTGCTAAGAAAGGGTTGTTGTGGTTGTATCTGTTATGTGATTGATACTCAACAAGAGACCCCCACACTTGATGCAATCCCTGTGGTTCGAGAATTTCCGAATGTATTTCCTGAAGACCTGCCCGGCACCCTAGTTGATCGAGAAATCGAGTTCACCATTGAAACCTAACCTGGTACACAACCAATCTCAAAAATCCCTTACCGCATGTCCATAGCAGAATTGAAAGAACTAAAGACTCAACTCCAAGAACTACTGAACAAAGGCTTTATCCGACCAAGTACCTCACCATGGGGAGCTCCGGTACTGTTCGTAAAGAAGAAAGATAGTACAATGAGGTTATGTATCGACTATCGAGAGCTAAACAAAGTCACCATAAAAAATCGGTACCCCCTGCCACGAATTGACGACTTGTTTGATCAACTGCAAGGCGCCCAAGTGTTTTCAAAAATTGACTTGCGTTCTGGTTACCATCAACTAAAAGTCAAAACGGAAAGCATCGAAAAGACTGCCTTCAGAACCCGTTACGGGCACTATGAGTTCCTCGTCATGCCATTTGGCGTCACCAATGCTCCAGCGGCCTTTATGGACCTCATGAATCGAGTGTTCAAACCCTATCTTGACGAGTTCGTCATTGTCTTCATTGACGACATTCTCATATACTCCAAATCGCCAGAAGATCATGAATACCACTTGTGAAAAGTTCTACAGACATTACGTGATCACAAACTTTATGCCAAGTTGAAGAAATGCGAATTCTGGATCACTAGTGTACACTTCATCGGTCACGTCATTAACAAAGATGGCATTTTAGTTGATCCCAAAAAGGTTGCAGCAATCGTGGATTGGCCACGACCTACTAACGTATCAGAAATTCGAAGCTTCTTGGGCCTAGCCGGCTATTATCGGCGCTTTGGGCAAGATTTCTCGAAGATAGCTTCACCCTTGACCCAGCTGACTCAAAAGAACACACCATTTGAATGGACGAACAAGCGGGAACGTTGCTTCCAAGAATTGAAGGACAGACTTGTGACGGCTCCGATGCTAGCACTCCCCGCGGAAGCAGAAAGGTTTGTAATTTATAGCGATGTCTCATACAATGGTTTGGGTTGCGTTTTCATGCAAAACGGGAAGGTCATTGCTTATGCCTTCCGCCAACTAAAGACTCACGAGACAAACTATCCAACTCATAATCTAGAATTGGCTGCGGTGATCTTCGCCCTCAAAATCTGGCGTCATTATCTCTACGGAGTAGCCTGCGAGATCTACACTGATCACAAGAGTCTCAAATATCTGTTTACACAGAAGGAATTGAATATGAGGCAACGACGATGGCTAGAATTTATGAAAGACTACGATATAGAGATCCATCATCATCTCGGCAAAGCTAACGTAGTAGCAGACGCATTAAGTCGAAAAACGACCAAAAGTTTGGCATGTACCCTCGTTCCCTGCAAGATCCATGGGTTGCTCGCCAACATAATCGTGGAACCCGAGTTGATTGAAGAAATTAGAGCCCGCTAATGTGAAGATAAACTTTTGAAGAAAAAGTACGAGGAGCAAGGAAACACGCCTGATCCTGACTTTACAATAAGCAATGGGATGCTAAAATTTCGAAATCGAATTTGCGTACCCGACCTTCCAGAACTCAAGAAAAAGATATTGGTAGAAGCTCATAGCTCAAGGGTTGCGATCCATCCTGGCAATACGAAGATGTATCACGATCTGCAGGAACACTTCTAGTGGACAGGAATGAAGAAAAACATAGCAAACCATGTCTCTAAATGCCTGCGTTGTCAACAAGTTAAAGCAGAGTATCAGAGATCTGTAGGTATGCTGCAGCCACTCCGTATTCCCGAATGGAAACGGGGGCATATTACTATAGATTTCGTGGTCGGGCTACCGCAATCAGTCTCGAAGAATGATGCAATATGGGTTATCGTAGATCGATTGACGAAGTCAGCGCACTTTCTACCAATCAGAATCATGTACTCCCTCTCTAAGTTCGCTACTCTCTACATTAAGGAAATCGTTCGCTTGCATGGCACCCCAGTTTCAATCGTATCCGATAGAGACCCCCGCTTCGTGTCTCACTTCTGGAACAAATTACAAGAAGCTTTGGGAACCACTCTAAGGTTTAGCACGGCTTATCACCCGCAAACTGATAGGCAATCTGAAAAGACGATCCAGACCTTGGAAGATATGTTACGTTTGTGTGTACTAGACCTCAAAGGTAACTGGGATGATCATCTACCTTTAGTGGAGTTCGCGTATAATAATAGCTACCATGCAAGTATTGGAATGGCACCGTACGAGGCACTGTATGGAAGAAGATGTCGATCACCTCTGAGTTGGACGGAAGTCGGAGACAGAAAATTATTGGGCCCCGAGATCGTGCAAATAACGAGCGATAAAATTCAACTCATCCAATAACGAATTCGCACTGCCCAGAGCCGCCAGAAAAGCTACGCAGATACACAGAGACGAGACTTAGAATTTCAAATAGGAGATCAAGTGTTCCTTAAGATCTCATCGACAAGAGGGGTTATCCGATTTGGTAAGTGAGGAAAGTTAAGACCACGATACATCGGCTCATTCAAGATACTTGAAAGGATTGGTCCTGTAGCATATCGTCTTGCGCTTCCACCTGAACTATCTAATGTTCATAATGTGTTTCACGTTTCGATGCTTCGTCGATATTTTCGAGATCCAGAGCATGTTGTCGATCATGAGAACCTAGAAGTTCAAGAAGATCTCTCTTACGAAGAGCAACCTGTACAGATTCTCGATCGTCGTGATCAGATCCTTTGAAATAAGACTATACCCCTCGTAAAGGTCTTATGGAGAAACTATCGTGTCGAAGAAGCAACGTGGGAAACTGAAAGCCAAATGCGAGCCAAATACCCACACCTCTTCGAGAACCAAGGTACGTCAAGTTTGGGGACAAAATTCTCTTAAGGAGAGGAGAAATGTGACACCCGAATGTTTTAAATTTAACATTACAACAAATAGAACTCAGAAATTAAAAAATAAAATAAAATAAAATAAAATAAAATAATAATAAATAAATAAATAAATAATAGTAATAATAATATATATATGTATATATATACATGTAGTGACAATAATAATAAATAAATGCATAATTTAGGAAATTGGGAATTTTATGGTTAAAGAAATACGTTGTGAAACCCTACACATTAAATATTTTAGCAAGTGGTAAGTGGTGATTTATAGTTGGGTAGTGAGGTTTTTAGACATGAACCTAACTTATAGGAATCCGGATCCTCCGTCGCCCTTTCCTGCGGCGCGTCCCTGTCGCCCTCCAAAACGACGTTATAGCGACCCCGGTCTTTTTCCCATTTGATTATTGTATCCGGACTTAGGTTCCGTAGATTCTGGCATTATAATTGTTGTTGTCATCCTTTATTTTCTCTTTTGGAGTTGTAGGATGTGTTGGGCAGGTGTGTTTCAGGTTGGTTGGGTTCAGAAACCAAGTGTTGCTGTCCAGTTTTTGGGTTGGTCGCTCGAGCGAGGACTTGGTCGCTCGAGCGAGGGTTGTTTTTGTGTCTGGTGGCTCGAGCCAGATTTTCTTCGCTCGAGCGAGCGATTGCGTCTAGTATAGACCTGAAAGTTGTGTTTCCTCGCTCGAGCGAGCTTTCCTTCGCTCGAGCGAGCGAGGTGTATGTTTTCGAGCTCTTCGCTCGAGCGAGCATTCTGTCGCTCGAGCGTGCTTCTGGGTTGCAGACCTGAAGCATTACATTCTTGACTCGAGCGAGCTTTTCTTCGCTCGAGCGAGGTTTTCTTGTGTCTGGTCGCTCGAGCGACCGAGTCTTCGCTCGAGCGAGCCTGTCCAGTTTAAATAGGCAGCAGCGGGATTTTAATCAGTTTTTCATCCTCTTTTTGATTCCAAACCCTAGGTCCGACTTCTCCCTCACTTCTCTCTTAGGTTTGATCTATTTAGGGTGTGTTTCTACCCTAGCTCCTTTATTAAAAAGTTAGAGTGGGTCGAGAGCTTCAGTTTAATCTGAACAATCTTGGATTTGGAGCACTTTGGAGTTTGGGTCATCATCTCCGTCTTCTAGTTTTGGATTCTTTCTTCGAGGTAGGGATTTCCTACTCCAATGTATACGTTTTGTTCTAAGTTCTGGCATTTTAATATGTTGGGGGTATTTTGGTAATTTTGGGAAAAACCCTAGTTGTTTAAATAAATTGAATTGTATAATTAATTTAAGGAATATTGGGGAAATTAGTTAAATTCATGAGATTGAGGAATTTATTGATTAAATGAGGTAGTTGGTTGATTTAAATCACTCGTTTATTTAATTGTTGATTTATTTATTTCCAGTCTAGAAATAACTGTTTTGGGCTATCGGTGGAGGATAGTCGTGATTGTTGTAGACATTGCATGTGGATTAGGGATAATTGAAACTAATCACATCGGTTAAGTCATTAATTTTTGACTGTTGAATTAATACAGACATTATGTGTATTGATTGTGTGTTGTATATGTTATGTGTTTACATACATTATATTGTGTGGGAGGAGATAGGGGATGTACTCCACGGTTTAGGGAAAGATAGGGGATGGACCTATAAACCGGATATATGTTTGGGAGGAGATAGGGGATGGACTCCATTAGCATCACTTTTATGTGTGCTTATTTATATTGAAGTGTTTTATTGATACAACACTAAAATGTGTATCAAAATGGAAGTATGAAGTGTTTGATATGAGCCTGAGTCTCATTTGTGTTGTTGATATTGGAAGTAATGTGAAATTGATATATCTATATTTCACTGTTGTAAGTTTGGCCAGGTTCTGAGCCATATTGGTAATAATGAAAAGTGAAACATGTCATAGAGAATGATATAGTGATTATCTTGTTTAACCATCTATTAAATGCTATTGCTTTATTCAATGCTTATATTTGGTTTAGTATATTTCTACTGGGCTGTGGCTCACCCTATATGGGAACATCATTTTCAGGTCCAGGTGATTCACTACCTCCAAGGACTTAGCTTGGAAGGATTTGGACTATGAAGCCTTGCCTTTAGTTATTAGTTTTTATTTGAATTACATGTAAACATTCAAGCCTAGGGCTTTATTTGTATATGAGTTAGAACTCATGATATTTGTGTCCAAGTGTTGGCTTGGCAAGATGTAAACCCGTAGGGCATTTATTTTGGATGTTCTATGTAATGTCTTTATTTAGTAATACTCTGATGAATGAATTGTGGTTAGTTTCTTAAGTAATGCATCTTATTATTGTGTATGTTATGGGTTAATTTTCGGGGCGTTACAACTTGGTATCAGAGCGTACCGGGTTTGAATACTTTGGGTACGTGGGAAGTGATTAGTATCACAATGGGTTCGTCTCGTTTGATAGAGACTTAGTGAAATGTTATATGCTTATGTGATAACATGTTTATGTGATTATGTGGGTATGGAACGTAGTTTCTAGGATGTTAATTGGACCCTTGAGTTTCTTGTAGTTTTGTTGGAAAGGCACTTGATCAATGCTGCTTCCAACCGGAACTATAGTAACCCTTTGGGACAATTATCATCCAGGAATGAAATTCGTAGGTGCTTATGTGATTATATGCTTACGTGGAATGAATTATTTTTGTCCAATGCATTAGGACGCGAGTGGTTAGCTTCGGCACATCTATTAATGTGCTAACATCTTTGTTTCCTTTATTAGGATATCAGGACGAGGACGAGGACGCGGTAGGCGTGGTAGGCCGGGTAGGCAGGAGGTGCCTGTGCCAGAGGAGATTCCGGCAGTTCAGGAGGGAGTTGGCCAGGCCAATGTGGCCGAGCCAGTAGGCCAACAGGCTATGGGCGCTCTAGCCCGAGAGATAGCAGGGGCATTCAGGGAGTCAGTAGGCATTCTCAGAGCTGAGAATCATGCTCGGGTTGTTGTTGCAGATGCAGGACCTTCCTTTCTGAAGAGGGAGTTCTTCCGGTCTAATCCGGATGAATTTGTGGGTGATCCTAAAGAGCCGCTTAAGGCAGATGAATGGCTCGAACAGACAACGAAGACGTTTGAGATGCTAGGCATCGAAGACGGGGCACTGAAGGTGACCTTGGCATCTTTCCAGCTTAAGGGGGATGCGGGTCAGTGGTGGAAGTTCACTAAGGGTCGCATAGGAGGTACTTGGGAGGCTTTTGTGAATGCTTTCCAGGAGCGGTTTTTATCTCCAGCAGTCAGGGAGAAGCTGAGAGACCAGTTCTGTCAGCTTAAGCAGAACAGTTTGTCGGTGGCCGAGTTTGAGGCCTCGTTTACTAGCTTGTCCAGGTTTGCACCTGAGTTGGTGGCATCTGAGGAACGCCGTTGTATTGAGTTCGAGAAGAAGTTGAGACGCGGCCTCAAGTTGAGAATTGTAGGGTCTATGATTCGAGATTATGGGCGTCTGGTTGATGCTGCAGCTCATACTGAGATTATGATGCAGGAAGAGGAGGAAGGGCAGAAGGGCTCCAAGAGGAGTCAGGATGGTCAGAGTGATGGTAGGTGACAGAAGGGTTTTAACCCTCAGCAGTCTCAGAGTAGATTTTCTAGATCGACTTTTCCTGTGCCGAGTGCTAGTTCTGGAAAAGGCAGCCAGGGGGACATTACCTGTTTCAAGTGTGGTCAGCTGGGCCACAAGTCTCTAGCTTGCCCGCAGAAGGGAGGAGGACAGAGGGCAGCGTCATCTTCGGCTCGATCTCAGAGCCAGAGTCAGGGTAGAGGCCAGCCGCTCTCATGTTATCAGTGTGGTCAGCCAGGGCACATGAAGAGGTATTGCCCGCAGTTGAGTGGCACATCTGGTGCATCTGGTTTGAGGCAGACTCAGAGTCAGCAACCAGCTCAGTCCGTTCAGGCCTCGAGGGCCAATCAGGGGGCCTCATCGTCCCAGTTCGTGCAGCAGTCTTATGCTCCTAGGGGTGAGCAGGTTGATCAGAGGTCGTCTGGGCGCGTGTAAGCTGTTACCGCGTAGGATCTTGTACCTGCTCCATCTGTTATGAGAGGTACCTTCTTGTTTTGCAACTCGGTTGCTAATGTTTTGATTGATACGGGTGCATCTCATTCCTTTGTGTCTGCTGCATTTGCATCTATTTTGGAGTTGGAGTTAGCACAATTAGCATCTCCTATTTGTGTAGTGTCACCTATTGGGGGTGAATTGATCTTGAAACAAGGTGTTAGGGGTTGTGATATAGAGGTCGACTATCATAGACTTCCGTTTTCTTTTGTAGTTATGCCCATGAAGGGCTTCGATGTTATTTTGGGTATGGACTGGTTATCGTCATACCGAGCAGTTATTGATTGCTACCGCCAGAGGGTCATTTGTTGTACCGTGAGCGAGGAGTGTTTTCGTTTTCTGGGGGACCGGGTTGGTAGTGTTTTGCCACCGGGGTATGATCAGCGAGGACGGAGTGAGCTTAGTGGTCTACTTGCTAGCTTTGAGAGTGGTGAGTGTGATGAGACCCAGACTGTACTACCAAGAGTGGTTTGTGAATACTCGGACGTCTTCCCCGAGGACCTTGTTGGTTTGCCACCTCACCGAGAGATTGAGTTCTCTATTGACTTAGTGCCCGGCACGGCGCCGATTTCTATGGCACCTTATCGTTTTGCCCCAGCCGAGTTAGTTGAGTTGAAGATTCAGCTCCAAGAGTTGTTAGACAAGGGCTATATCCGTCCTAGTGTTTCGCCGTGGGGAGCACCGGCTCTCTTTGTTAAAAAGAAAGGTGGTGCTTTGAGACTTTGTATAGATTACCGGAAATTGAATCGGGCTACGGTTAAGAATAAGTACCCTATGCCTCGTATAGATGATCTGTTTGATCAGTTGAAGGGTTCTCGTTGTTTCTCAAAGATAGACTTGAGATCGGGTTATCATCAGTTGAGAGTCAGGGAGGAGGATATTCCGAAGACGGCATTCCGTACGCGGTATGGCCACTATGAGTTTCTGGTGATGCCATTTGGGCTCACCAATACACCTGCAGTCTTTATGGATTTGATGAACTGGATATTCCGGGAGTTTTTAGATCGTTTTGTAGTCGTCTTTGTGGACGACATTCTGATTTATTCACCTTCAGAGGAGGAGCACGAGGAACACTTGAGAGTGGTGCTTGAGTTACTTAGAGCCCACAAGCTTTATACTAAGTTTGGGAAGTGTGAGTTCTGGTTAGAAGAGGTGAAGTTCTTAGGCCATGTGGTTTCAAGCAAAGGGGTGTCTGTTGATACATCCAAGATAGAGGCAGTGCAAGGTTGGGCACAGCCTAAGAGTGTGTTTGAGATCCGCAGTTTTCTGGGATTAGCTGGGTACTATCGACGGTTTGTGAAGGATTTCTCCAGATTAGCTTCACCGTTGACTAGATTGACTCGGAAGGGAGTCAAATTCGTATGGAGTGAGACTTGTGAAAAGTCGTTTCAGGAATTGAAAGTTAGATTGACCACCGCTCCAGTCTTGATTATTCCGGAGAGAGGGTTGGGTTATGCAGTCTATTGTGACGCCTCACGAGAGGGTCTGGGTTGTGTGTTGATGCAAGAGGGGAAAGTGGTTGCCTATGGCTCGCGTCAGTTAAAAATTTACGAGCAGAATTACCCTACGCATGATTTAGAATTAGCAGCTGTGATATTTGCCTTGAAGATTTGGAGGCATTACCTTTATGGTGAGAGATTCGAGGTATTCTCGGATCATAAGAGTCTGAAATATCTGTTTACACAGAAAGACTTGAACTTGAGGCAGATGAGGTGGATGGAGTTCATAGAGGATTATGACTTCGAGTTGCATTATCATCCGGGAAAGGCCAATGTGGTGGCCGATGCTCTTAGCAGGAAACTTGTTGGTGTCATAGCTAGTATAGCCATCCGGGAGTGGGAGACGTTGGGTGCACTTGGAGAGTTTGATTTGCTTCTGGGTGAATCCGTTGAGGCTGCGGCATTGTTTTCTGTTGTTGCACAGCCTACACTTGTGACTCGAGTGTTAGAGGCTCAGAGGGGTGACCTTGAGGTAGAATCCCTCCGAGAGAAGATCTCCAGTGGGAAGGTTGAGAAGGGTTTGACGGTGTATCCCGACCTGAGTGTGAGATACCGAGACCGTCTGTTTGTGCCGGAGTCTTGCCGAGAGGAGGTACTCCGAGAGTTTCATCATTCGCGCCTTGCGGTGCATCCGGGAGGCACTAAGATGTATCGGGATTTAGGTCGCCAGTTTTGGTGGCGGGGTATGAAGAGAGATGTAGCAGCTTTCGTGTCTAAGTGCCTTACTTGTCAGCAAGTGAAGGCCGAGCATCAGAGGCCAGCGGGTTTGTTACAACCCTTGCCTATTGCCGAGTGGAAGTGGGAGCATGTCACTATGGACTTCGTTGTAGGTCTTCCGAGGACTCAGCGGGGTAGTGATGCTATTTGGGTGGTTGTAGACCAGTTGACTAAGTCGGCGCACTTCATTCCTATGCGCGTGAGAGACTCGGTAGATCATATTGCCAACTTGTACATTCGGGACATAGTGAGGTTGCATGGGGTCCCAGTGACGATCGTCTCAGATAGAGATCCTCGTTTCACTGCTAGGTTGTGGCAGAGTTTGCAGAGTGCCTTAGACACTAAGTTGACCTTTAGCACAGCTTATCATCCTCAGACTGACGGGCAGTCCGAGCGTACTATTCAGATCCTTGAGGATATGCTTCGGGGTTGTGTTCTTGATTTCAGTGGGTCGTGGGAGAGGCACTTGCCATTAGTGGAGTTTGCCTATAACAACAGTTTCCAGTCTAGTATCGGTATAGCACCGTTTGAGGCCTTGTACGGCCGACCGTGTAGATCTCCTGTTTGTTGGGCCGAAGTGGGTGATGCACCTCTGTTGGGTCCGGAGTTGGTAAGGGAAACGACGGAAAAAGTTGAGCTTATCCGTAAGAGGCTTGTTACAGCCCAGAGTCGTCAGAAATCTTATGCCGACCGTAGGAGGAGACCTTTGGTGTTTGAGGTGGGTGATCATGTTTTTCTGAAGATATCACCTAGACGGGGATTGATGAGGTTTGGGAAGAGCGGGAAGTTGTCCCCTCGGTTCATAGGTCCTTTTGAGATCCTTGAGAGGATTGGCGAGGCTGCATATCGTTTAGCTTTGCTACCGCAGTTGTCCGGAGTACATGACGTGTTTCATGTGAGTATGCTTCGGAAGTATGAACCAGATCCCTCACATGTGTTGGATTGGACTGACTTAGAGGTTGACGAAGATGTCTCGTATGAGGAGAGACCGGTTCGGGTTTTGGATAGGCGGGATCAAGTTTTACGAGGCAAGACCATCCCTTTGGTAAAGGTTTTGTGGAAACATCACGGAGTGGAAGAGGCCACTTGGGAGCGTGAATTGGAAGTCCGCGAGAAATATCCGGACTTGTTTGTTGATGTGTAATCATGTATTGAAATTTCGTAATTTTAATGAACTTTAAGGACATTATATGTATGTCTTAAGTTGTAAAACATTGTGAATGTTTTGGTTTAATGGAAGTATTTTGAAACTTGCCTTATAATGGAAGTTTAGTATAACATTGATTATGTTGAACATATTGTTGAATTCGAGTTCTATCATGAAATTGAATATGATATTGAAACTGTTGAGATTGAAAGGAAAAATGCATAATATTGTTGCAGGTTGTAATATATGTTGTTTTATAGACATATTATGAGATGCCTCTTGATAAGAGATGAAATGACCGGTATTGGGTCAAGTTATATATTTTATATCGTCATATTGTTGGAATGTGAGAAAAACCTGTTTTCGAAAAACTTATGCTTAATTTCGGGGACGAAATTCTTTAAGGGGGGGAGGTTATAGCGACCCCGGTCTTTTTCCCATTTGATTATTGTATCCGGACTTAGGTTCCGTAGATTCTGGCATTATAATTGTTGTTGTCATCCTTTATTTTCTCTTTTGGAGTTGTAGGATGTGTTGGGCAGGTGTGTTTCAGGTTGGTTGGGTTCAGAAACCAAGTGTTGCTGTCCAGTTTTTGGGTTGGTCGCTCGAGCGAGGACTTGGTCGCTCGAGCGAGGGTTGTTTTTGTGTCTGGTGGCTCGAGCTAGATTTTCTTCGCTCGAGCGAGCGATTACGTCTAGTATAGACCTGAAAGTTGTGTTTCCTCGCTCGAGCGAGCTTTCTTTCGCTCGAGCGAGCGAGGTGTATGTTTTCGAGCTCTTCGCTCGAGCGAGCATTCTGTCGCTCGAGCGTGCTTCTGGGTTGCAGACCTGAAGCATTGCATTCTTGGCTCGAGCGAGCTTTTCTTCGCTCGAGCGAGGTTTTCTTGTGTCTGCGTCGCTCGGAGCGA
>CM069908.1:142720380-142765045 GCA_036172215.1 Camellia granthamiana | reverse complement strand
CTTCGCTCGAGCGAGGTTTTCTTGTGTCTGGTCGCTCGAGCGACCGAGTCTTCGCTCGAGCGAGCCTGTCCAGTTTAAATAGGCAGCAGCGGGATTTTAATCAGTTTTTCATCCTCTTTTTGATTCCAAACCCTAGGTCCGACTTCTCCCTCACTTCTCTCTTAGGTTTGATCTATTTAGGGTGTGTTTCTACCCTAGTTCCTTTATTAAAAAGTTAGAGTGGGTCGAGAGCTTCAGTTTAATCTGAACAATCTTGGATTTGGAGCACTTTGGAGTTTGGGTCATCATCTCCGTCTTCTAGTTTTGGATTCTTTCTTCGAGGTAGGGATTTCCTACTCCAATGTATACGTTTTGTTCTAAGTTCTGGCATTTTAATATGTTGGGGGTATTTTGGTAATTTTGGGAAAAACCCTAGTTGTTTAAATAAATTGAATTGTATAATTAATTTAAGGAATATTGGGGAAATTAGTTAAATTCATGAGATTGAGGAATTTATTGATTAAATGAGGTAGTTGGTTGATTTAAATCACTCGTTTATTTAATTGTTGATTTATTTATTTCCAGTCTAGAAATAACTGTTTTGGGCTATCGGTGGAGGATAGTCGTGATTGTTGTAGACATTGCATGTGGATTAGGGATAATTGAAACTAATCACATCGGTTAAGTCATTAATTTTTGACTGTTGAATTAATACAGACATTATGTGTATTGATTGTGTGTTGTATATGTTATGTGTTTACATACATTATATTGTGTGGGAGGAGATAGGGGATGTACTCCACGGTTTAGGGAAAGATAGGGGATGGACCTCTAAACCGGATATATGTTTGGGAGGAGATAGGGGATGGACTCCATTAGCATCACTTTTATGTGTGCTTATTTATATTGAAGTGTTTTATTGATACAGCACTAAAATGTGTATCAAAATGGAAGTATGAAGTTTGATATGAGCCTGAGTCTCATTTGTGTTGTTGATATTGGAAGTAATGTGAAATTGATATATCTATATTTCACTGTTGTAAGTTTGGCCAGGTTCTGAGCCATATTGGTAATAATGAAAAGTGAAACATGTCATAGAGAATGATATAATGATTATCTTGTTTAACCATCTATTAAATGCTATTGTTTTATTCAATGCTTATATTTGGTTTAGTATATTTCTACTGGGCTGTGGCTCACCCTATATGGGAACATCATTTTCAGGTCCATGTGATTCACTACCTCCAAGGACTTAGCTTGGAAGGATTTGGACTATGAAGCCTTGCCTTTAGTTATTAGTTTTTATTTGAATTACATGTAAACATTCAAGCCTAGGGCTTTATTTGTATATGAGTTAGAACTCATGATATTTGTGTCCAAGTGTTGGCTTGGCAAGATGTAAGCCCGTAGGGCATTTATTTTGGATGTTATATGTAATGTCTTTATTTAGTAATACTCTGATGAATGAATTGTGGTTAGTTTCTTAAGTAATGCATCTTATTATTGTGTATGTTATGGGTTAATTTTCGGGGCGTTACAGACGTTGTTTTGAAGGGTTTTTTTTCTTTTTCTTTTCTTCTTCTTTTTTCTCTCTCACTGATAACTCTCTCTCTCTCACTGCAGCGCATCCCTCTTTGGGTCTGTACCTTAGCTCTCATGGTGGTATAGTGAACAATTGGTGGACATAGCTAGAAAGACATAGAATTCACAACCCCCTCTCTCTCTCTCTCTCTCTCTCTCTCTAAGGAGGAAATGCAGAGAAGTGGAGGTTTTTAAGAACAAAAGGGCATCAAGTCAAGAAGCATTTGAAGGGAATATGACAACTTTTTTGTGACATGAGCATGAGATGAGAATCTAGAAGAGGCCCACCTTTCCAATGCCTAAGGAAAAAAATTCAAGAAACAAAAGAAAAGGCTCCTTCGGTGATGGTGAATAACCATGATCCGCCATTAGAGCTTGCTTGCTTGTTGCTCTTGATCTCTTTCTCAACATCAGTTTTCTCTGTTCATACCCAAAACAAATCATCAAAACCAAAACCCATCAAATATTCATACACATATAGATATATATATATATAGAGAGAGAGAGAGAGGGAGAGAGAGACTACGGACCACAAAAGAAATGGGACTTTAGCTAGAAACCGCCATGAATTTGCAAGACCCACCTTGGAGTTCTATCAAAGAATAAAACCCAGAAATCAAAAAAATCAGAATAGGCAACCATGAATTCGATCTCTATCTTCTTCTATAATCTAAAAAACTGTGACCTCCATGGCTAAAATCCGAGAAAATAACAAGAAACAAAGAGTCGACTTTTTCCCCGGTTTTCTCGCACTTTCTTTCTCTAGTTTATCAGCAAGAAACCCATTCTCATTCCCAATCTCTCACAACCGACATGGGAGCAAAGCTATCACCGAGTCATGATCAGTACTAGACACACACACACACAAATAAACACAAACAGACAAAAATCGAAAAAAGGGGTTGTAATTTAATCTGCTTTTTCGGTTTGCTTTATACGGTTTTGTTTGTATCCTTCACTGCTAGTAATAATAATAATATTTCAGCAAAATTGGTTTTTTTCTCTTCTTTTCTGTTCTTTTATCACCGGAGTTAAAGATTTCAAGAGCTTTCGATGCAGACAAGACCCATAAATTCAAAGGAACCTGAAAAACAAAACAAAACAAAAAGATGGGTTCACTGTATCACACACTCTCTTTCTCTCTCCTCCCTCTTTTATCTCTTTGTGAGAAGTAGTGGGTATTCTTTTCTTCACTCCACTAGTCCTAAAAAATAGCAATGGAGTTGCAGAGGAAAACAGAGATGGAATCATTGAAGAGAGAAAGTTGAAGAGAGAGAGAGGGATTGTTGGTTGTTCAGGGGTGATTTTAAAGATGTGTGTGTGTGTGTGAGAGAGAGAGAGAGAGAGTGAGAGAGAAAGAAGAAACAGAAAAGAAAAAAAAAAAAAAAACCCTCCAAAACGACGTCGTTTTGGAGGGCGATAGGAACGCGCCGCAGGAAAGAGCGACGGAGGATCCGGATTCAACTTATAGTCATATATAAATTTAGGAGTCATCGTGAATTACCAAATAAGGTAATAACTTTTCCTGAGTCCTAAGAGAGCCGAATGGTCCATGGTCAAAGTAAAAAAAAAAAATCAAACAAGTTAATAAAGAATTAGATAAGGGTGGACTGGAGTGATCAGTAAGATTTCCACGCGTCAATATACGGAACTTTCCGTATACTTGTCACCCACGAATTACTTCTTATAAATAGAGAAGAATGGCATCATGTTTAAGGCAACGGAAATAGAAAGAAGAAAAGAGAACGGCACGGGTGAGGATCTTGAGTGGTGGAAATAAAGAAATTAATTTAAGGTGAGTTATATTATACCTTGAGTCACTAAAATGTATTTTACTTATGTTTTGACTTACCAAAATCTATTTATGTTTTATTAGTATATTAATAAAAGTTATGTTTTATAAATGTTTCAGTTACGTGGATTATTTTCTAAACCCTATTTGGCTAAAAGGAAACTCATGGATATGTTTGTTTATATTTTGAAGAATATTTGATTATGACCTTATAAGCAATTATTGTTGTGTAAGTACCACCACGGGAGTCCCACACCTTGGGGGACTTAAATAACCATTGGCCCCTGTTTGACCACTTTGTGGTCTCCTGTTTATCATGGATCCATTGACCCTTGTGGTGATTGTCACTTAGTGACCCCTGTTCTATTCTGTTATGTACCGTGGTTATAGTTAATTATTTCAGTTTCTGGCACTTAATTAATTTGTGTATTCAACTCAAATTATGTTAATGTTTTAGCTTAAATAAATATCCATGACTATTTTGTGCCCCTACATTCACAGTATAATATTTTTCACTCTGCTATGTGCTTACAGCTGTTACCCCTTTCAGGTGACGAGGTTTAGCGGGATCAAGATGGAAAATGAATCACCGTGTTGTTTTGTTTTTTTTTAGATTTCTATCTTTTTATTAACAGACTCTTGTAATACAAAGAAGTTCAAATGACTATGTTTTGTTCCCTTTTAAATAAACAGCTGGTACCCAAGTATTTTATTTAATTTATCCGCTTGCGTTGCAGAATTATCCGAATTATTTTATTTTTATCTTGTTATGGTACCGAACCTTTGGGTACCAGGTTTCGGTCGTGACAAGTTATTCATCTGAACTTTCTTCATCACTAGAAGTTTTGTATAAGATTTCTTCGCCATATATTATTTCAAAATCTTGGTCTTCAAGAATTTTGATCCTTTTTTTTGCACTTTTTTTTCCCTTTTTGGGCATTCGGGTGCATAGTGACCTTTGCTACAAATGTAACATTTACAAGTTTTTTTTTTGAAACACTTGTTGGTTTCTTTTTTCGAATATATTTTTTCTTTTTTGAAAAATTTTTGTTCTTTTTCCAAAATTTCCATTTATATTTTCTGCGTTTTTTGGAAAATCATTTTCGTTTAGAAAATGTATTACAAGTAATTTTTCAATTTTCTTTTAAAATTTTATCACAACATTTTTGATCGTATTGTGAGTTAAAAATTTAATTTTTTATTTGTTTTTTCGTCTTCGCTTCTAAACACCGATCTGCTCTCAATCTTAGAACATAGTTAATGCGAAAAAATTGGTTAGCCTGTTTATTTATTTCTTGTTTTTTTGGCTTCGGCCCGTATGTAAGCAAAATAAATAAATAAATAATTAGGATATTAAAAGTAATATTTACTCTCATATTTTTTTAATTATCAATCAATCATATTATTTACATTAAGTCTATAAAATAAGTTTAAAAACTAGACTGATATATCATTTTTATTGTCAAATCAACTTGTTATTGAATATCGCAATTGGATATGCCCGAAACTCATACTAGGATTTTTTTGAAATTGTTATTGTTGAGTAATAATTATCTAGATTTTCAGGGAGACCACAGTGACGGTGTGGTTGTCTAATGAGAATAAATTGTGTATTAATATGAATTCAAATAATAAGAATAGTACGAGAAATTACGAAATATTATTGATTAGGTACACAGTCATATAATCTTCTTAGAAGACTAGATAATTTTTGATTATTTCTCCACTTTTTTTTAGTATTTCTCACTCCATTTTTATTTTTAATATCCAAATTTTCAATTGTCCTTCAATTATTATTATTTTTGTTGAACTTGAGCACAAGAAAGACCCCTTCACAAAGCCCAAAATTTTAGGTCCTTGGACCACTTCACATAGCCCAAACCAGAAGGCCGACCCAAAGGTTGCACGGGAATGCTACGTATTTAAAATATAAATATAAATTTATTACTTTTTTTTTTGAGCATATAAATTTATTAGTTGTCTTTGAAATAAAACTTTATTGTGGTGTAGGTCACTGCCATAATTTAATTTTATTTTTGGGTAGATATTCGTTTGGAATGTAGATTGATTTTTTAGATATTTTAGCTTGGAGTTAAAAAGTCTCGTATGGATAGACTTTTTAGTTTTTTTGACTCTTGTGAGAAAAAAAATGAAATGATTATGGATTGGATATGACATTTTGTTCTATTTGATTGAAATAATCTATTTTTTCTTATATAACTATTTTAATCCCAACCTTTATTCCAAACGGGGCCTAAATAAAGAGTAACATCATGTTGAATTGGAACAAAAATACCTTCACCTTTAAATTAAAGGAGAAATTAAATAAATACATAATCATAGTAAAATTTATGATTTTAATTATTAATATTTATAAAATGTATCATTTATTTGTAATTATTTTTAAAAAACTACTAATTTAATATTTCTCTTAAATTAAAAAGTAGCTTTATCTTTAAATTAAAGGGAGAATTATAGATTATTAAATTTAAAAAAATATTTTTAAATACATAAAAAAATTTAAAATTTTAATTATTAATATTTATAAAATTTATTATTAATATATAACTGTTTTTTAAATTTATACTGAACAGTAATTTCTCCTGAATTAAATTATACAAGACAGCATAACATTCAACTCAAGACTTTTAGAGTCCAATGGTATTATAGTAACATTTTTATATGATAAATTAGGAATTCAAATTTCGCAAATGTGAGGTTAAGGTGTGAAAATGCTTTATTAGCACTTTCACTCGGCATTTGTTAACGGTCCCTTTTCCTCCCATTTTTTAGGAGTTGCCTAAATATATATTGAAAAAATAATTTATTTATATAATTTTTCCCCCTCCCAACTGATGTGGTAATATGAGTGTGGGTTATTAATTAACTTTTTTCTTACCACGTCATTTAAATGGTTTGTGAGAAAAAATTATTTAGACAAAACATCTTTTATATTCATACTTTAATTTTTTTTTTCCTTTTGTTTGGTACAAAGGAGGCTGAAGCCAAACACAAACCAAACAGAAACAAAATTCACAAGGCCCAATCCCTGATTATCTTGCCACAACTACTCAACCGAATGCACTCTTCAAAATTTGATTACATGGACAAGATGTCAAACCAACTTAGCCAAACAATGCGCACACTGAGGTCAAGTTTGACATGTTTTTAAAAAGTCAAAAAGTTAAAAAATTATTCAAAAAGTTAAAAAGTTATCACTATTTAGAAAAAAAAAAATATTAAAAAATTAAATTTTCAAGCCAAGTACAACTCAGCAATTACGGCTCTGTGCTGCGTGTGGCCGAACAAATCTGAACAGATTTGGTGCAATTGAACACACTGCTATTCGGCCCGTGGGGCCCATCACGGTTTCCGTTTTGATAATCTGAACCGTTAATGTGTAGAATTCATCGAGTATTATATATCTGTAAAAAATCACATTGATCGGATATCGATAACTATATGGTCAAATCAGTTTTGTATTAAAAAATGAATGGTGTTATAATTAACGATTGAAAAAAAACAAATCTGATTAGATAGCTATCGATATCTGATCAACGTGATTTTTAATAAGCATATAGTACTCGACGAGTTCTACACATTGAACGGTTCAGATTATCAAAATAGGATCCGTGATGGGCCCCACGGACCGAACAAATCCATCCAGTGCAATGCCCATTTAGTAGACAATCATTACTTGGCATTGATTCCACTCCGGCTGCACAACTCCCAATCATAATCTTCCCCTATACACTTATTTATACAATTTTTTATTACACATTTTTTCATAAAAAATCAAAAAGTTAACTTAAACATCCATATTTTTTCCCTTAACTTTTTAGTCCAAAAAGACAAAAAGTACACTTATTTAGGACACCTCGAACAACTCCTCATTAACCTCCCTTGAAATATGCGCTAAGGTATTATTTGTCATAATTTAAAAAAATCAAAAAGTCAAAAGGTCATTATCCTATTTAAATCATATTATTGTATTTAAGTCATATGACTTTTTTACCATATCATTTTAAATCTAATCCATATTTTATAAAAATCAAAAAATACACTTATTTAGATCATTTCAAATCACCTATCTTCGCAAGAGTTTCGGGGTGAGGTTGGGTTATTTTAGTCAAAATAAATAAATAAATAAATAAATTTTTTAGTGTAATAAGATAAAATATAATATTTAAATCATAATCATTTTTTTTTTTCCACAAAAGTAAAAAAAAATCCATCACAAACAAAGTTTTTTAATCCAAGCTAAGGCCTTGTTTAGGAACATTCTGTTTTAATAATTTTTTAATTTTTTAAAAAAAAATATGTCGAAAAATAAAGAGAGTTATGTAATAATTTATAATTATTTTTTAATTTTTTAAATAAGATATATAATTGACAAATGAAATCTAAAATACTAAGGTGCCTTTTGGTAACACTTATGTTTTCAGTTTATATTTACAAAAATTTTAAAAACTCAAATAAAAACTTGTTTGATAAATTTTTGATTTATAAATCAGTGGTCTCAATTTATAAATTTGGCCAAAAAATATAAACTCAAAAAATGAGTTTACATTTTGAGTTTTCAGTTTTTTTTTTTTTTTTACCACCCAACACTAGCCACCACCCGTCACCATTTTCCACCACCGTCTTCCGCCACCACCACCACTTACCACCCACCTACCACCACCACCCACCACCCGCCACCACCACCCACCAGCCACCCACTAGCCACCACTTATCTGCCACCCACTCGCCACCATCATCCAACCCTCGCCGCCACCGCCACCCATTACCCACCTGCCACCCACTCGCCACCGCCACCACCACCAACCCTCCGCTACCACCACCACCACCACCACCACCACCCCCCCTACGCACCCACCCACCACCAGCCACTTGCCACCCACTCACAGTCACCACCCATTCCCCGCCACCACCACCACCACCACCCACTACCCACCTGCCATCCACTAGCCACCACCACCCACCACCCACTCACCACTACCACCCACCTCCCGCCACCACCACCACCACCACCACTACCACCTACCACCCATCACCCACTCGCTACCACCACCCACCCCCCCGTCACCACCACCACCACCACCACCACCACCACCACCACCACCTGCCACCACCCACCCACCCGCCACCACCACCCACCTACCCGCCACCACCACCCACCTACCACCACTACCCACCACCCGCCACCGCCACCGCCACCATCACCACCCACTCGCCACCATCCACCACTCGCCATCGCCATCGCCATCGCCACCCATCCACTCACCACCACCACCATGACCCGCCACCACGACCTACCTGCCACCATCCACCACCACCCGCCATCCACCACCCACCTGCCACCACCATCCACCCACCCGTCACCACTTTCCACCACCGTCTTCCACCGCCACCACCCGCCACTTGCCACCACTTTCCACCACCGTCTTCTGCCACCACCACCCACCCACCTGCCACCACTTTCCACCACCATCTTCTGCCACCATCACCCACCACCTGCCACCATTTTCCACCACCATCTTTCACCACCACCACCCGCCATCATTTTCCACCACCGTCTTCCGCCGCCACCACTTGTCACCACCCGCCACCACTTGCCATTTCTCACTATTGTTTATATTTTTAAATTTTTTTAAATATTTTATCTAAACCAAACGCGTTTGTAATTTAAGTTTTTCTAAAAATAAACAAAAATCAATTTATAAAATTTTCGATCGCGCTACGTAGCTCGAAAATGGAGAGCCCGAATGGCTCGATTTTTTTTTTTTATATTCTTTTTCCTTCTTCATTCTTTCTCTTCTTCCTTCCCTTTTTGTTGACTCACAACCGTCTCTCTCTCTCTCTTTCCTTCTTTCTCTGCTTCCTTCCCTCTCTTTTTCCTTGTGAGTTTGTTGAATCAAAATCAAAACCACACAAAATCAACACATTTTGCAAAATCAAAATAAAAAAAAAATAAAAAAATCAAAGAGTTTGCAAATATAACCCAAAAAATCACAAAAAAAATAATAAATCAAAAAATCAAAACAACCACAATCGAAGAGTCCGAAGATCAAGCTTCGTCCTCTCCGTCCATGGCGGATCAAGCTTCCCTCTCTGTCTATGGCGGATCGAGCTTCACCGATCTAGAGTTTCGGATTTCAGAAATCAGGATGATTGGAGTAGGAATTGTTTGGAGAGAGAAAGGAGTTTTGAGGGTGATGAATTGCAGATTTGAGAAAGAAGAAAGGAAGGCACATCGAAGATGGAGTGAGACACTTTCCATTCGGTCTCTCCGGCGTCCTCTCTTCCTCTTCCTACTCCTCCTCTTCCTTCTCCATTTCTCTCTTTCTCTCTGTTTGTTTGGGTTTGGAGCGGAAGGGAAAGAAAGAAAGCAAGAAAGGAAAGGAAAAAAAAAGTCAAACGACGTCGTTTCCGAAATCGAGCCATTCGGGGCAAATGAATTTCGAGCTACGAAACATTTTTCTAAAATTTTTGTAAATATAAACTGAAAACGTAAACGTTATCAAATAGACTCTAAAAAATTAAAAAGTTAAAAAGCCAACTTTGCTTGAGGATGCGCATTGTCCAATTCTCAATTGAATTTGAGGGTCCAATTAAAAAAATAATCTAAAGGTTTGAGGGTAAAAAATGAAAAGAAAAATAAACCTATTCAAAAATGAAAAGAAAAATAAACCTATTCAAATGAATTTTTTTGTTTAAAAAAAAAATAAAAAAATGACGTCATCGTTGTGAATAAAAATCATCAAAAACGACGTCGGTTGAATGGTCATTGCCTTGAAACACACGTTCAGTCAGATCGGGAAGTTCTTTTTGTTTCGGCAGTTAAGATCAAACATCACAACCAAACAACATCATCATCAAAATCATCCAAACTTGCTAGAGAGTCCACGGAAAGAAAATCGAAGTCTAGATCCAAAAATCCGAAGATTTTTGTTTCAAACTTTCTCAGCATCCAAACACACACACAACACAGCTACTAGAAAAACACATAAATTTTCAATTACCTGTTTCTGAAAATGGAAGACAACACATCCAAGTCCCCAAAAGAAGAGAAGGAAAAACCTCAAGAAGAGGCACCACCATCACCAGAAGAAGCAGCAGCGCCGCCGCCAAAACAAGGGGGTGGTGGTGGTGGATGGGGCGGTTGGGGTTTCTCTCCGTTCTCTGTTTTGTCAGATCTCCAGAAGGCCGCTACTGTCGCTGCCGAAGAGATCTCTCGCAATGTAACCGTTTTTCTCTCCAATCTGAGTTTTTTTTGTTTGTTTGTTTAGTTTTCCGAGAATTTATGGTCTGTTTGGTTGCCGAGAAAATGTCGGGTGAAAAGGGGCAATCTTCATTTTTTAGGTTTAGTGAGCTATTAATTTTCTTTCATTGGGGCTACGATTAGTAATTTTAATGGATTTATTTATTTACATTTGGGGATGCTTGAATAATTAGATCTGCAATTGTGTTCAAGCATTAATGTGTTTTAGATTTCCAATTTTGGATAGACATTCAACTATTAAGTAACCTAAATGTGCTTTGTTTATGTACACTTCTTCTTAGTACTTGTTTTCTTTCTCTCTTTTTCAAATTTTATACTATGTTTGTGTTGCAGTACTTTTGTTAAGATAATTAACCTAAAACGTTTATACCATATTTTGGAGAATACTTGGTCTTGTGGTTTGGTAGTAGTAGCTTTCATTAGGTGTGGATAGAATGAAGTGAAGCTGGATTTGACTCTAGCCTTATTTGTATGTGGATGCGTTCGTGTATAATCCGCAATGAAATGTTTGGCCTTATGGAGCAATGAAATTAAGGTGGATTTGACTAAAAAAACCGTTTTTAATTGTTGATTGGATGAATTCCAAGGGTCTTGCTAATAAGTGCTCCTAGGACACAAGAAGAACACAAAAAAAAGAGAAGAGCACAAGACACTTCCACTGAATTTAATGCACTTTTTTACTAAAATCAATGCCCTTTTTAACATTTTCGCCTATTTTCAAAACACTTTTTAGCTCAATCCCAATATAAAACCATGCCCTAGGGGCATTCTTTAGCATTTGCCTACACTAAAATATTCTCTACAAAATTCAGAAATTGGTAATATTGGTTTATACAACCTGAGAACCAACGATACAAAATAGACAATTATGCTTTTCAATCTAAAATGAGGGAGACAATACATAAACATGGTTCTGGAATGTCCATGTGTTATTTTCCTAACATTCAGTGCTATCCTGCATGATGTCCTTGGTTGATTATTTGCAACCTTGTTAAGTTATGGTTTCATGCTGCAGGCTGTTGAGGCTGCTAAGACTGCAGCAAAGAGCATTGCGGATATGCAGAATGTGGTTGAGGAGGACTCAGAATCTTCGAAGGAGGATGATATGGAAGGATCTGCAGTTGAAGGAGAAAGTGAAGATGAGAATGATAAACGGCGTAAGGCTGCTTTGGATAAATTGGAAAAGGCTAGTGAAGATACAATCCTTGGCCAGGCATGTCACAAATATGAGAATTTAAATAAATTGTATCTTGGGTTTGTCTTTTCTTGGATTTCAGAGGTGCATTATTTCCTTATTCATACCCTCAATATTAGTTTACATAGGCCATTTGTCCTTTAAATTATCTCTCCCTAAACTTGTGTTAGTTTCATCAGTCCATGATTCTGGGAGGATGGACTGTGTACTGATTTAGGCTTTACTTTTTTTTGCCCGTCCTCAGATTTCTATCTCATTCTTTTTTTAAGTTAAAACTTAAAATGGGGGCACTAGTTCTACCTCCGATTACGAAACCTACCTCTTTTTCTACTACTCTTTATTGTCTAAGATCTTATGACTAAATTTGTTTGCCAATTGTTTCTTGGAGTTGCTGTCTGAAATATTGTATGTGATGGTTATGGGTTGCATTTGACAAATTCTTGGGGTGTATTTTTGTTTAGTTGAGTTGCTTTAATTCATTTCAAAGTGTTAGTTTTACTTATTTATTATTAAGCCCTTTTTGGTGCAGCTTGTGGTGGTGTTTATGGTTTTTTTCTTCTTTTTTTATTTTGAGAGTTTGTGTCTGTGTGTTTGGTGTAGTTTTTTTTGTTTACAATTTTTGAGAAACAAAAATGACTTTCATAAATTGACTATTGGGAAGGTGAAAGGGTGTGGGAAGATTATCGACTTTTAGCTTTGCTAGAAGCTGCAGCTGCACCAAAGGGGGCCTTAATAATGAGTTCTACTTACTTTTCAATTTTTGCAGGGTTTAAAGGTTCTTGATAGTTCTGTGGAGAATTTTGCTTCAGGGGCATGGCAGGCATTAGGAAGCGCATTAAGAGGGGGTTCTGATTTTGTTCAAAAGTATGACTTCATTACAACTCAACTTTTAAAATATACTCTTTTTATAATTAATTATTCTCATGAAAACTGCATTCGTTATACACAAATTGAAGTGTATGCCAGATGAGACTTCAGATTCTTTATTAGTGTACTTTCTCAAGAAGTTAATGATTATGCATACTTGTGTTTAGAACAGCAAGGGTCAAGGTTCTTATACTAAATATTGATATCTTTGGAACTGCACTTTTGGGAGTAAATTTAGTGTTCACTGCTTGGTATTACATCATTTAGATGATCGGATGAGAAAGTGATGTCCTGGAAGATAATTTTGATGTTATGATACTTGTTAGAATGTTGTTTTGTGGGGTATATCCATGTATGTTTAGAAATCGTTAAGTATATAAATATAAGTACTTCTAGATATAGTCAGAGAGTAGTGAGTGGCTACTTTTTCACTGTTATTGTTACAACTTGTTTTTGAAGTGGTATAACTTTTAATGTTGTAGGTGAGGCAGTAGGAACCCTTTGATTTTCAATTAACATTCAGAGAAACTTCCAGAATCCAGGAAATTTTAAAAATACTGAATATATGAAAGTTGTGCGCGCAAACTTGTAGATGCCTGTTGACCAATTATTGTGGTAGACTCTGGTTGATGGGGTCACAGTCACTTATTTCTTTGCCCAGAAGGTCCTAAATTTTTTTCTGCTAATTGAATGATTTTTGTCTCTTGTTTTTTTTAGGCTTGAGAATTCTGCTGTAAACATTGCTGAATCTATTCAACAGGGGGGTATACCGACGGCTGGTTCTGTTGCCCCATCCTTCATAGAGGTACTCATGACACTTATCATCTTATTAATTGCTCGTAGTAACTTATTTCTGTTCCATTGTTTTATAGAGTGGAAAAGCTTTTACTGCAAAGGGAATGCAAGTGCTTGAGCTTGTAGGCAAGGAGACCATGGATCTTCTGATTACAGAAACTGGTATTGAAGTTGATAAGAAGGGAGCTCAAGCACAAGATGATGAGGATCAATTGTTTGAAGAGGTGACATTTGATAGATGCTTCTACATATACGGAGGTCCAGAACAGTTGGAGGTCACCTTCTTTATCTTCTTGGTTCAATGTCTTTCAATTCAATGCCATCTGGAATGTTAGTTCTGGCTTAAGATTCTAAATTGCTATCATTTTCAGGAATTGGAGTCTTTGTCCAACCACTATGCTTTGTTATTTAACCGAAGAAAAGCGAAGCTATTATCTGAACAGAAGTCCTTTTATGACGGAAAGCTAAAACAGGTGCAACAAATTTTCAGTTCAAGTTCTGAAATTGATGGAAGTGCCACAGCATCAGGAAAAGGAAAGAAAATAGAGACTGGAGCTGAGGGGAGTGCTGATGAGATGACGAATCTACACGACTCAAGTGTCAAAAAGGCTGCTGAAATGGCTGCGGGGTAATCTTGCCTCAGACAATCTGTTTTTCTCCCTTCAGTTTTCAACTCTATTAATGCTATTAAGTAGGTATAACCTGTGTTGTCTGCATCACGAGTGAAGATGTTGGGGGTGGGAGGTGATTTTTTTTTTTTGACTTCTTGTTATGACCCAATTTCCATTATATCGTAAGGATCTATTTTGTGATTTCCTATATCTTGTTTCCTATATTGTGCCACTCAAGGGTGGTCTATACAACAAAGAACCTATTTAGAGTTGGGTCTCAACTTTTAAAGTTTTGGGCAAGATTTATTTACCCTCCGTTTGATTTGGCCTCGAAGCACTTTATCCCCTTATATCATTTAAATTTTGCCAATGACCCTCATGTGGTTTTGACAAATTTGCAATTTGCCTTGCTTACCATTAAAATAATCAGAACATTTATAAATAACCAGTCACATTTCCCGGCACTACCTGCCACCCCTGCAACCCTTCCCTCCTCTCCTACCACATTTATAAATAAATAAATAATAAGGTGTGTGAGATGTAGTTATATTTCCATTCACATCACCCACATTTTCCCTTTCCCTATCAAAATGCCTACCTAAATTCATGATCCAAACACAATATTAATGTGATCTATTGGGTGGGTGCTTTATTCCCACCCCACCCCACCCCACCCCACCCCACCCCACCCAAGGCATATTTGACAAGTAGTGTTGAGTCAACAATGCCTAGTGTTGTGCCTGATGGCTTTTAGGAGGCACTTATCAATTCTTATGCTTCTGAAAACGCTTGTTTAACATTATTGTAGCTAGTTAGTTACTTAGTTCTCTATTTACTAATCTAGTTTGAAGTAGATCAATATGACATGTATGACTTCGAAAGAAAATTTGATTAGAAAGTCTAAACTCTGAAGAAGACTGCCTAGGCAAGGAATTCAGAATTTGAGTTAGAGAACAAAACCATGTAACTGTTATTTGCAACTGAACTATTTAGTGACCATCTATTCCTTTCATCTTTCAATCCACCTGAACATTGTGAAAGAAGCTTGAAACTTGTACAGGGTAGCGAGTTTGCAGTTGCAGTATCTTATACTTTCTTGATATATTGCAGCTTCACGAGCACACTAGCAGGACTGGCCACAAATGACGTAGTCCAGAGAACTGCTGGTAGATTGGATTCTCTTCATTCAGAGGGGGTTCATGTATGCTGATGTTTTGAGTTTTACTGCATCTTTCTTTTGAATTTTTTTTAAAAAATAAAAAAATAAAAAAAGAAGAAGATAAGTTACTGTCAATGGGTCATATAGAATAGTGGATGTAATTGGCAATGAAATTTCGGTGCTTGTCCATGCAGAGGCTCTCGGAAATGTGCTGCTATGCAGTGTCCCAGCTTCTGATGCTTGGGAAATCAGTCATATCTAATGCAAACAAAGGCCAGGACAAAGATGTTGATGAGGATATGTTGGAGATCAATTGGCCAGAGGATTCTGTTGAAAAAGCTGAGATAATCAGAACAAGGGCACAATCAATGACTGGAAATGTGGAAGCAGTGTGCAACAGTTTTGTCACGGGTATGTTTGCCTAGCATTACTTCTTGGTTGTAACCATATTGGTTTTGAGTTTATTGAATGAAAGGGTTTTCTGCTTGCATAAAAAAATATTAACCTTGACTTCTATTTAAACCCCCCCTCCTCCAGCTGATAGGGGTAAAAAAAAAGAAGTAATTGCAATTATAGCTGATTATAATTCGGGAAAGTATCAAAATTTATTCATTTTAAGCCAAGGGTTGCTGAAAATACCTAATAAACCGAATTGAAAACATTTTTTACTTTTGCTTGAGACCATGTATATCTTTTACTTTTTTCCATGAAAGTTGCATGAAATGATTAATGACAAAATGGTCCTTCTCTGAATTGGGATTACTGATTAATGATCAAATACTTAAACTGAATATCAAATGGACCATGTTTGTTGCACAGGCATAGCTGACGTAGCTGAAGCTTACATAGCAGCCATAAAAGGTGCAACCGCTGACTCGCAAGAAGTTCTTCCACAGAAATCAATTCAAGAAAAAGCCAATGCATTCTCCGAGAATCTTCGTTCTGATCAGAACACAGCCGTGGGAAAAATTCAGGATGGGCTCCAATACTTATCGTATGTAGTTCTTTCAACCTCGATGCCAGCAGCTTGAAGTTTGAGTTCTTTACTTGCTGGTTATTACCTTACTATTTCTATTTGTACATACCTGACTTGTGAATAGTTCTTCTCAAGAGTGGAAGAAACTTTGTATTGGAAAAGTCTACAATTTGCAGTTGGTGAACTGTCTATTCCCCATCATTTTTCTAAGGGAAAGAACATAGATTTGACAAGGATTGAGAAAAAGAAAGTCTTTTATGCTTATCATTTATGGATTCTAGCTAGTCACTTGCTGTGTAATAAAGCTTTGTCTAATTGTTTGGTATTCTTGGAGCTAGTTAATATAGTGTTTCAACTTAGTAGTTTATTGATTTAAATAGTGGGAATCGCTTTTATGTTGGTATTTTAAGAGATAACGTAAAATGTGTTAATTGGTAATTGGTATGAAATATTGTTTTAAAAGCATTTAATATTTTTTCTTTAGCCAGGGGATTGATTCTCTATTTTCAAAATTTCTGTTCTTTTCCACCTGTGGTCAGAGTTTCAGGGCAGGGAAATTATCCAGATTCAATTTATATTAGATTACTACACATTTTTCAGTCTTTAAAATTTCTATTCAGCTATTTGTAAAGCATTTTCAATCATACGATGTGGGAAAATATCGAAATATATTGAGCAAATGAAACAAGAGAACATAAAATTGAATATGGTAGGTCTTGGGTTTGTTTAGTAATATATTTATGTTCAAAGTTTTCTATTTATATTTAAAAATAAAAAAACTAAAAGTGTAAACGTGAGCTTATTTTATGTCTATTTTACTGTTTACAATTTTTTAATTTTTTTTTCAATTCCGGTAATTAAAAAAAAAAAAAAAAAAAATCCAATCCTCCCACACTCACTAGCCACCATTCACTGCTTGTCACCACCATTGGCAAACCAATTGGGCACAAAAACTATCTCGGCAATCACTTCCAACGATAGCAGTCACCTTTAACCAACATCTTTAACCATCGACAATTACTTTTGACCACCACCCCTTACAAGCCAATAACTAGCTTCGACTACCCCTTTCTACGAGCTAGTAGCTATTTTCGACCACCACTAACCACTTTCGCCTACTATCTTCAACTGTGAACAATAATTTCAACTAAAAATATATGTATATCAAACATATTTTTTACTTTTATTTTTTCTGAAAAATCAACAAACTGTAAACATTATCAACCTGCTCACCACAATATGATTTACGAGAAAAACCTGTCCAGGTTCAATGTATATATTACATTACTACACTCTTCCCTGCCTTCTATATATGTCCCTCCAAAATTTCACTGTCTCAACCAACATTTCCTTGAAAAAAAACCCTCAGCATCTTGTGTTGCTCTCTAAACAATGGGAGAGATCGATCCATCATTCATCCAATCCACGGAACACCGGCCCAAACTCGCCTCCACCGAAGCCGAGGGTATTCCACTCATCGATCTCTCTCCACTTCACAACTCTCCTCCCGACTCCACCGCCGTGGAAAACCTCGTAGCCGAGATAGGCAATGCTTGCAAGGACTGGGGATTCTTCCAGGTCATCAACCATGGAGTCTCTGTCAACTATCGCCAAGCAATTGAGTCGGTGTCGAGAGAGTTTTTTAAACAGTCAAAAGAGGAGAAGAGCAAGGTGAAGAGAGATGAGTTGAATCCGATGGGGTATTATGATGGAGAGCACACCAAGAACGTCAGGGATTGGAAAGAGGTTTTTGATTTTGTGATGCAGGTTCCGACGCTGATTCCGGCTTCTCATGAAGATGGTGATGAGGAAGTGATTATGTTGCTCACTCAATGGCCTCAGTATCCTCCTAAATTCAGGTGAATTTGTGTTTGATTGTTGACGATCATGCTTCAATGTATGATGGCTTGGCTTGGTTGGTATTCATGCTTTTTGGGAGGGGTTGAAATTATTTTTGAATTTGTCACTTGGAAGAATGATAGTGTTAGTTAATGAGAGAGATGATATAAGAAAGATAAAAGATTGATGAGTAAGAGCCTCTCTAATTTTTTTATCAATTTTTTTGTTTTTATTTAATTTAATTTTAAATTTGAATAAAAAATTTGATTTGATATGAAAAACTCTCATTTTTTAAAATCATAATCTGTTTAAAATTTCTCTTTTCATCAAATTTGATAAAAAATAATCAAATTTAAATTTAATAAAAGAAATATGAAAGATTGGAAATGTTCTAAAAAAGAGTTAGAATGATTAAAGATGAGAGATAATAAAAAGGCCGAGCTTCTCTCTAATTTGAGACTCTCAATTGGATGTCTAGTCTACCCATATCCTTTATCTCACTGTTTTGAACGATAGCCACTTGTTTAGATTTGGATTCAAGGAAGCCCAATTACCCTATAATTAATAAAATCAGGGTGAGAGTTGAGAAAACAGGGTGGGGAAGTAAATCCAATTCCCTTCCCATTTTCTTTTCGGAGCGGAGAAAACCCACACACAATGGGATCGGAGATATAGGATAAGGGTTGAGAAAAAGGGGAAAGGCAAATTACCTATATTTACGCTGTGTTTGGTCGGAGGATTTAAAGAGGTATTTGGAAAGGGAAAGAGAAAAGTTAGGTGAAATGTGAATAAAATATACTTACATTTTACCTAGTTTCACACACATTTTCCATTTTCCTTTTCAAATCCTTCCTCAAATCTCCCAACCAAACACAGCATTAGGGTTTATTTGAGAATTGACTTCTTAATGCTGTGTTTGGTTGGGGATTGGGAGAGGAATTTGAAAAGAAAAAAGAAAAAAGCGTGTGAAATTATGTGAAACTTACCTTTTCTATTTCTCTTTTCAAATTCCTCGACCAAACACATCATTAGTGATTTTTTATAAAAAGATGTGTTCTATTTTCATAGATTTATTGTTCTTTGGTACATTGGCAAGCATATATTGAGAATATTGTTAAATTGTTCTAAAGCGGAGTAGCCAAACAGCTTATTGTTGTTCTTGAACTTGAATCATATGTAACCTAATAGCCCTGCCTTGTGACCAGGGAGGCATGTGAAGAGTACACTAGAGAAACAGAAAAACTGTCTCACAAACTTTTGGAACTCATCTCCCTGAGCTTAGGGCTGCCCGCAAACCGGTTCAGTGGCTTCTTCAAAGATCAAACAAGCTTCACGCGACTCAACTACTATCCGTGTTGCCCCATTCCTGACCTTGCCCTCGGTGTTGGTCGACACAAGGATGCCGGTGCCTTGACTGTCCTTGCTCAGGATGATGTTGGAGGCCTCGAAGTTAAGCGCAAGGATGGAGAATGGGTTCGAGTTAAACCTACCCCGGATGCTTACATTGTTAATGTGGGTGATCTTATTCAGGTAACAACTTCCCGGTCAATCTGTTTGGTACAACCACGGACAATTTAAATACAAAAAGTTAAAAACATTCATCTTTTAATTTTTTAATAATCAATTTTTTTCAAAACTTAGGACTGGTTTGGGATCTATTAAAAAAAGACAAAGTTAAAAAATTACTTAAAAAATTAAAATATTATCACTATTTATCCAAAAAAAATTTAAAATTCACACAGTCGTACAACTCATCATCTTCACCCGTAAAAATGCTTTAGACCGCTAATTAGTGGTGGCTCTAATAATGTGGCAGTGGGTCCCATCCACTGTCACATGTGTATTGTGCCTTGATTTTTTTTTTTTTTTTTCCAATTTCCACCTCACTAGTGGTGGATTTAGAGCTCCCTGTTTAGAGCTCTAAATCATTACTGTCTTCACCCGTGATGCTTGTGCTGTGTTTCAAAGGAAAAATTGCATAGTTTGGTACAATTTTCACACACTACTGTTCGGCCCATGGGGCCCTATCACGGATCCCGTTTTGATAATCTGAACCGTTCAATGTGTAGAACTCGTCGAGTACTATTGTCCGCAAAAAATCACATTGATCAGATATCGATAACTATATGATCAAATAAGTTTTGTATAAAAAAATGGATGGTGTTATAATTAACGATTGAAAAAAAACACATATGATCAGATAACTATCGATATCCGATCAAAGTGATTTTTAATAGCCATATAGTACTCGACGAGTTCTACGCATTAACGGTTCAGATTATCAAAATGGGACCCGTGATGGCCCCCATGGGCCGAACAAAACCGTTCAGTGCAATGCCCAAAAATTAGTCAATAATTTCTTACCATCAATTCCTCCCCACAGATTGTACGGCTGTTGACTTTTCATTTCTAATATTCTCCTACACACTTCTTTATACAATTTTTTAATATACATTTTTTCATAAAAAATTAAAAAATTAACCCAAATATCCATATTTTTTTCCTCAACTTTTTAATTCAAAAAGACAAAAAGTACACTTATTTAAAACATCCTAAACAACCCCTTATTTAAGTAATTTTTGTTTTATAAATTCTAAGTAGAGGTTGTGCTAAATTTTGATACAGACTTCTAAAATAATAATAAATAATTTCATAAACACCTCCTATAGCTTCTAAATTTCAAATATTGCACACAATTCCTTGCAAGAAATCATTGAAGTGATATTTATCAACCAAAAAAAATAAATAAATCATTGACGTGATAACTGAGGCAAGAGAATTATGTCAAAATTATATGCATGTGGCACACAATGATTACCTTTTTGTCATAAGTTAGTAGCTAGGAAAACCTAATCTTAGGTGAATTGTCAAAATTGAAATAGTGATAAGGTGTAGTGTCACTTTCACTTTCAATAATATCAAACCAATCGTCCTTTTTTTCTTTTATTATTTATAACTAATTTATTTGTTTCTACCAATTCTTGATCATATATAACATCCATAGTATAGTACTATATGTAATTTATTTTTATATGGGTGGCCAAAATGATTTTAATATTTGTACACAGGTTTGGAGCAATGACAAGTATGAGAGTGTGGAGCACAGGGTGATGGTGAACTCCGAGAGGGAAAGGTTTTCCATTCCATTCTTCTTCAACCCAGCACACTACACCATGGTGGAGCCTGTGGCAGAGCTGGTGGTGAATGAGCAAAACCCGGCCAAATATAGGGCATTCAACTGGGGAAAGTTTGTCAGCGCCAGAGCCCTTAGCAATTTCAAGAAGCTCGATATCGAAAACGTCCAAATTTATCATTTTAAGACATCAGGATGATAGAATTATATGTATGTACAAGAAATAATAATATGTTGTTCTAGCTTTTCCTTAGCTATCCGTACTGTATAAAACTTTAGAAGCATGGCTAAGTTTGTATGGAGATTGAGTTTGCAATTATAATAAAACTGAATTCTAGCAAAACTTCTATTTGCATATTTCATATTGTTTTAGTTTATTTTTGAAAAAATGAACCATAAGCATGTTTTTAAAAACAAATTATTAATTTTCTTTTGGAGACACACAATAGAATTTTTTATTATTGAGATAAAAAAATTATTTATTAGATATTTAAATCTAATTTTTTTTATATTTGGAGGGTTAATTGATTTTTAAATTATAGTTTGGGGGGTAAAATGAAATTTCAAATGAAATTTGGTGCCACATCAACAAGCTTCATTTGATTGTAGACGAAATGTGATGACATAGACTAAATTGATCAAAATTCAAAAGTTTATACGAAAATTGGGAGTCAAATTAAAAAATATGTGAAAATTTGGGAGGCAAAATGATATTTCGTCTTTTTTTTTTGTAACAGAAGTAGATGCCAAAGGGATAGATAAGGAGAGATTGTGAAATAAAAAGTTTGATTTTTTTTCAATTTAGACCTTAATAAGGAAAATACCTTTTTAACTATAGAAGTAAATTACACTTTACTTCTTTGAACTATCACTCAATATCACTCTATCCTTCAACTAAAAAAACAGTTTAATTTTTAATTTAAAATAAAATTTTAAAGTTTTATATATATAGTTTTTCTTAATTCTTTTGTTTTTAATATTTTTTATATATTAATTAATAATTATAAATTTTAAGATGCACCTAAAAATCAAATATTTGTTAAGAAATTTTTAAAAAATCACTAAAGACGAAAAAAAATAAAAAACAAACATTTTTTTTTTTGGTATTTTTTTTTTTTTGTGAACTTTTTTAGATTCTTTTATAAATATTTTAGCTTTATTTGGTTAAATTTTTAAAATTTGTTTAATTTTTTTTAAGAAACTAAAAATTAATTTAGTAATAAAATAAAAATAAATTAAAAGTTCTGAATTGAAAGTAACATTCGGTGATAGTTTAAAAAGATAAAGTGATATTGAGTGATAAAATGTAATTTATTTTATTGATAAAAAAGTATTTTAGTCATAATGATTTAAATTAAAAAGAATAATAATTGAGAGGGTTAATTGTTGTAATTTTTAATTAAAAATAAAATGATATAAGACAATAATTAAAGAGGATAAAGTGTAATTTATCTAAAATAAATAAAACATATAAATTAAAAAAAAAAAAAGGAAGAAGAAAAAGGGGAAGACGAAAGTGGCTAGCTGACATATGCTTTTACGCAATGCAAAACCATATATAAACACACACTCTCTTTTTGTCCGTTCTGCTTTGTTATTTTTTGCAATTATTGAATAATGATGGATTATTATTTGATATTGTTTCATGTAATGTTTTTAATTTATGATATTGTGAAAAAATTTAAATGTGTGACAATTGTCACAAACCAAGTCCAGGTGCTTAGGATTAGAATCGTAACTTATTAATTAATTCTAATTTTAACAAATTAAATGGTGCAGGCACAGGCAAAATGGAAGTAAGAAAATAATTAAATAGAAAATTTACTTCGTTAATGATTGAAAATACATCCGTGGGGCTTTTATTATTTCATTATGTTGTGACAAAATGTTAGAACAAAAAAGAAAAAAACAAAATGTAATAGGTCGGTATCAAATTCCGTGTGTGTCCCATTATACGAGATTATAGTTCTTTTTTACATCTCATCACTTAAAAGAGGTAATAGCTATAAGCACAATAGAATGAGAAATATGGGAAATGAGCGGTAGCTCGAAAAATGAAGCTCGAATTTGGCTCGAGAGAGAAGGAGAAAAGAGGAAGAGAGGGAGAGGGAGAAAAGAGGAAGAGAGGGAGAGGCAGAGAGAGAGAAGCAGACGGGAAGAGAGAGAGAGAGAAAAGACGCCGATGCCCAGTCGCCGATCGTCGCCCAGCCGCCGATCGTCTCGCCGCCCGCCGTCGTGGCCTCGCCGCCCGCCGTCGTCGCCCAGCTCCAGATCGTCAGATCGTCACCGCCGCCTCCGCCTCCTCCTCCCCTGTTATTAGGGCCCCCTCCCCCTACCCCCTCCTCCCCCTCCCCCTCCGTCTTCTTCTTCTTCTGCCAAACCCTCCGTCTTCTTCTTCTTCTGCCAAAAAAAAAAATACAGAGAAGGAGTTGAAAATAAGAAAAAGAAAAGAAAAAAAAAAAAAAGGGGTCAAAACGACGTCGTTTTGACCCCTCGAGCCACAAATCGAGCCATGACTTTCGAGCTACCAATCACTACCAGAGAAATATTATGTCAATAGTATAGGGGAAACAAAATAACCACACCTTTGTCACAATCCAACTCTAGGGGCTTAGGGCTAGAATTACGACTTACTAATTAATTTTAATCTTAACAAATTAAATAGTGCATGTGGAGGCACAATGAAAGTAAGAAAATAATTAAATAGAAAATTTACTTCGTTAATGATCAAAAATATATCTACGGGGCTTTTATTATTTTGTTACGCGGAGGCAAAATTTTAGAAAAAAACAAAAAGAAAGAGAAAAGAAAAACAAAATGTAACAGGTCGGCATCAAATTCCGTGCGAGTCCCACTATACGAGGTTACAGTTCTTCATATTTCATCACCTAAAAGGGGTAACATCTAAGCATCTAAGTACACAGCAGAGTGAGAAATATTATGCTAAGAGTATAGGAGATACAAAATAACCATAGATAGTTATTTAAGCTAAAATATTTAACATAACTTAATTTGAATAAATAAATAATTTAAGTGGCAAAATTGAAATTCTGTAAATAACTAATCACAATCACGGTACAAAATAGAATAGAGGTTGACAAACAGAATAGATGTCAATTGATCCATGACAAACAGAGGGTCACAAGGTAACCAATCAGAAACCAATAATTTATTTAAATCCCCCAAGGGATAGGACTCCCGTTGTGGTACTTGCAGAAAATAATTATTTATAAAATTATTATCAAATAATTTTTAAAATTTAAACAAACATATCCATGGGTTTCAATTTAAGTGAATAGAATTCAGAAAATAATCAACGTAATTGAAACATTAATATAACTTATAAAACATGAATTGTTTCAAATAAGTTATGGTGACTCAAAACATACATAAAAGATATTATAATAACTCAAGATATAATATAATTTACTTTAAAATTAATACCTTACTCTTTTTTTTTTTTTTTTTTTTTTTTTTTTTTTTTTTCTCCTTTTCACTACCAAAGACTTTCTTTACCTTTAATATTTTCTTCCCCTTTCTTTGTTTGTCTTAACTTGAACATCTCCCTAAGCCACAGCTCATCCAAATACTTCTCCATCATTCCGGACAAGGGGGTACTGCTGCGCCCAGCTCACAGCAGTTACTGCTGTGAGCTAAAACGGCGTCGTTTCGGCGCGTTTCGGCATTAAATATAAAAAAAAAAAAATTTGCGAAATGGCTGCTGAGAGGGTTTGAACCCAGGCAACCTGGGGGTGCAAAACATACCTTAGCCACTATGCTACTCAAACATCCTATGAATATTGTGGACATATATTATATTTATATCAATCTTTATTCCAACATAAAAAAAAATTTACAACCTGTTCTAAGTAAAATACAAAAAAACGATTGAAGCAAAAAAACAACCTTTACAATCTACTATTATGGACATATATTATATTTATATAAATCTGTATTCCAGCATAAAAAAAAAAAATTACAATTAGTTATAGCCACCATAAAGCTTATAAAATAAAATAAATAAATATAAAATAAATATATTGTGGACATATATTTTATTTTATATTAATAAATATAATATAAAATAAATATAATATATATTTTACAATTACTATTATAGACATATATTTTATTTTATAAGCTTTATGGCGGCTGTAACTAATTGTAATTTTTTTTTTTTATGCTGGAATACAGATTTATATAAATATAA
Organism: Camellia granthamiana; assembly: GCA_036172215.1. Classification (NCBI taxonomy): domain Eukaryota; kingdom Viridiplantae; phylum Streptophyta; class Magnoliopsida; order Ericales; family Theaceae; genus Camellia; species Camellia granthamiana. The sequence goes on along the minus strand of CM069908.1, from coordinate 142,739,623 downwards.
TATATGTCCATAATAGTAGATTGTAAAGGTTATTTTTTTGCTTCAATTGTTTTTTTGTATTTTACTTATAACAGGTTGTAAATTGTTTTTTATGTTGGAATCAAGATTGATATAAATATAATATATGTCTATAACATTCATAGGACGTTGGAGTAGCCTAGTGGCTAAGCTGTGTTTTACACCCCCAGGTGGCCTGGGTTCTAACCCTCTCAGCAGCCATTACGAATTTTTTTTTATTTATTTAATGCCGAAACGCGCTGAAACGACGCCGTTTTAGCTCACAGCAGTAACTGCTGTGAGCTGGGCGCAGCAGTACCCCTTGTCCCCATCATTCCATGCTTATCCAGTAGTGACTGACTACACCTATGCATGCCTAATTATCATCCTAGACTACGTGTCACTTGCTTCACCTTTTATTTTTATTTTATATATATATATTTTAATTCTAATTGGCTCAATTCTTAAATTAATGATATATTATTTTTTTATAATATATAATCCCTAATTAAATTTTATTTTATCACATACAAGCATAACATTTAATATTTTATTTTACTCTTACAAAATATTTAATTAAACATTTAAGGTGTTACATTTTTCCCCTCCTAAATAGAAATTTGTCCTCAAACTTATCGTACCTTAATTTCCGAAAAAGGTGTGGATATCGGGCTCGCATTTGATTCTCTATTTCCCACGTAGCTTCTTCGATACAATGATTTCACCATAAGATTTTTACCAGAGGTATAGTCTTATTTCGGAGAACTTAATCATAACGATTGAGAATCTGCACTGATTGTTCTTCATAAGAGAGATTTGCTTGAACTTCCAGGTCCTCATAATCAACAACACTATACCTCTTGTAAAAATCTTGTGAAGAAATCATTGAGTCGAAGAAGTGACGTGGGAAACAGAGAATCAAATGCGGGCCCGATATCCACACCTTTTTCAGAAATTAAAGTACAACAAATTTGAGGACAAACTTCTATTTAGGAGGGGAGAAATGTGACACCCTAAATATTTAATTAAATATTTCACAAGAGTAAAATAAAAATATTGAATGTTATGTTTGAATGTGATAAAATGAAATTTAATTAGGAATTATATATTATAAAAAAAATGATATATAATTAGTTTAAGAATCGAGCCCATTAGAATTAAAAAATAATAATAAAATAAAATATAAAAAAATCAAAGTAAGTGACACGTATCCTAGGATGATAATTAGGCATATGCATAGGGGGGCTTTTTCCAAAATAAGTCAAAATACAAAGCTATTTCCCAAATTAAGTTTAGTTTGGACGGAATTTTCAAAATAGGCTAAAACGTAGTTACAAACTACGCTTTTACCGTTTTTGTGGTCCTCCCGTGGAAAATTTATAAAATCGTAACAGCGTGGTTACAAACCACGCTTTTAATTAAGAAAGCGTGGTTACAAACCATGTTTTTAATTAATTTTTTTTTTCCAGAAAACGTGATTAAGAACCGCGCTTTTAATTAAAATGTAAAAACGTGTTTTTAAAACACGTTTTCAATAAAACACACACTCTTCATTCTCAGACTCTCTCTCTCTCTCTCTCTCTCTCAAACACACACACTCACGTCTTTTTAATATATATAAATTTTATTTTATAAATTTGGGACTAATATTAAATATATATAATAATAATTTATAATAGCAAATAATAATCAATTATATAATTTTTATAATTTTGTAAATATAAATTATTTTTATATAATTTTTATCTTTCCAGTGGTTAGAAATAATTTTTTATAAATTAAATTGAAACAACCATACATATGTATATAACCTGCCTAAAAGTTAAAATAATAATTATTTTTTATTTCTTAACCAAATTAATTTTTAATTTTAAAAAAAAAAATTCTAAAAATCAAATCATACATAGCCTAAAAATCTTTTGATAAGTCATTTCTTACGTTGGTAACTTATTTAATTATTTGTTAATTTTACGATATTTTTACCATCTGAGGCATGTTTGGTAACCATTTCGTTTTCAGTTTTCAATTTATATTTACAAAAATTTTAAAAACTATCATAAAAACTTGTTTGATAATTTTTTTGGTTTATAAATGGTTGTCTCAATTTGTAAATTTGAGGAAAAAACGTAAATTCAAAAAATGAGTTTATATTGGTTTTTAAACAAAAATTTAAAAATTTTACTAATAAATTTTTTCTTCAATTAATTTTATTTGAAAAAACAAATTTATTTACAAACTAACGTAAACTCATTTTTTGAATTTATTTGAAAAAAAATTAATTGAAAAAAAATTTTGTTAGTAAAATTTTGTTAGATTGTAAGTATCCCCAAAACGCTCGACCAACGATCCATCTAGGTATCTTGATGTATGATAAGTCATTACTAAAGTCAATATTTTAAATATTAATAATTTCCAAAAAATTAGGAATATTGGCGAATATGTAGTCTTCGGGGTAAAAAGATCACTAGTGTATTTTGTGATTCTATAATTATATAGATTGATATAATATTGTACATCAACATTTATAATGTTTATTTTATATTATATTATATAAAGCCTACATCTAAACTAGTGAAGCGTGGGCTTTGTCATATTTTTTTTTTTTTTTTTTTTTTTTTTTGTTTTTCTAAAATGTCTTCGCATAATTCTCTAAAATTTCTTGTCTCATGTGATTGTCGAAATTAAATTAAGATCAAAATTTATAATTTCTTGCAATTTTAACATCACACATTGCTACTTTTTGTATAACTTATGGTTAATGATTGCTAAAAATGAAAATATTATGGTTAATGATTGCTAAAATTGAAAATGCCAAGGAGTATCTTTCTTTCTTTGTCTTGATTTGTATTATTTTTGTTTTATTAAGGCCTTGTTTGGCAATTATATGTTTTAGTCAAAAAGTTAAAAAATCATTATAAATTATCAAATCACTCTCTCTGCTTTTCTACACATCTTTTTGTAAAAAGTTAAAAAATTATTAAAATAACTTGTTCCAAAAGAGGCCTAAAATTAAATTAAGGGAAGAAAACAAAATTTGCTACATAATATGCATTTGACAAACCCTTCCAAACAAGAGTCTTCCAATACCAGCCTACCTACTAGTAATCTCAAACATGGTAACAAAAACAGGTCTAGGTTCAATGTACATCTTACATCTCTCCCCTTATATTACAGTGTCACCACTAGCATTCATTTCATAATTACAAAACAACAATTTTGCTTAGCCATGGGAGAGGTAGATCCAGCTTTCATTCAGGCACCTGAACACAGGCCTAAACTTTCCACCATTGAAGCTCAAGGCATCCCATTAATTGATCTCTCCATTTTGAACTCTCATGAGTCTTCTAACCTTAGTTCCATACAACTTCTCAAGGCCGGTGCTGAGGGAAGACAGGTAAGGTGGTCGCTTAGAGCCTTAAATTTTAAAATTTTTGAAGTTGTTAATTAAATTTTACATTCTATCAAAACTATGTGATAAGAAAGACATAATAGATTAAAAATGTTATATGGTTGACAAACTGATTTATTTAGATTTTGTTTGGTATTTTATTTATTGTTTTAAACTGAATTTTAGTATATAATTTCAGTAATCTTATAGAAAAGTAAATTTTGTATAGAAAATAATGGATAAAAACTACACTTTGTTTGGTTAGAGTTTTTTAAAAACATTTTTCAAAAAATTCTACTTTCTTTTTTTCCGTATTTTTTTATTTTTACTGAATTTTTTTAATATTTTAAGCAATTTTTTTTTAATTTTTAGATATAAAAAGTAAATATATCTAAAAAGTAAAAAATTTGTGAAAAAATCATTTTAAAAATTCACTAAGTACTAAAAATAAAAAAAATAAAAAAATGATAATTCAATACTTTTTTTTTTATATTTTTATGTATTTATTAATTTTTTAAAATATTTTTTAACAATTTTTTTACTTTTTAAATATATCTAAATAAGGTACATCTAAAAAAATAAAAAAATATTTAAAATTTTAAAAATATTCACTACAAAAAAAAAAAAAACACAAAAATCAAAAAATTCAATTTTTAAAAAACTTAATTAAAAAAACTCAAAAAACTCTTAGTTTTTCTCTTGTGATTATGCATAGAGAGTCAATCTAGTGGAAGAGATAGGGGAAGCATGCAAGAACTGGGGGTTCTTCCAAGTGATCAACCATGGAGTCCCTTTGGAAACTCGTGAGAAGATTGAGTCGGCGGCGAGAAAGTTCTTCGCACAGTCAGCAGATGAGAAGAGGAAGATTAGGAGGAGAGATGAAATGAACCCACAAGGTTACAATGATATTGAGCTGACTAAGAATGTTAGAGACTGGAAAGAAGTGTTTGATTTGGCTGTCAATAACCCGACTGTCATTCCGGCATCACACGAGCCCGATGATAAGGAGGTCAGGGAGTTGGTTAACCGGTGGCCAGCGTATCCTCCTGAGTTAAGGTAGTTTTAATTCAGAAAATTCCTAAAAACATAGAAATTGATCACAAAATAAGATGTGAGTGAGTTGTGTCCGGTTTTGTGGTTGATTTATGTGTTGGTAGAAGAATTGTTTAAGTTAAACCTACTAAAAGATTCAATGAACTTTAACCATGGTTAGTTTTTCAAGTAGTACAGGTATTGAGTTGTCATTTGTACAAACAGTTGTGCTAGTTGTGCAGAAATGTGCCCACACACCTCTATTTTCGCAATTTTGTGCACAAATTCTGTGCCCATATTTTTTTTTATACATACATCAAGACTAATGATCACCTAAAAGACAGTAAAAAAAAATAGTGCCATAGAGCATTGTTCTTTAGAAATTGAAATAGATACATACATGACCTGAAAAATTGTACTAATCAGGGAAGCATTTGAAGAATATGCCACGGAATTGGAGAGACTGTCACACAAGCTGTTGGGACTCATCTCCCTGAGCTTAGGCTTGCCAGAAAACCGGTTGAGTGGCTTCTTCAACGACCATATCAGCTTTATCCGACTCAATCACTACCCACCGTGCCCAATCCCTCACCTAGCTCTAGGCGTTGGTCGACACAAGGATGGTGGTGCCTTGACTGTCCTTGCACAGGATGATGTTGGAGGACTGGAAGTGAAGCGAAAAACAGACGGAGAGTGGGTTCGAGTTAAGCCCACTCTGGATGCTTATATTGTGAATGTTGGTGACATTGTTCAGGTACACTATTCTAAAACTTCAAATTTGTAACAATAGCAAAGCTTGCTCTGAAAATCCCAATTTATCAGAAGTATAGGCTGACAGAAAGGCAATTGTCCAAATGACCGTTTGCTGTCAAATTTCACAGCAATTATTGAGACAATTAAAGAGCTACAATAGCACAAAGTCTTTCATTTGACTCCTTCATGTGCTGTTTATTGCAATAAGGTTAATTTAGAAATAAGCAAATAACCTTTTATGGTTTTTGGACTTAAAGTGTACTGTTGAAAATTTCGTCAAAGTGAACAATCAATCAGTCTAAAACATGCACTTAGTGCATATGGTTTTCATCTAAAAATGACGACAAAAGATTTTCATCTAAAAATGATGACAAAAGAGCTCTTGCTTTGCACAATATTAAGGTTACTTGTATATAAAAGAGTATTTTAGTATTTTCGTTTAAGTTATTAACAATATAAATGATGCACTTTAGACTACAAAACACAGGCAGTTATATACTAATTTTTAAACATTAGTGGATAAACTGCATATAGAATAGAATAAAGTGACTTTTTTCTTAAAATTATTTTTAGTTCCTGAAATTGATCACACCATAAAGGACCTAGGCACAAGATCATGTCCCCCTATTTCAATGCACTTCTTAGTCCTTGGGATTCGCGTATTTCAAGATTTTCATCAAGTCATGCAGTTTGAAAGTACATTACAGACATGAAGACATGGCTTGTTTTTTAAGTGTTGGATGTTAGCATTGTAGTTAGTACTGAAAATATAGTGCTGCTGCTGCTATATATATGTTGGAATTGTTGAACACTATACAGGTATGGAGCAATGAGAAGTATGAGAGTGTGGAGCATAGGGTGATGGTGAACTCTGAGAGAGAGAGATTCTCGATCCCATTCTTCTTCAATCCAAACCATCGTGTCATGGTAGAGCCTCTAGAGGAGCTGACAACTGAGCAAAACCCTGCCAAGTACAGGGCTTACAATTGGGGAAAATTTTTTGCTACCAGAAAGCGCGGTAATTTCAAGAAGCTTGATGTTGAGAACATCCAAATTTCTCATTTCAAGATATAAGAGGGATCATCTTAAAGGAAATCTGGAAATGTAATATTTTGTACAAACATTATAAGAATAAGTTGTTCAGCTTCTAGTTTCCTACAATAATAGAGGACTTTGTTTACATATGATGTTGCTTTGATGCTATCTAGGAGAATTGGCTCTGTTTTGTATAAAAACAAAACTTTCTTGTTGCTTTTCTTTCTCTTTCACAGTATGTATCATCACTCCATGGTGCCGATTTCAGTTTTTATTTTTTTGGATTTTTGGGTTCATTAATCTAAATGGACCTTAAAAAATAAAATAATTTGACTAATAACAAAAAAAAGTAAAAGATAAAGTTCAAAAAGAAGATCACTTATGAATAAAAGTTTGAAAAAAAGGTAATGTATAGTATGTGTGCTTCACCCTCTTGGAAGAATCGGCCTGTTTGCCCTTCTAGACCAGTGCTAACCTAAAGCCGTCTATGTTTTTCAATTACATTATTTTAGTTTGTTAATCAAAATTCAAAGGATCAAGAAGTAATATTTTAACAATTTAGTCAACATGCTATATGATCTCAACAAGCTAAAAAATTACTGTGTACTATCGAGGCATTTCCCTAACACTTTTAAAAGTCACACAATCACATGAATCCCTGCATTTAGGATTTGGTCCTACATGATCGTAAGATTTTAGGAGTGTTAGGATGTAATCAAGAATCCTCTATATTCAAAATCTCTCTGTTTTCCTGTCTCAAAATGCTTGAGTGTTTTGGAACAAAAAGATTTGAAGACAGAAGATCTTGTGCCTTGGGGCACAAATACTAGATTTGATGACTGGCTAACTAGCAACTTCATGCTGAAAAACCTACCCCCTTCAACCCTTACAAATTCAAATTGATACCCATTTGTGTGAATTACAAGGAAAGAGAAACAAATATGGACAAGAATCAAATGGTGCTAGTTTCTCTCCTCATCTTTCCCCTCCATATTACAAAAACAACAATTGTTTCAGAGACATCACCCCCTACATCATCCAAACACTTTGTGCTAATCCACGGCTTGTGCCATGGGGAATGGTCTTGGTACAAGCTTGTGCCACTGCTAAGATCATCAGGTGGGATCAACCCAGAGCAGGTTGATGATGTCTCATCTGTTTCTGATTAGTTCAAGCCATTGCAGGACTTCATGGCTTCTCTTCCTCGACATGAAAGGGTGGTCCTTGTCGGTCATAGCTTTGGTGGGTTTGCTGTTTGTCAGGCCATGGAAAATTTTCCTGAGAAAATTTATGTGGCTGTGTTTGTCACTGCAATGATGCCTGGCCGAAGTCTCAACATTTCCACCCTCTTTCAAGAGGTATGCATAATACACCATTTTTGTCAATGCTTTGTTAATTGTCAAATGTGCATAAATTTCAAAAGGATATTAATTGGATATAAAAGAGACATTATTTAATTTAAAATATTGACTCGATACATTTCTGAATGAGAAGCAGACACATAGTAAGTTCATGCCCAGAGGAGAAAAAGGTCCTTTGATTGCAAAACAGAATACCCTTTGACATTTTGCTGAAAGTGTTGTGGAAAAAGTGAAATTGAGAAAAAAGTAAAACAGAATAAACAACCAAGCACATAAAGATTTAGGTGATTCGGCTACAAGTATACATTCACGGGTGAAAAAGGACAAAAGAGTTCCACTATAAATGTAAAGATTACAAATGACCCTTTGTTATAGAAGCTCTTAAGATTATCATAACCTTAGAACTCAAAATAACTGAGTCGGACCTATCGAGTCGTACAGGTCGTTAATGGGTAATAAACATAATCCAGGTTGAATTCAAGAGCAGCTCACCAAAAGCATGAAAGTTGGAATTGGTTGCATATGGGGATGACAATGATAATGTCATAGAAATTGGCATTTTCTGTTTTCTCTGTTTTATAGGGCAGGAGGCATACCATCATTTGCAAAAACATCCATAATTGAAAGTGTTTTCCAAAACATTTTAAGACCTCCTTAATTTCAATTACCTGCAAAGGAACACAAAACCATCTCTCTCTCTCTCTCTCTCTCTCTCTCTCTCTCTTTAATCCCTTCTACTGCAGTCATCAGGAGACAAGAATCTGTGTTAGACAACTGTTACACGTATGACAATGGACCTAACAACCCTGCAACAACTTTCATTTTTGGACCACTGTACTTGGCAGCAAAAGTGTATCAGCTCAGCCCAATTGAGGTAACAAAAATGCTAAACAACCAAAAACAAAAATGTTTTCAATCCAATGACAAGTATTGTACTATAATTAACATGTCAAACTGTCTCTCACCTCTTGCAGGACGTGACTCTGGCAACACCGTTGTAGAGACCACTGCAGTTGTACAGCCTAGAGAACATGTCGAGGGAGCTAGTGTTATCCAGCAAGAAATATGGCTCAGACGAGTTTTTGTTATTTCTGAGAAAGACAAGGTGGGGAAGAAGGAATTCCAAAAGTGGTTGGTCGAGAAAAATCCTTCAGATGAAGTTGAAGAGATCAAAGGATTAGATCATATGGTTATTGTGGGGACATATTTTTGTGAGTAGCAACACGTGGCCAAGGTGGCACTGAAGTGCCAGCCGAGGTGTCACGTGTCCTGGTTATGACGCCGAAGAGTCCTAGAATGGGGGAGAACCTCAGCCTGGATAAAGATAAAGCTCTGAGGGAGTTTATCTTTATTTATTGGAGAGTCCGGGATAAGCATTGAGCCAGAGTCCATTAAAGCTAGGCTTCTACAGGGATCAGGTTAGTGATTGCTATAAAAGTAAGGCACCATCGTGGGTCTAAGGTATGCTTTTTGTATTCTGGCTTGTGAGTTAAGTACAATTGGTTATCTTTGAGAGATATTGATTACTGACTTGATTGTTGGAGTGCCCCCGGGTGGAAGAACCACCGCCGGAGTCTTTTCTTTCTGTGACAGGTCGTTCGGGCGCAATCTATTCTGCCGGTGTTCTCCAGCTGAATACCTGTTTGGCAGTCTGGTTAGAAAACAACACACACAATTTGGTGCCGTCTGTGGGAAAGAAAGGAGAATAGATGGCCAACGACGGACAGAAAGAGAAGATCAGGGACGATATCCATAATGGAAGTGGTAAACACCTTGATCCCAACGTAGAGAAGGATAACTGCAATGAAGAAACTAGGGATCAGAATCCCAGAGAGAAGGACATCGGCTAGGAGGGAGACGTACCAAAAAAGGCAGACCGAGGCGGGTACTATAACGAGAACGACCTCCAGGTATGGAAAGATAGATGCCTGCGGAGGGACGGAGAGATGAAGGGAATGACGAATAAATTGGCAGACCTGCAATCAGTCATCAATTTCATGATACAGAATAACGTCATACAGCCACCGTTTCCGTTACAAGACACGCAGATTCCAGCGGCCAGGAACAATGCCCAGAAAGGGGGGCAGAAAATAGTCCCTACAGTCCCCCAGCACACCAGGACCAAGGAATACTCTCACCGGCCTTTAAGGGAGGTCGGGCGAGGAGAGTCAATGAAGGGAGATTCTTGGAGGACGTATCGTACCAAAGAAGCTGACCCCAAAGAACATCGACATGTTCAAGGGAAGAAACTTTGTTTCGACGCAACAAAAGGAGAGAGATCCAAGAGGACTCATAACGACACCGGGAGTAGTGCACCAAAAAGGCCGAAATCCGTTGATAGCCAAGCTCCTGGACGGACCAAGAAGGATCTGAGGGATTACCTCCAGAGGAAGCGACAAGATGCCAAGGTAACCTTTCCGGTCAAGCCGAGAACGCCGTTCTCGATAGAGTTAGGCAAATTTGAGGCCTCGAAAAGGTTCTACATGCCGAGGTTGTAGATATATGACGGTAAGTCTGACCCTAACTTTCACGTCGGCTTGTACCTGAACTCAATGGCACTGTACACCGGGAATGAGCCGTTGCTTTGCAAAGTGTTTCCCTCATCCTTTGGGGAAATCGCATCAGACTGGTTTCACAAGTTGTCGAAAGGAACTATGAAAAGCTGGGAAGGCCTGGTCGAGATGTTCGTGGCCAAGTTTGTGACAAACAAACTACAGCCGTTGAGGGTGGACTCCCTGATGGCTTTGAGGATAGGCGAGGATGAAAGCCTCAAGGCTCATGCCAAGAGGTATTATGAGGTATTCAACCAGATACCAGGATACAACCAAGAGGTGGCGGTAGTGTCTTTTAAGAACGGCCTGAAAGATGATTGTCTGCTTCGAAAATCACTGGCAAAGACACTACCAAAAAGTATAGAGGAGCTTATGGCCAGGATAGAAAAGTATGCCAGGGCCGATGAGGACACGCCGGGGATAAAGGCATCAAAACAAGAGAAGAGAAACAGCTAGTCGAAGCGAGGCCGAGGTAATGGTGGATACAATAAGCAAGAGACAGGATTGAGGGCCACACAAGCAGTCACAACCGAATTCCGAATTCCGATCTACAAAGTCTTGGAGAGAATATGGAATTAGCCCTATTATAGAGCACCAGAGAGGATTCCTGGTGAATTTATGGGAAGAAGTCTGGGGAAACGCTGTGCCTACCACAACGAGGATGGGCATCTAACTCAAGGGTGTAGAGCCCTAAAGGCACATCTGGAAGACCTGGTAAGACAAGGTCATCTAAGGGACTTGGTAGATAAGACCATGACAAGGGAAGAGCAAGCGAGACTGCCTTAGGCACCGGCAACACCACCTCCTCCAGCACCACAACCGTAAGCAGACGGACCTCGAGTGATCAATGTGATCCACTCAAAGGTGAATGAGAACGAGATACGTGGGGAAACTCAAAAGGTAAAACACTTGCAACATGTGTCTGGCAGAAGAGACCTAGGGCAGACGAGTGCCAGGGACCAGTGGTGTCCTTTACTGAAGACGACCTAGTGATAGTGCAGCATCCACACAACGATGCCTTCGTAATATCCCTCCAGATTGGAGAGTGTCAGGTAAAGCGAATTCTGATTGACTAGGGCAGCTTTTGTGACATCATGTATGTCAGGTGTTACAAGGAGCTTGGCCTTCATCAAGACGATCTGGAACAATCCAATTGTCCAATGGTTGGGTTCAATGGAATGCCGACGTGGCCCCTGGGAGCAGTAAGTTTGGAGGTGCAGGCTGGCACCAAGAAGTTAAAAACTGAGTTCACCATAATTGACACCCCCTCCCCTTGCAATGTTATCCTGGGAAGGCCATGGCTGCATGTAATGGGGGTTGTTCCCTCAACTTTGCATCAGCTGTTGCGGTTTCCAATAGAACATGGGATTGAGGAGATCAGGTTCAAGCAAAGAATTGCTCCATGGCAGCAATGAAATCCACCTGCAACATACGAGAAGCAGAAGCAGCGGAGATTGAGGATGAGGACATGGAGGTCCTTGACGATGTCGGCAAAGAATCAGCCGAGAAAAGTGAGGAAGCCCTAAAGAAGATCTTAGTCCAACAAGGGGATGAAGAGCGCTTCTTCCTCCTCAGATCAGGCTTGGCCGAGGAAGAGGAAAAGGAATTAGAAGCATTTTTGAGAGCAAACCTTGAGGTGTTTGCTTGGACACCGTACGAGATGCCTGGTATTGATCCCGAGGTCACTTGCCATAAATTAAATGTGGACAGGTCGGCTAAACCTGTTATCCAGCGAGCAAGGAGGCCGACGTTGATGCATGTTGAGGCAGTAGAAGATGAAGTGGATAAAATTCTGGAGGCTAAAACCATTCGAGAGGTAAACTACCCGACATGGTTATCAAACATGGTTGTTGTAAAGAAAAAGAATGAGAAGTGGAGGGTTTGCGTGGACTTCACCGGCCTGAATAAGGCTTGTCCCAAAGACAGTTTCCCACTACCCAAGATTGACCAATTGGTGGACATAGAAGGATGAGCTTCCTAGATGCTTATAGGGGGTACCATCAGATAGTCATGTACCCCACAGATGAGGAGAAACCTGCATTTATCACCCCCAAAAGGGCTGTATTGCTACAGAGTGATGCCTTTTGGATTGAAAAATGCAGGAGCAACTTACTAGAGATTGGTGACTAAGATGTTCAGATATCTAATAGGCAAAACAGTGGATGTATACATTGATGGCATGGTTGTAAAGACCAAGAAACCTGAAGATCATCTGGCCGACCTGAAGACAGTCTTTGACATTTTAAAGATATTTCGGCTCCAACTCAATGCATCAAAGTGCGCATTTGGAGTTGGGTCAGGGAAGTTCTTGGGATACTTGGTTACCAGAAAGGGCATTGAGGCAAGCCCGGATCAAATCAAGGCCATTCTGGAGTTAGAGAGCCCAACGTCGGCAAAACAAGTGCAGATACTGACTGGAAGGGCTGCAGCCCTAAACAGATTCATAAGCAGAAGTTCTGATAAATGCAAACATTTCTTCAGTTTAGTAAAGAAAGCCACAGACTTCTTATGGATAGAGGAGTGCGAAGTCGCCTTGGCCGACTTGAAGAAATACTTAACCACAGCTCCCGTTCTCTTAAATCCAGTACCTGGAGAGGAGTTGTGCTTATACTTGGCGGTCTCAGAGCATGCAGTAAGTGCAGTAATAATCAGGGAAGATAAGGGAGAACAGAGGACAGTTTACTACGTGAGTAAAACCCTAGCAGATGCGGAGACCAGATATCTACCTTTTGAAAAGCTGACACTGGCTTTAGTAATGGCCTCCAAGAAGCTAAATCATTACTTTTAAGCCCACAAGATTGTGGTATTAACTGAGCATCCTCTGAAGTCCCTGTTGCAGCAAGGAGATCTGACAGGTAGGATAACCAGATGGGCAGTGGTATTAGGCCAATATGACCTGGAATTCAGACCCAGAACAGCAATCAAAGGCCAAGTTTTGGCCGACTTCGTGGCCGAGTTCACACCAAGCGCCATCATACATCGGGCTCCGTTGAGCCAAGGTACACGATGTCCAGGTGAACAAAAAGAAACCCAGCTGGGGATAGCAGAACAGAGGAAAGAAAAGAAACTCAGGTTCTGCAGTATTTACGTCGGCCACTGTAACAACCCCGATCCCTGATTCACGTTAATCCATGATTAATTATGCCTAATTAGTAATTAAAGTGAAATTCTGGAGTATATTGCATGTGTGCGTTGCATTATAGTGTTTATATCTGTTTAACATAGAAAGATCTGTTCATGTTTTTATTTCGGTTTGCGAATTGAAGGCCTTATCGGCATCCGATTAAGAAATTTACTTGATTTATGTGTTAATTGGGATTTTTAGAATTTTATGGTAGGTTTAATTAAAATTCGATTTGGAACGATTAAATTAGATTAATTTAATGCCCATTTATTTGGCCTTATTTAATTACACTTCTACTTAAGCCTACATAAGGCTTATACACCTCATTTTGAGCCTTTTGTTTTCATATCATCTTTGAGCCTCCAAGAGGTAGAAACGTGAGAGAGAGAATTAGAGAGTGAGAGTTGATCTCAAGAAAGAAAATGAAGAATTGCTAGGCAAATAAGGGGCAAATGGAGATTTGAGCTAGGATTCACCAAGAGTTCAAGAATTGAGAACTTTAGGTAGGTCTTACATCCCTTAAACTTTCATTTGACTCACTCCTACAAGAATTAAAGAGAATTATGTTGATTGATGTAAGAATTGAGCTAGGATTAAGTAAAATTAAGTTGTACCATGCATGCATGTCCATTTCTTCATAAATTGAGCATAATTTCAAAGAATTCTTTCATGCATGTGTTCATTTCAATCATACATTGAGAACTCATCATGTTTTCTACCAATTTGTCTAAATTGATCATGTTTTGGGGATGATTGAGTTCAAGGAAATGCATGCATGTCATGTTTTAGAGCATTCATGAAGCTTAAGTTGGATTTGTGACCAATTGCCATCTTTTTGGGCCTTGATTTCATAAAATAATATTTAAATCATGATGTTTTATGAATTTCTGAATGTTTCCTAGAATTTTGGCCCAACATATTGAGTTTTGAGGTGTTTAGTTTGAGTTTAAAGCTTGGAGATCAAATCTGGAAATTCTAGAATTTGAATTCACGCTTGAGCGTAAGAGTTCACGTTCGAGCGAGAACTCTGAATACATGCACTTTCGCTCGAGCGACCTTATTCCCGCTCGAGTGTGAAATGCATGTACCCAGAAATTCATGTGTTTTGCAGCACGCTCGAGCGACAGAAGTCATGCTCGAGCGAGGGTCCGAGTCTCATGCTCGAGCGGAGATCGAGCGTTCGTTGAGCGTGAAAAACAAGTAACTAGTACTTTTTCAAAGTTTACAGTCCGCTCGAACAAAGATAGTCACGCTCGAGCTAACCCTCACTTTTTGTATGTCCGTTCGAGCGAGGAAAGCCACGCTCGAGCGTGGACCCTGTTTCCAACAAAATTTGAAAAATGTTTTCAAGTGCATTTTTGCATCCTCATTTCATCCTAGGCATTTCTAGGCCATGATTAAGACTCCATAATGAGGTTAAAGGCTAGAAACACCCACTAAGAACAAATGAAATATCCGAGCATGTGTATTCAATGTATGAATCTGTCATGTTATGTAGGTCACGCACCTCAGGATAGGTGAATTGGCTATTTTGCTGCCAATTTGGAGCTACCAGTTATCTGTGAGTAATAACTTAGTAAAGCTATGTTCAAGTAAACTATTTTCTGCTCACAGATTAAGAACTATTCTATGAAATGTCATGTTTTAAGCAATGAATGATTGTCCAAGTCTAACAGGCACTTACGACATTATGCTATGATTCAAGTAATGCCATGATTCAAGTATACGCAAGTTCCCGGTTCCAGAGGTTCCTTATAGGACTGACAAGCTATCTATACCCGGTTGGAGGTTCCTAAGTGGAACTGACAAGTTTACAAGTTCCCAGTCCGGAGGTTCCTTTATGGGACTGACAAGTTATTCTCACCCGGCCGAAGGTTCTTATATAGAAATGACAAGTTTGATTTAAGACATTCTGTGTGTGAACTGTCAGCGCTGATGGATGTACTATGTAAGACTAAGCATGAACTCTGAATTCTATATATGCTCAGAATGAGAATACGTATGTGAATTTCAGTTTCAGCCACAGTTATGGGACATCATTCATTTACCCTTTTACTTTGTTATATTCACTGGGCCGCTCATTAGTTATTTATTATGTATGTAGGTGAGCAGGCTCGGGATCAGGCTTAAGATGATGCCTGGGGTATTTTGTGTTGGTCAGCTACCTTTTGCGCCTCGCGAGGAAGTTCCAGATCAAGTCATGTATTGTGGCTGTGTCAATATGGATGTATAAGACTGTCTCTTTTCTTTTATGAACAAGTCGCCTTTTGTATGTACTTGAAAGTGACGTGTAAATACTGTACCTATGACGTCACTTGTATGTATGTAAAGTTGAAGGTTTTCAGTTCCATGTATGTCTTCACAACTCAATGGATTTCGTATGTTTTGTATATTTGCTTCCGCAACCCCTAACTATATGCTATTATGTCAAGAGCCCTTTGGTAATCCAAGGATTACTTGCCAGTTACGACGCTAAACCTATAGGGGCGGGTTTGGGTCGTGACAGCAACTCTTTTCGCCTGTTTGTTGATGGAAGTTCAAACCGACAAAGAGCGGGGGCAGGAGTAGTGCTAGTATCACCGGATGGGCAGATGCTGGAACAATCCATTCATTTGGGGTTTAACACCTCAAATAACGAAACAGAGTATGAAGCACTGATCGCAGGATTAAAGTTGGCAGTAGCAATGGAAGCCGACGAGGTAATGATCTTCTGTGACTCTCAGCTTATCGTCAACTAGGCAACGGGCAAATATGCAGCCCGAGATAAAAGGATGATGGCCTATGTAAAGGAGGTGGGCAGATCAATGGCATTGTTCCAAAATTACCGACTACAGCAAGTCCGCCGAGATAACAACAGCCATGCCGATACCTTGGCCAACTTGGCTAGTGTAATAAAACCAGGAGAGGCAAGGACAATAATGATTGACTACTTATTAACTCCAAGTGTAGAACCACTGAACATAGAGCATGAAGCAATGTGTGTGGAGATGGGACCAAGCTGGATGGATGCGATAATAGTATTCCTTAGAGATGGAAAATTGCCAGATGATCATAAAGAAGCACACAAGATCAGACTGAAGTCGGCAAGATTCAGTTTGACAGCAGAAGGGCATCTCTACAGAAGATCTTTTACTGGTCCCCTTTTGAGGTGTGTGCATCTTTCACAAGTTGAAGACTTCTTGTATGAAATACATGAAGGAGTATGTGAAAGCCATACTGGGGACAGGTCACTTGCTCATAGGGCCATTACTCAGGGGTACTGGTGGCCTTACATATAGAAAGATGCTGAAGCTTATGTCAGAAAGTGCGAGAAGTGTCAAAGGTTTGCACCTTTGATACACCAACCAATAGCGGATCTGAACCCGGTGTCTAGCCCTTAGCCATTTGCCCAATGGGGCATGAACCTTGTTAGACAACTGCCTCAAGCAACTGGACAAAAGAAGTTCCTACTAGTGGCAACAGATTACTTTACCAAGTGTGTTGAAAGCTGAACCACTCGTAAAGATTTGGGACATTGATGTAAAAAACTTCATATGGAAGAATATCATCACCAGGTTTGGGATCCCAAGGGCAATAATAGCAGACAATGGTACGCAGTTTGACAGTAAGCTAATCAAGAACTTCTGTGCAAAGTACAAGATCAAGAATTATTACTCTACTCCAAGCTTTCTCCAGAGTAATAGTCAAACAGAAGCATCCAATAAGGTTATCCTGGATGGGATTAAGAAGAAGCTGGAAGCAGCCAAAGGGTAAGTGGGTGGATGAGTTGCTCAGTGTACTCTGGGCATATTGAACTACGCCAAGAAGATCAACAGGGAAATCCTTATTTGCCATGGCTTTTGGCACAGAGGCAGTAATCCCACAAGAGGTCGGCATCCCAGGGATCAGAACCCAGGGAGTAGAAAATGGTAGCAATGAGGTATTCTTAGCTCGAGATCTGGATCTATTAGAAGAAAGAAGCAATCTAACTAGGGGCATACCAGCAGCAGCTTGCCAGGGCTTATAATAAAAAGGTCAACCCAAGAGAGTTTCAAGTTGGGGACCTCATCCTGAGAAAGGTCGTCGGCAACAAAAAGGATCCCAGAGAAGGCAAGCTTGGCCTAAATTGGGAGGGACCTTACAGAATCATCTGGGTCCTGGGCAATGGGGCATATCGGCTTGAAGACAATGAAGGCAAAGAGTTGCCAAGACCTTGGAATACTTGCAACCTGAAGTTTTTTTATCATTAGATTTCCTTTTTTTTTTTTTTTAAAGTTTTCTGCTATTAGCCGAAGTAATTAATAAAATTTTAGCTCGATTTTTGATCTCAAACTTGTGTCAAAGGATTAACTAGTCACTTGGCGATGTTTCTGATTGAAACATGACGAATAACTTAGACTTACTATATGGCAGAGCTGAATTATACTTAAATATAGTAGAGTTGAACTAAGTTGGTGATGTTTCTGATTGAAACATGACGAATAACTTAGACTTATTATATGACAGAGTTGAATTATACTTGCATAGAGTAGAGTTGAACTAAGTTGACGATGTTTCTGATTGAAACATGACGAATAACTTAGACTTATTATATGGTAGAGTTAAATTATATTTGCATATTGTAGACCGCCCGAACTCCGCTCCGTGCGTGAGGGCGTGAATTGTAGTTCTAGCTACTACAGTTCGGACTTCTGTCACGGTTTTGAATCTAATCTCATAAAATGCAATGCAAGACTGATAAATCACCAAAGAGTCCAAATCTGGCAAATCGTTTTGGAAAATCGATTTTAATCAAAAAGCGCTAAACATGGACTGCTTTGCCAGATTTCAGAGTCGCCACCTACATATTTTATTTTGGGAAATTTATGAAACCCTGACTCGTGCCTAAGGCCACATGTCCGTCATCACCAAAGTTGCCTCGGCTTGGGAACTTGGATATGAGAGGGGAAGGTCCTGAAATGAGCACCCCCGTTCGCCCGATCAAAGATCGGCCTCTACTAACATGATATGTTGTTTTTGAAAACACATGTATTCTTATTCCAGTTATTTAGCTAACTTACTACGTGATGCGCACAACATACAAGTATAGACTAGATCGCCTAAATTGGAACAAAACAATTTAATGTTTGTTTTCGAAAATGATTTGAAGATGCTACTCGCAAGTAGGCTAAAACGCGGATTTGCCACCCTCAAGTGGGCTTAAAACATGATTTGCCACAAACAAGTAGGCTTAAAACTTACATTCATTGAATCGTTTCAATTCAAACAACAAGCCTTCATCCACAGGCATTCAAACAGTTTAACATTTAAGCACATAGTCTCATGGCAAGCATGCAAAACATGGTAATATGGAAATCACACTGATGCAAGTATGCTAAAACATAAATACTTACCGAGTACTCCAAGCCAAAACAAAAACTAGTTAGAAAAATGCATGATCCTAACTATACAAGATGCCTAATGCAACACATGCAAAAATGCAGCTAAAATAGGCTCGGCTGGCTAAGATGGCATATGAATGCAACACTTCGATACATGTATTCAAATAGGAATTGAAATACAATGCAGTTTGAATGATGCGCCGAGCTCAGTGCATGCAAGACAGATGAATGATGCAAACATGCGAGCATAAGTATGCTAATTGAAACATGCCCTAAAACTAACCATCGAAAGCTGGTAAATAAAAGGGAGAAAGAAATGGGGGTTGGAAGACATGCATCACACACATGCACACTTATTACAACATGTGCCCTCTCGACAGAGAGTCCGAATAATAAGGAAACTAGCTAATCTAAGCTAATTAAACTAATTATTACAAACCAAAACTAATTAACTAATCCTAGTTAACTAATTAGTTACAACTCAAATGAATTTGAACAATTAGCTAATCTAAGCTAATTAAAGCGCTAATCTAAGCACAAAACGAATTAATTAATTAAACGCATTAACTAATTAATTACAAAACAGACGAATGCTAACTAAGATAACAACTTATTCTAAGTTAACAAAAGTGCTGAAATGG